>KK120510.1:0-31275 GCA_000611955.2 Stegodyphus mimosarum | reverse complement strand
TTTTTTTTTGTGTTTTTTTTTTTTTTTTTTTTTTTTTTTTTTTTTTTTTTTTTTTTTTTTTTTTTGATTAATTGACGAGCGCAATTCTATGCAGATTATTACGAAAAATATTGTCTTCTCCCCCCCCCAAATGGAAATATTATTCACGGAATCTTCTAGAATTCGTATCCTGAGAAACACAGATAGGCTTCCGTGTTGGCACGTAGCTAACTCGTGATTTTACGTAGATTAACTGGTGATTAACTCGTGATTTTACGTAGATTAACTGGTGATTAACTCGTGATTTTTACGATACGTAGCTAACTCGTGGAAAAATATTTGTACGTTAATGAATTTTTTTTGCGCTTACCATGTTATGATTCTAAAGTCGTAAAACTTTAACATGAGAATGTTTATCCATATTTTTAGATATGAAAGTTTATAAATTACTTGCCTGAAAATTCTTTCGATGTATTAAATGCAACAAAAATAAAGCCATTAGTAAATCACAAAATATTACTGAAGACCATTTAAGGACGAAAAAATCAGCCTGGAGTCATTCTAATTTATTTAACGGATCCTTGATGCGAAGTACAAATGACGTCAAATCCGCAAATTTTGAAATTAAATATCTCGATCAATTTTTGTCGTGTCGGAATCAAACATTTTATACATGATTTTTTATAAAGAGTACAAATTTTTGCCAAAGTGTAAATATAGGGACCGGAGAAACGTATAAAAAGTTCGATTTGGTGTTACAAAATTGATTTTTTTTTAAATGTAAGAATGCCAAAAAATGAATACTTCAACAATTTCAAAAATTTTTGTAACTGGAAGTATATGCCTACGACCAACGCTAGCGAAAATAATGGCCGGGTAAAGAATTCAGTGGAAACTAATATTTTTTAAGGCTTTCAAAACAAAAAATTATGGTTTAACTAACTTTCTAAGTTGACAAATTTAATGGCCTCTGACTGTTATTGTATGGAATTAAATGTCTTAGATGGCAACACAGTGCTGATGATTAAAAAAGTGTTCTGTAATCGTAGTTTTTGTGAGAGATGGTAAGATCTTTATAACAGTATTGTTTGATTTTATTACCATGTGAAATTGTATTACAAAAAATCTTGCTATGCGATTTATAAATTATTGGAATAGTAAAATTTTTTATTGTATTTTATAATTATATGTGTACATTGTTTTAAATGTTTTGAAGTGTATTTTTGTTAGCTTGTTGTTGAAATTTACTTGAAAAGTTGTATTTTTTATATAAATAAAAACAATTATAAACATGACTCAGTTCTTTCACATTTATTTTGCTTCATTATGAAAATAAGAACGTGTCGAATTTTTCACTCAAAAGAAGCACGAAATATTTCTTCATTTTTTTTACTAGTAAATGAATTCCATAGTCTTTTTTTAAATTAAATTTATAAAATGTTGTGTAGCTTTCATTTTATTAAACTGTGAAAATACGAATGTATCGAAATTCTTCAGTGAAAAAAAGTTCAAAGTATTTCTTCTTTTTACTAATTATTAAGTGCATTAAATATTTTCTTACGTGCGTTCGGCTTCGAATGCACACAGAATAGTTTATAGCTCGACAAAATTTAATTTCACAAAGGAAACACTTTACACAAAAGTACTCGTACAGCTCTTTTCAATGTAAAAGAATACTGTCAATAGTTATCACCTCAAACTACTAAGAAAGTTGCACACAACGCAATGCAAACAGCATTTAAACAGTGAAGCCCGCACGGATATCTCGCAATATTCCGAAGTCTACTCTGAACTGATGATCTTTCCGTTTTTATACAGTGTTAAGTGCGTACGGGTTCATAATGGATTGAATGCACGCAGAACCGACAATAGCTTGATAAAATTTATTTTCCCAAAAGAAATGCATTACATTTCCGAAAATTTTCACAAAAGTACTCGTACAAATCTCAGTTTAACAGCATAATCAGTAATTACCACTTCAGACTAATAATGACGTTAAATACCAATGCAATGCAAAGCGCATCCAAGCAGCGAAGCTCGCACGGAGATCTTTGAATACTCCGAAGTCAGCTCCGAACGGAAAACTGATGCTTTCTGCGGTCTTCTATGGTTTTCCCCCAATCGCCCAGAATTTTCCATACCCTTACAGTTACAGGATATAGAGATCAATTACAATTATACAGAAAGCAGACCCTAATAGTCAAAGTTTACCAATTTCTTGCGAGATCTGGCGACTTAAGTTAAGAAAGCATCGGAAGAAGCCATTTTGAAATTCTTAAATGACACGTTCTGCCGCACTCCTCCCTTCATCGCTTAGTTGTGCATTATGCAGTGCCTTTCCTAGTGACTTCGCCTTATCATTTACGTTGGCAACTCTTACTCGATGACGGTCCTCGATAGGTCGAAGAGTGCCGACTCTGGTATTCCCTTTGGGCTGTTTCAGTTCTTAGGATATTCCATTATGTCGTACCGGAAATTTCTGTTTTTAGCTATGGATTCAGGTAGTAAAAATTCTGTTTTTTCTGGCAGTGTGATATCGTCTTGTGCTATTATTTGGTGGACGGATTTAACTCTATCTTTAATTCCTAACAGAGTTATGTCCTCAGAGGCAGAAATCTGTTCGTTATTTTTGAAGTACAAGGAAGAATTGTATTTCTTAATCCGAAATCGCATGCCACATATGCTGTTGTGATGATAGGTGGCGCGGCTCTCCCGAACATGATGTTAACGTTCAACTGTCCATCGATATCAATTTAATTCCTGGACACAGTCTGGACAGTAGCGCAGAGCGGCGTCCAGATGAGTTTAGCTTTCAAATGCTGATCCAAACCGTTTCGATGATGGTAACATTGACTCCTGTATCGATGGTCATATTGCAAGGAATTCCATTTATATGTACCATGATGAAGAACCCATTACTACCGCCACTCGTTTCAGAAATCTGAACGGCTTTAAAATGGTTCTTCTCTTTAGCCAACCCCTGACCGGGGAGATGGCCATTAAATAGTTTCACCACTCCTTGCTGGGAATGGTTATAGCTTCTGTGTCTTGGAGGCCTTCATTACCGCAGTTCCAGCGCTTTAGGATAGGTTTGTTTCCACTATATTCCGCTTTAAGGCACTGAATTGCCTCGTTAAATCGTCTAGACGGGCAGTCACTTGATCAACTGGCTTCTGGAATTCAGCAGTTCAGTGTGGGTCTACACTTTGCTTTCTGGGCTACCTAGATTACATGGCGTAATTTATAGTAGTTTTTATATCCTTTATATTTGTTATTCGTACGGCTTTTTGTATTTCAGGATCTTAGATTCTGTTGATGAAGTACTGCAGCTAGAGGGTTTTCTTTGTTTCTGTTGGGCACTCTAAAAAGACGAAATAAGTCAGGCTTTGAACTCCCGTGGCGAGATATCAGCTAAGGCCTGTTATAGTCTTTTAAGTACTTGTCACCAACGCATTAGATAAATCTTCAAAGTCTTAATCTCTGATTTTCTGACAGAGTTTGAAAGAATATCCGCCGTGTATGCTCTTAGAAAAGCGGCGAGAAAACAAGCGTTAATTTAGGAATCCCATCTATTTGCGTTTGCCGCTATAGAGAATTGAGTCTCCTACATTTGCCAGAAGGCCTTACCATCATATATAGATAGCTTTAGAATGGGTCGAGAAAAATTGGTACAAATTTGAAAGCGCCAGAATTGCGTCCAGCTGTTACTATATATTTCGAGCTTTCCACAATTCTGATGACAGCAGCAGAAACTCTGTCATCAGCTTGTTGCTCATCAGTAGAAACGCTTTCTTCGATTTGTTGTTGGACAACAGACACTATTTCTTCGATTTGCTTTCAGACAGCAGAAACTCTTTCTTGAGTTTTTCCAACTTTGTCTTCATCCTTGTCTGTTCTACGTTCTATAGACTCGAATTTGTTTCCTGTTATGGCAGAAATTTGTTTTCATTTCTTTTAGGACCAGCATCAATCTTTTCTTGTCCCGCTTTCATCTCCTCTTTCACGGACGAGCTCATCCACCATTTCTTGGAATGAAAGAAGGGCAGTCATCGATTGTCTTAGTTGCCTCATCCATCTGTTTTGTCACCGGCATTCAGCCGCACTCCTAATACCAAAGATCACCGTGCGGGTTCGTAATGGACTGAATGTACGCAGAATCCCTGATAGCTTGATGAAATTTATTTTCAGGAAAGAAGCACTTTACGGTTCTGAAACTTTGCACAAAAGCACTTGTACAGCTCTTTTTAGTGTAACAGAGCACAATAGTAGTTACCACTTGAAACTATGAAGAACGTTAAGCGCAACGCAATGCAAAGCGCATCTAAAGAGCGATTGTTAATACTCCGAAGTCATCTGTGAATCCACCTTGGTGATATCTCGCCAATTTAGCGAAATATCCATTTACTCGATGTAAATAGACTTCCCCCTATAATTTTATTTTTTCGGCATAGCTCTGTTCTTCTTGAAGCCATTCGTGTTGCATTTATGTAAAATAAGCAATTTTTTTTATAATTTTCAAGTTCTTAAAATGTAGTCGTTTCACATGTGAAAATCTCGTCGAATTCCACAGGAATTTTTTAGATTTCATTTCAGTGAAGAATTTCGACAGGAAAATAGTATAAAATGTTTCTTCAGCCAAAAGTTTTCTCCAGTTGACAAAATATCCCCTGACCTTTCGTGAGGAGGCCGATGACAAGTGCCAACTATTTTAGTGTGAATAGACTATGACTTATTTTGATCTTATTACTTCTGCTGCTTCATCTCAATAAACTCGTGAATGCAAATTAGTAATGGATTAATGTTGCAGAACTTTAGTTTCTAGTTAGTTACAGTTATTTCCGTGTTATTACATCTGCAGATTAATGTCAATTAGTTAAGAAAATTGAAATTTTGAAGTTAAGAAATGCGGCAGCGTTACAGAATTTTAGTTTCCCTGCAGTTCGATGAAATTTAAGTACAAACAACTTTTGTAGACGGTTTAAAAAAAGTTTGCTTTGATTTTTCAATTTTGCTTCTTGTAAAAACTTGTTTGAGGGTGTGGGAGAGTTCGTGAGAAATAACTTGATACACATTCATTATACAAAATTGGTTGAGGCGTATTTGTATTTTCCTAAACTCCATGCTGCTTCAGAAATATTTTTTAAAATTTATATTAGTGAATTTCAGAATTAGAACGTTGAGTATAGTTATAAGTGTATTAATGTTGTTAAATATTGCACAACGTATAAAATAAAAGCCCTTTCTTGTCTAAAATCGAAATAAATTATATAGGATCGCACAAGAAAACCCGTATGCAGACACTCCACCTCCCAGGAACGGGTATGTGTGGTTGAACGACATATGGCTCTTTGAAACATTATTTAAAATTACATTAATATGTATCTGGTTGTAACGAAAGTTTTTCGCCAAAAAAACGTTCTTAATAAAGTTAGGGGGGAAAAACATGAAAGCAGTACCTCTAGTGCAGGTAGTAATCACCACCCAAATCTATAATTTTCTGCCAACGTTTGGAAGTTTTTCAAATCTTTCGGCCCAGAAATTTGGTGGTGCGAGTCCAAAAAGCAGATCAACTTCATTTCTGACGTTCTGTGCAGAACGGAAGATAGCACCAGCAAGATGTAGTTGCAGGTGCGAAAAAGGTAGAAGTTCAAAGGAGCGATATCGGGGCTATATGGTGGGTGTGGCAAAAGATCGCTTTCGAGTCCGTACAGAGTCCAACCGGTGAATGCAGAGACATGTGGTCTTGCATTATTTTGATGGAACATTGCATTTTTTTTTCGCCGGAACTCAGTTCGACATGTTTCCTTGATAGCAACGTCAACATGGACTAGCATCTCACTGTACACCTTACTGTCTAGGGTTTTACCATTTTCCAGATATTCTTTGTGGATAATACCACGGCAATCCCACTAGATAAAAGGCATGATCTTTTTGTTAGTCAAATTGCTCTTTGCGACGCTGTCGAATGGCTCACAGGCTGCAGACTAACTCTCTTTTCGGCCTGTGTTGTTGAAATAAATCCACGTTTCCTCACAAGTGACGATCCGGTCCAGAACTCTATCCTTGTGTTGATATTCGAGCAGATTAGTGCAGGCCTCCAACACATTTGTCCTTATCTACTTGAGTCAGTCAATGCAGCACCCATTGAACTTGTGCATCACGTTTATGCGAGGCATAGCGCGACTAATGGACATGGCACTAACGCTCTAATTCCCTAGCAAGTTCTCCAGTGATTGCACACTGACCACTTCCACAAGTTCTCGCAGGCGGGCCTCATCAAGATCAGAGGGCCGGCCTGATCGCTGAGCTTCTTGAATGCCATACTCCTTGTTTTTGAACTTTCGATACCAAACCTTAACAGTGTCATATGATACAACATTAATACATAAAGGGTGGAACGAAAAAAACCTTTTTTTAAATTCATATTCCTGGAGTTAATATATGGTTCCAAATGGGTTAGATATCTTCAATATTGACATCTTGAGGTTCCACACATTAAATTGAATATCTATTTTACTTATTTTTTAACGGTTTTATGCTTTCTCCTGAATTGCTTTGTCAAGAAGTCCATTATTGCACGAGAAATTGCTTTCGACACCAAAATATCAAATTTAATGCTAAAATATGCTACAGATGGCAGAAAATCTGACTATTGGTTCTAGCTTGGGATAAGCAATCACGTGGCTTCCATGATCTTTCAACGACATTTTGCTGTTAATTAGTTGATTTTTCGGTGTGTTTTGTCAATCCTGCTATTTATTAGTCCTTGTTTATGTTGGACTAAGATGAAGTCAACTAGAAGTGCATCTTTTTATAATGTGTTTGGAACTCAGTGCAGCTTAAAAAGATAGTGTTACCTACCTATGCTGATGTAATGAAACATTTCCTTCGGGTCAGATATGAGTTATTATGGGAAGGGAAGAAGAAAACTCGTCACTCAAGAGCATTACCGGAATTGTTTCCTGTAACATTTTAAGAATTTGGAAGAAAAATTCCATACTTCATGTAGGTCAACAAAAATTATTAGTCTTATAAGAAATTACAATGAAAAGTAGAAAAACGTAAAACGAATACCGAAATCTTGGAAGGGGGTTGATAAAATTAAGAGAGATTTCATCAATCATGCAAACAGTACTTCGTTTGATATTTCTACGCAATGTTTGAATTACGAACAATGTAAATGTTCCGTGAAAATTCTAAGCATATAAGAAATTTCTTAACGGGCCAACGGCGTGAAATATAAATGGCCACTGGATTAATCGACGTTTCTGAAAGCCGAAAAGTGCAAACTATTAAAGAAAGAGAACAAAGAAGGTGAAATCAGGAATCTAAAGCAAGGGCATGTAAAGATATGCAAGTTTGTCTATAACGATTACAAACTTAGAAGCGAATGCCGTCTTAGTGCCTGATCCAGAAGACATGACTGAAGATGATGACGACGATTACGTTAGTGAAGAAGCCAAATGAAAGCAGCTGATTCTCAAATTTTCGCAACCTCCAAGACAGGCCAAATACGAATACCTCTGCCAAATGTAGCTGATACTTGTGCTAGAATGAGAGTATCGGATTGGTCAGCTACTATCATTGCATCCTCCGTACTTCAGGAACAGGGATGGCTCACTACAGTTAACAGATTTCTTCGCCTTTATGCATCAGCAGCTAAACCAACAGACGACTTAAAGCTAGTAGCGGAATGTGTTATAAAAGTTTATGGTCCATTCTGGTTTGAAATAAAGGAACCCCAGAGAGCAACACGTGTAGCATGTCATGTTCACGGAATGAACAAGAAAAGTTCATTCTTGCCAGAAAATTTTAAGGCAATCTTTCACAAAGTTTTCAGTGGAACTGTTATTTTACTCACTCTGACAGCATTCTGCTCGCGATGCTAGAAGATGAGAGAGCACATATTCGTTAACATGGCTTGAGAAGAATACTGAAAGCAAGAAAAACTGACTGAAAGGGCAAAATACGACAATCTGTGCTTCCCAAATTCAATTTCAAAGCAAAGGTGTATTTTGAGTTGATTCGCTGCAACAATCCCTTAGAACCACCGGCTACCTTGAACCTTAGCGATGAAGCATAAGATTGATTAGAGGCGGTTCTCAATTTGAAATAGGAAATCTCTTGCCATTCTAAGGTAGTAGAGAGGCATGTGAGACTGGTGACAGAAGCGTCATTGGCAACATGTACTGCAGAAGCCAGGGATGGATTAATATTCAGTCGAATCAAATCCCAAAACGAACTTACGAAATTCGACACCAAGGCGAATTTCTTCGGTTATCTTATGGAACCTGAAGATGACGAGTGATTAAGCTGAAACCTCTCTTTTTGGAATTTTTTTTCCAATGCAACCATATGTTGGATCAGGAAGCAAAAATGTTGTTGTTATTTCAAATGCCCTTGGGGCAGGAAAGCGTACACAAAGTCTAAGAGACCTTGCCCCACAAGCAAATCGCAGATGTCGTCCTGCTCAGCCGACAGCTGTCTCAGGGAGACGCCTATACAGTCCAGTAGGTGAGCGGGAGAGGCAGGGAGGGAACAGGCACACTCCCCTCGTGTGCCTGTTCTCCCTCTTTGAATTTGAATATCCCTTGGAGTGTTAATCCCTTGGGGGAGCCTGTAACCCCTAGAGGGCGCTTCCCCAGGTCGGGGAATGCCTCTAATGGTTTTCCAGTAGGCGGTAGAAGGGAAATAAAATACCTTTCGCGGACCAGCAGGCATAGAGGTCTAGTCAGTCTTCAGCCTTCGGGGTACCTCGCCTCAAATGAAGCTGCATATTACCCTTCGCCCATGCCAAAAATGTTGTAAAAAGATCATTTAAATATTGTTAAAATTAGCACTGATTTTTTTATTTACTTCATGTGAAACCTGAAGATTACGAGCGACTGAGATGCAAATTTTTTTACTGTGTTTCTTGAGGCATTTGTTGAGTCAGCAAAAAATAAATTTTGAAAGAATTTTTTTCCTTTTTCATTCGCTGGCGCAGGAACTGAGCCAAGAGTAACTTCTGTTATAACTTTTCATAGTATAGAGGGCGCTGTTATGTCAAACGAATATACTCTGTTTACATTGTGTAACTGTTTCTTACAGCCGAGGCTTGGGCCCTCTATAAGCTTCTTGAGAAATTGAATCCTAACGAAAAGGTTGCCATCCTCACGGATAGCAAGCCAGTAGTCAGTGCCATGAATTGCGCTAATAGGAGATCCAACTCTCTCATTCTTAAGTTTTTCGAGCGGATAAAGGCCTTCCACCACCTCATGGTCATCTGGGTTCCTGGCCATAAGGGTATAGAATTCAATGAAAAAGCGGATAAAGTAGCGAGAAGAAGAGATATGGATAACCCGGGGGAACTCTCTGCAGAGGATGCGTGTAGCTTCATCGAAAATACTATCAAGAATGAGCAAGTCGACTGTTGGCAGACTTCCTATACCGGCCGCAGCTTTAGCTATTGTAATATTCACAGCAAGTGGAGCAAAGCATTAAACTTAGACAGGAAAATGGAAGTAGCAATTAGTAGAACAAAATTGCAATTGTTGGACACAAACCAACTACTGTACAGGTATCGTAGAGCGAATTCGCCATTTTGCGACTCATGTTATGTGATCGACAGTACAGAACATACAATTATTCACTGTACGATAGCGCTAGAAACATTATGCTCAATGAGATGAAAATTAGTAATATTGACCTCTTAGCTGATCTTCTGAATCATTGTAACGAAAAACCTTGGAGATACTATTTTCTGGGGAAATTTGTCATTAAACACATCTTAAAGGACTCATAAGTATTATTAGCGTAAGGCGTTTTTCGGACCGACGTTCCCTCCGGCAATGGAGGGAATGCGTCCCTGTGGATTAGTAAGTAAATAACACCATTTTTGAGTTGGAGCAGAAGGCGCCAAAGGGAAGCCAAGCTTCATGAAGAAGAAGAAGAACTGTTTCTTCGCCATTGCGAAGCTGCTGTATTACTGTTATATATCTTATTCATGTTTTATTAAAATATAAACGAAATGTTGTCATCAATTTTGTGTACCAAAACAGGATCAAATAACCACTGATGTAAACTCGTCGAAGCAAAAGTAGTATTCGTATAAGAATTGCAATTGTTGTCTTCGCCTTTCGAATTTCGCATTTGTTTCGATTTTGGTTCGTAATATGTGGTGCATCGGCCGGAACTTCGTATGGTGGGGTGAATAAATAGTTTTGTTGAAAATTTGTTTGAATAGAATATTTTGTAATTGTTGAAATAATAAAGGTTTTTGATGTCGTTGATCTTGTTTTGGTAAAAATTTGAAACTGTCGTTTTCGTATATACTGAATGTTTGTATTTATGTTTAGAATCTTGTGTTTTCTTAGAATTTGGTGTTAATGCTTGAAGTGTGATTTGTTGTTGAAAATTACTATTTGTTTTCTTCGAATTCTAGAATTAGAATTTATTGTTAAAGTATTTGGAGGGTAAAATTTGTTGCTAGAAATTGTGAAAATGGTTAAATTGTTAAAGCTTCGAACTAAGCGTGACACACATCGAGAACAAACTCTAAAGTTAGTAGAAAAAATAAACAAATATTTGAATGTTTCGGATATCGACATGGATGTATGTGATTCATATTTAGAACAGTTGAATAGTAAAATCGAAATTGTTAACATACTAAATAGTGACACTGATGAATTGTTGAAGGCGAAATTAAGGATGTAATTAGCACGGTAAATGACTATAACGAAACATTAATACCAGTTAAAGTTTCAAAACAAAATTAGATCAATTGGAAAAGTTCCATAACAGTCAGGTAAGCAAACATCAAACCCAGAAAATGTTCATGTAGAAAATAAAACTGTACATTTAGAAAACAGAACTAATCTCCCTAAACTTTCGCTTCCTCAATTCTATGGTAAGCCTTCAGAATATTTAGATTTTTGGAATCAGTTTGAGAATTCTGTACATAATAATTCTAATTTAACTGAAGTTGATAAATTTTGCTATTTAAAGTCGTTATTAGGTGGTAGAGCCCGTGCTAGCATTAAAGACTTCTCAATTTCTCCAGAAAACTATAAACAGGCTGTTAAATTAATTTCCGAAACATTTGGACAAAAAGACATTTCAATAAATGCTCACTTGTCAAATTTATTAAATCTAACGCTCGTAAAAAATGCTTCTAACATTCAGGCTCTTCGGTACCTTTATTTTTAAGCCTAAACTCAACTTAGATGTTGAGTAATTGAATGTCAAATCGGAAACATTCACAACAATACTGACGAACACAATACTAAAAAATCTGCCAGGAGAACTGACTCTTGAATTTTATACGCAAAATATAAATAATTGTCATGATTTACAGGAATTGTTGAATAATGAAACATAATGTTGACACAATGCCATCAGTGCAAAAGAAAAAGCGTTCCGTATTCATTCCAATAATGTATGCTCATATAATAATTTTCATTCTAATCAACACAAACAAAATAATTTTCGAAACCAGAAACGAAATTTCCCGAGTCGTAGCAATCAATGCGTGTCAGTAATAATAGAATTTATGGCGAAAACTTCTCTAGTTTGTTTATTCTGCGGTCAAGGTCACTGTAGGACTGAATGTGAAAATACGACTGTGCAACAAAAAAAGGGATAAATTAATTAAGGGAAATAGATGTCTGTTGTGTTGTAACACAAACTGTTTCGTGAAAAAATGTAATGCTGAACAGTGTTCATTCTGCTCTAGCAGACATGCCAAAGCTATTTGTTTTAAATTTGAAAATTCTAACAAATGTAAATCTAATTCGAATCCGGAAGATGAAAAACTAAAGGAAATGGAAATTCAGCGTACTATTTCGAATTTAGTTGTAAGTGATAGGAATGTGATTTTATTGCAGTGTGCTAGGATAGAAATTGTTGGTCGTAAATCATCAGGTACAGTTATTGCAACGTTTGGGATTTATTCGTTTGGAGCAAAATATCCTTGATTGCAAACTTGTCGCAGAGTGGAAGCGAGATTGCGAAATATTTTGGACGGAAATGAAGTTGTAATACAGGCGTTGGAAACGGATGAAATTTTGAGGGCTACGATTAATTTGCCGGATGGAGAGTACGAGGGCTGAAATGGAAGCTAAGGGATTCACTTTTACGTGGGGATATATTTAAGCATTCGATTATAATGAAATTTCCTTGTTAATAGGTTCAGATTTTTATTGGAATTTGATAAAAGGTTTTGAAAGGTTAAATACGTCATTGGTAGCTGCAAACACTGAACTTGGATGGCACTTTTAAGGAAATTGTGGTGATCTGAGTAAGACTGCTGTTGTAAACTTAGTTTTGGGTGATCAAAGCACTGTATCAGCTGAACTCAAGCGTTTCTGGGAACTGGAAAGTTTAGGTATTACAAACAAAGAAACGGAGAGTTTGACTTTAGTGGAACAGGAAATACTTGAGGAATTTAATAACTCTGTTGGGTTCTTGGATGGAAGACATTGTGTAAAGTTGTCGTGGAAACCAGGTATGCAGGAGAAATTGGCGAATAATAGGGAAGTGGCTCGGAAACGTTTCGAAGGTCTGATCAGAAGATTTAGAAATGACACAGCTTTTTTTGAGGATTATAAAAAGGTAATTGATGATTATCGTAAGGAAGGTATCATTGAGAATTCGTCGTCAAATATTGAAGTGTCATGTTCTGAGCAGTCATTCCACTTACCCCACCATGCAGTCATTCGCGAGGACAAATCTACTATTCGATTTAGAATCGTAATTGATGGTTCTTCTCATGAAGGATGACAACTTTCGATTAATGACTGTGTATCCAAAGGACTAAATTTATATCCAAATCTATTTGAAATGATTTTAAAGTTTCGACAAAATACAGTCGCCTTCTCAGCCTATATACACTGCTGTGCAAAAATTAAGGACGAGACGGCTTTTTCAATATAACTTTGTACAAAAGCTTCCCAAATCAACACATTTAAAACCGTAAGATCCCAATACGTAAGGATATGAGTAATGTAAGCAACACTTACTAAAAGAGAAATCAGAGGGATAAAAAGAAGCTTTATTGAAAAAGTAGCATGGAGCGCAATGCGACTGAAGGCCGAAACATCCCTGTGATGGGTGTCCAGCAAGAAAAATCCCGGCTTTTAAAGGGGGTATGATCTCCCCCGACCTGTAGGCAGGTTTCACATCATTTGTGCATGCTGGATATGTGGTTGTTAATGAGCTGTTGAGACACTGCTGCTCGTTCCTCTTGTAGCACCAATCGCAGTTTCGGAATCGTTACTGGCGATAAGTTACGTGCTGCCACGGGTCTCCCTAGTAAGTTCCGTACATGCTTGACGGGATTTAGATCCAGAGACCTTGCCGACCAATCCATGTGTTCAATATCTTCACTCTCCAACAGCTCTTCGACAGTAACTGTGCGATGAGGTGGAGCGTTGTCGTCCATGAAGAGGAACTGAGGACCCATAGCCCTTGTGAAAAGACGCATGTAAGGAAGAAGAACCTCGTTACAATAGCAGTCCCAGGTGACGAACCTCCTTGGGAGATATGAAGGTCGGTCCGGCTACCAAGCATTATGTCTGCTCGAACGAGAACTCCGCGACCTCCAAAACAGTCCCTTTTGATGATGTTGAAGGGGTTATTGCGTGTTCCCCGCTCTGTCCAGATGTGTATGTGTCTAGAATCGCAACTCAGACTAAATCTGCTCTCATCTGTAAAGAGTACTCGTCCCCATTCATTGTCTCTCCAATTCCGGTGTTCCCGGCACCACAGAGAACGCCTTCTCCGATGGGCAGGCGTTAGAGGTACACACCGTACAGGGCGTCGTGCAAACAGACCACCACCGTGCAGTCTTCTGGCCACGGTAAAACGCGATATCGGTCGTCCAGTCGCCTGTGTCGTGTGTCTAGCGATTTCTCCCGCTGTCTGCCGCCTGTTTCTTCTGGCCTGTAAGGCAATATACCGGTCATCTGCGGGTGTGGTTCCTCGTGGACGACCACTACTAAACCCCCGGATAGCTGTTCCTGTAGTTTGAAATTGTCTCCAAAGTCGTGAAACGATGCTGTGAGCAATTCCGAACTCTGCAGCCACACTTGTCACACTGCGGCCTTCCTCCAACTTCCCAATGATTCGACCTCGGGTAAAAGCATCCAGATGTCGTCTAACAGATTGATTATTTGCCCTTTCTCACTGAGGCAGCAACTCGGTGTGATTTTAACTGCTATACGGCGTGCAATCTCTTTGCCAGAAATACTGATCTTACACCGACAACATGCTTTATACTACTCAGACACTCCCCCATTACGTCTACCTGCATATCTGCGCATGTGCTACCGTACATCACCTTACTTAATCTCCTGATTGGTCTTTCTGCCCGCTCTGCCTCTTCGTTCAGCTGATATGCTAATTTTTGGACTTCGTCCTTAATTTTTGCACACTAGTGTAAAGCAAGCCTATCTACAAATTTTGATCGATTCTAGTAACAGAAATTTACTAGGTTCTTTTGGACTGATGATATCGGTTCTAATTCATATCAAGAAATGAACTTTAGTAGAGTTTTATTTGGATTAAAACAAAGTCCATATTTATTAGCTGCAACTTTGAAACATCATTTTGATAAATGTAAACAGGAATTTCCTTATACTTGCAAATTATTGTCAGAATGGTTTTGTGTAGATGATTTGTTTGGAGGCGAAGAAGACTTGCAAGCGGTTTTGAAGATTACGACTGAAAGCGTGGAAATTCTCAAAAGAGGTAGTATGATATACGAAAATGGAAAACCAATTCTATGAAACTTCGTGAGCTGTGGAAGGATACTGGAAGGAGCTGTGGAGGGATGCATCGATGAGGAAAAGAGCTCAAGTACGGGACTTGACTCACCATCCAAAGTGTTGGGTCTAGTTTGGGACCCAGATGTGGACAGTATATCTTTCAATTCGAAAGAACTATCAAAGTTTGTCAAGAACGGAACTGCTTCGAAAAGGTTTATTCTTCGAGTAGTGGGTCATATTTATGATCCTATCGGATTTCTAGGGCCTTTCATTATAAGTGCATTCTACAAGAACTATGGACTCATGATATGGACTGGGACGACAAACTTCCATCTGGATCACAAGTGGCAGTTGTGGTGCAGCGAAGTCAAACACTTAGAAGATCTCATGATTCCTAGATGTTATTTTTCAAATTTGAACTGTAAATTTATTTCATTTGAAATTCATTCTTTTTCAGATTCTGTTAGCCTATGGAACAGTGCTGTATTTAAGAGCTATAGCTGAAGATGGAAGGATAAGTATTATTTTTACTATTTGTTCTAAAGTCGTCTAGCTCCTCTGAAAATTCTTACATTACCAAGTCTAGAATTAATGGGAGTTTTTTTATCCGCAAGATTAGCCCATCAAGTATGTAGATGTTTACAATTTAATACTTCTAGTTATTTTTGGACCGACTCGATGATTACGTTATTTTGGGTTACGAGACAATCTCGTAAATACAGAATTTTCGTAAAAAATAGAATAGAAGAAATTCAGTTTTTATCAGATACCAATAATTGGGCTCATTGCCCTGGAAAAGATAATCCTGCAGATATCCTGTCTAGAGAAATTTCTGCAGCAAATTTAGCTTCGAACCAGCTTTGGTAGCACGATCCACTGTGGCTAAGTCAATCACCTGAATACTGGCCTACTAAAAGGAAGAACTTAAAATCTACAGACATAGAGCTAAAAACGGAATTTGAAAAAACAGTGTAAAATAAATGTTTGGTAGAAAAATCTAAATTTATTTTAGATTTAAGGAAATATAGTTGTTTGTTAAAAGTACTAAGAATAACTGTACGAGTTAAACGGTTTGTTAATAAACTTCAAAAACGACAAATGGTTGCAGGTCCCCTAACAGCTGAAGAACTTCAAAATACAGAAGTAGACTGGATAAAACATGAGCAACCTAGTTTAACCTAGAATTACAGAACATTGAAAATGGTAAGTCGATTCCTAAAGAACCTGCACTTTCGAATTTAGCCCCATTTCTCAACAGTTGTGGTGTACTGCGCATTAAAAGGAAGATTAGAAGAAGGAGAATTTACAAAGGATGGGGCTCACCCTGTGCTTCTTCCTAAGCAGTCTAGATTTACAGAGTTAATTATTATTCGAGAGCACAATAAAATTTTTCATGGGGGAGTGACATTTACGCTCGCTAAAATTAGGTTTAGATTTTGGATTCCACGAGGTAGACAGATTGTAAAAAGAGTATTAGGGAACTGCTTAATTTGTCGAAAATATAAGTTGAAACCAGCTAAACAAATAACTAGTCAACTACCAAAAAAATAGAATTACTGAAAACCCTCCTTTTACTCTAACAGGGATAGATTTTACCGGCCCAGTTTTAACAAAATCTAGAAAGGATACGCCTCAAAAGGCTATAACATTATTTACACGCAGTTTAACTAGATCTGTGTACATTGAACCATCACAAATATGTCAAAAAAATTTAT
This sequence comes from Stegodyphus mimosarum, assembly GCA_000611955.2. NCBI lineage: Eukaryota > Metazoa > Arthropoda > Arachnida > Araneae > Eresidae > Stegodyphus > Stegodyphus mimosarum. The sequence goes on along the minus strand of KK120510.1, from coordinate 14,837 downwards.
TTTGTCATTAAGAAGATGTTTAGCTAGGAGAGGAAATTGTAAAGTTATCATTTCCGGCAACGCTAAGAGCTTCAGAGCCACTAATGAGATTCTGAAGGCATTTGCAAAAATTATAATAGATTCAAGATTAAAAGATTTCATTTCAATAAACGGCATAACTTGGCAATATATTGCGCCTTACCCTGTACATTTCGCCGACCTTTTCAGGAATGAAGCATTTAACAGGCAGACTTTGACTAGAAGAAAATTGTATCAAATTAACGTTTTGAAACAAATTTGGAAAAAGTGGAAGGAGAATTATCTCCTCGAATTACGTTCTGCGCACACTTTTCTTAATCCATCTCCTGAAGGGAACCTTAAAGAGGGTGAGATTGTATTGCTGGAGGGGTCGACGAAATCAAAATTATTATGGTCACTTGGAATTACAGACGTTTATAAAAGTAGAGATGGGTATGTGCGTTCGTGTTTAATTTGTACTTCCCAAGGACCTTGTCGAAGGCCCGTCCAACTGATCTTCATTTCGAAGTTTAAAAGCTATGTATAATATATGCTTGTGTCATATAGTATTAATTTGTAATGTAATTTTCAGTACTGATTTGTGATTATATCAACATTTATTATTGATGTGTAAATTTAATGTACTCTTAACAGAGTGCGGGTGGGGTGTGTTACAACTTTTCGTAGTATAGAGGGCGCTGTTACACCAAAAGAATATACTGTGTTTACATTATGTAACTGTTTTTTCGCCGTTGCGATGCTGCTGTATTACTGTGATATATCTTGTGTTTTATTAAAATATAAACGAAATGTAGTCATCAGTTTTGTGTATCAAAACAGGATCAAATATCCACCCATGTAAATTCGTCGCAACAAAAGTAGTATTCGTATAAGAATCGTCAGTTGTTGACTTCGCCTTTCGAATTTCGCATTCGTTTCGTTTTTGGTTCGTAATAGCTTCTGATTGGTAGAGAGGGGGTGTGAGCAAGTCATGTGCAGGTAACGGAAAACAAATTCTAAAGGGAATCCAGAAGTGTTGGGATTGGGGAAGGGGAACTTAGAATGGAGTTTAACTTATAAAGAAAAGTCAAATGAAAGAATTCACGAGTGTATCATGAACAGGAGTAAAGGATGAATTAAGTGATGGGTGTAATATGATTAAATCTGCAGATAGCATGAAGAATTAGTTATTATTATTAATATCATAAGAGCTATTAATTTCTTTAAAAATTAGAAATAAGATATAGGTTTTATCAATAGGGGTTTGAGCTTCTTGTAGTTTTCGAAGATTGCTATTAATAAGATATGTTAAAGCACAGAGCTCCCTGCTTCCGAAGATTTTTTCTAGTTCACTAATTGTCTGAAAAAGTTTCATTACACCTTGTGTTTTCGTTCCTCGGAGGACGTCTGAATAGGTTTTGGCTTTGTTATTAGTATTAGGATTTGTGTCAAAGTTCTAGTAGAATAGTGAATTAAGTCAATTTGTGCACTAACTTCAGTGTCTGTTTGTCGAGTGTCAGTGTTTCTACTCCCTGGTCGAATTTCTATATTTTACAGTTTCTAATGAAGATGTTTTGAGTTTTTATGTATTTTTGCTTTACCAGAAATTGAGAACTAGACTAATTGAATGAGAAATGTATCTGTAACGAAATTCAAAGATATAAATTTAAATGAAATTCAGCAAAAATTTGTATAATTTAATAGACGGTACAAAGAAATGTGGTATCCATATCAGATTTTTCTTTTCTTTCTTTCTTTCTTTTTTTTTTTAATGTTAACAATTTTTAATTTACCGATCAATGCAAAGGTGCTACATTTTACGTCATTTCAGACGAGTATGGAGCCGTTATGATGGAAGCCGGGAAACTGGGAAAGTAAGCGAAGTGTTTGTGAGCAATCATTGAAATTTATTGGATTAATGAAACGTAAATTATATAAATTTCATTCCCCCCCTTTAGTGATTTTCAGCATGATTTTTCGTATTAAATTTGATTCGATCTGAATTTGTTTAATCTTTGTAAACATTCGTAGAACTTCATATGAAGATTCAACCAATGTTTATTTAGTTAATATTTGTATTTAATTTTATTTCGCATCCGTACAATGATCTTGTTTTACGTTACTAATAAGACTTTATTAATTTTATTTTCATCGTGTTTAAAAGCAGTTTGATATATTAAAGCTTTCTTTCCCTGCTCCAGATTCTTTTAGTGTAAAAGTGCCGTAAAATTATAAAATGAGACTAGCCAAATAATATGTAATTAAACTTACAACATGTAATTAAATATTAATATGTTTTATATTAGAACCGTATTATAAATAGTTCAGTAACCTGCATTAGGCATTATAAAGTGAATTTAAGTTAGTTTGGAGATGTTTTGAAATAGCATTGCCGCGCAACACGAAAATTCCCTTAAAACTCATTGTTTTTATATTTGAAGGTTGGCAGCTATGAGCAAAGCACACGAGGTCTAGCTGCCTAAGGCAACAGTCGCCCAGCCTGTATATTGGTTAGTGACGTTGACTGCCGTACCGTTGGACGCGGACTCGAATCCCGGAGAAGTCAGGGATGTTTGTAAGCGTATAGTGTCTGTTTGGCAAGGGGGCATTCACAATACACGTTGAGTTGAATGTCCTTTCGAGAGACCTAAGGTAAAGCAAGTCTTCGTCTCTCCCGAGGTGAGAGACCCTTGGACCCCCTAGATTGTTATCCGTCAAATATACATGTACGACAAATGGCGAAATTCTAGTGCCCCGCACACTTCTACCTGTACCTCCGTAATGAGAGGGATACCTTCGCGAAGCACTTTTTAAGGAAACTGGTTCCCATTGACGTTACATATGGGAAAAAACTACAAAAAGCAACCGTGTAATTAGCTTGTTTGCGTGAGTTCGAACCTGAGTCAAACTACTAGTATTCAGCGATCTTAATCACTCGACCAATGTTGGGACCTTGTATTTTAAATGCTAGATAAGTAATTTAATATTGTATATATTATTTAAAGCAATATTTACGATGCTTGTTAGCGAGCTTTTCCACGAAAACTGAAACATCAGTGCTTAATAATCAACACGGTTAAAAGTCATTTACTTCATTCACATTTGTGAAATTCGTTCTATGCCTTTATCAGAAAAGGTTATTCCGCTCATGCATTCACGTGTCTATAGGCCTTCAGCTTGGTTGCTTTGTTATGATTGGTCGGTACCTGTGTCATCCCGACGTAATGTTGAAAATATAGGTTAATTTAGGCAAAATTTTAAAGTTTTTACTTCCTTGTTACGAAGTAATATATATATATATATACGCTATATATTGGTATATATATATATATATACACCAATAATTCACAATGAATTATAATAAAGAGGGTACTCTCTGTTACCTGGCTCGTTGAGCTGTGCTTTTATTCTTATATGTTGGTAAACTGTGCTTTTTTTTGCTTTAAAAGTGATTGAATTGTGTTGTTCTTATGTTCCGGTTTTTATGCCTTTAGTTTGTAGAGACATTAGGTTAATTACAAGCAGGAGACATGAAAAATATGCAATTCCTTCGCCGGGAATCGAACCACGGACCTCTGAAATACCGGCTCAGTGTGCTGAGCATTACACCACGAAGGCACGCTAAGAATGTGGGAGATATACCTTATAAGTTAATCTGCATGCAAAAGTTGTAGAATTGGCAACAGTATGGAAGGTGTTTAAGTGCTGCTAAGTCTATCGAAGCATCCGTTTGTTAACATTTGAAACTCTTAGTAAAATAGTGAATTAAGTCAGTGTCTGTACTTTCACTGCAGTTTTGCCAAATGGGGTTAGAATTAAGCTTTCAGTTTTGTGCACCAAAAAATCCGGCTTTCCGCACGCTGGCGGAATTGCTCTTTTTAGTAGAAACTTTATTTTTAATTGTAAAAAAAATTTTTTAACTATTTTAACTGTATTTAGTATCTTATATTTTTCTGTATTTTACAATTTTTATTGAAGATGTCCTGAGTTTGTTTGAATTCATGCCTTACCGGGAAGCGAGAACTGAATTAATTGAATGAAAAATACATCTCTAATGAAATTCGAGGAAATAAATTTAAACGAAATGCAGCCAAAATGTGTTTAATTTAATAGGCCGTAAAAGGGAGTTGTGTGGTGTCCATATTAGATTTTGTTTTACTTTAGAATTGCAATCTGATAATCACAAGAAGAAGAAATTAAACTACAAATATTCCTAATTTTGAATTAATGTAAATAATATTACAAACAAGCTATGTGACTGCCAGTGTTTTCTAGAACACGACTTCTATAAAGCTTTGTGAATAAGATCACCTCTTTCAAAAATATTATATCGATAAATACTTTTCACAATACTTTGAATAAGAATGCTCGTCATTCAAGGTCTTATTGCTAAGCTGCTGGTGTTACATTACGTACAAATGGAAAACATTCCGATTTTCCTTTTGCGCAGGATCCCTGAATAGGATCTCCATCAATGAAATGAAATATCTCAATGAATTTGTGTCACGTTTTTCGTATTTTGTTTTTGTAACAAATTTGAAACTTTCCTAAATAAAAAGAATAAGGCCCGTGGAACAGACAAAAGTTAGATATCGTAATTTTTACAATGCTCATTTCTTTAAATTGAAAAAAATATCCAAATATGAATCTTTGCGTCATTAAAAATGATTTTATGTTTGTGTACGATTAATGCTTGCGGTTTTTGTGGGTCCGCTGTGTATACAGTTGCATAGCTAGAGGGAGGGGGGCTCACCCTGGGCGGCATTTATCTCCTGAAACATTATTTTATACGGATTAAACATGTGGACCGTCGAGGCAGGTAAAGAATAATGAGATTCTGAATTGTCATGCGAAATTAAATTGATGAGAAGAATAATTTTTACTCTAGATAAAAAATTCAAAGAAATCACTAAGAGATTCAACTCTTGTTATACCTTTCTTATTCAGTCGAAATTTTGAATGACAATTACGAACATCAACTAAAGTATGATTACAATACCATTTATAAGGAAAGAGAGGAATATTTCATAGATTTCTACAATGTCATTGATGGTTTTACGAACAAAACAAAAAAACAAAAGAAAAAGTATAATTTTAAAATGTTGCAAATTAGAATTTTAAAATGTTCGAAATGAAGTTTTTTTCAATATTAAACTTAGAGTTTAAATTTATGTCCCTATATATAATTTTGACTAGTTTGTGTAACAAGAGAGAACGTCCTGAGCGGCAAAAGCTGTAGGTACGCCACTGTGTGTATAATATCTGTAACACCCAGTTGACGGTAGTGAGTAAAACGAGAAAACAAAAATTGGAAACGAGAAATTTTTATTTGTTTCACAACATTTATAAACACAGATTTATACCAGACGTTAAATGTTACATAAATATGTTCTATGCAATTTAATATCTCAATTCTCAAACATTCTTCAACATTCCTTCCGGTATATTCCGTAGCGTGGTGCTGTGGAAGGTTGCAGTTTCTTTTCGAATCTCCTTGGGCTTGCAACAGCAGCAGAACAGATACCGCTTGAAGTAGTTACGGAATACGCTACTGATGAGGTAAAGAGCGATGGGATTCAAACAACTATTAGCGAAGGTCATGACATACCCCATAATCTTCCAGCTGTGCCAGAAGGAATTGTAGTGTGCATTCGGGTTTGGATCGAAGTAATACCAGATAAGAAAGACGTGGCTGGGGAAGAAGCAGACGGCGAAAATGACCACGAAAGCCAAAACTATCTTGGCCACCTTCGTGCGCGATCTGAGCTGCTTCAGCTGGGTTGGATTCTCGCCGATGCTATTTCTAGAACTCAACATGAGATGCCATGCGATCATGACGTAGAAAGACGCGATTAGGATTAGAGGGATTCCATACAGCAGCATAAACTTGGTGATGACGACCACGCGGGGATACCACGGCATGAGGTTTTGTGGGAAAGGATAGCAGACATAGATTACCTTGTCCTTACTAACTGGGACCTCCCAGAGGAAGGAAACATAAGCACCCGGAGTTGCCAATAAAATGGACAAGAACCAGATCCCGAACGCCGTTGCAATGGTCATGGTCTTGGCATTGCTGTTGGTGTGCCTCTTGATGGGCAGGACGATGGCTATATAGCGATCATAGCTAAGCATCGTCAAAGTGAAGACAGTCACGCCCATGGAAACGTCTTTCAAAAACTCGCTGAGTTTGCAAATAAATTCCCCGTACGGCCAGCTTTCGAAAGTGTAAATGGTGCTTATGAAAGGAACTGTTCCAACAATGAGGATAAAATCCCCCACCGCTAAGCTCATTATGTAGGTGTTGGGAATCGTTCTCATAGTCCTGTGTCGGAGGAAGATGCAAATGAGAGTGCCGTTGCCCAAGAAACCAGCCACAAAGACCACAGCGAAGACAATTGGGACTATGTAAGTTTCCATTCTTTCCTCATAAGGCACATACTCCGTGGAATTCCAAGTTCCGTTGTCCTCCATATCATTGGCGACCATCATTTCCATGTTGGAGTGGTTGACTAGAGACAATGTCGATGGACAGCCTTCGCACAAAGACTCATCAGTTATTGGTCCAACGTCAAAGAGCTCCATACTCATATCAGAGACTTACAGAAGTGGGAATTACGCTAAAAATACATTATTGACCGTTTTTTACAGCTTATACGAAAACTCTCTTGTTTTCATTCAAATGCCATAAAATCCGATAATTTTACGTGGAACAATGTAATTAATGTAGGTGTAGTACACGTTTCATCAACTGCTTAAAAACTTTCAGAAATGTCTGAAGAGTAAATTCTTATTTCTATGGTTCAGAATATAGGTACAGTTACAGTCTCTTTCTTTCAGCGTGTTTTGTTCAATCTTCGCATCTTGAAAATTATATTCGCTTAAACTATAGTATCGGTAAATGTCACTCTGTAAAAATGGCTGAGGTTCTCCTCCCTTCTAAAGGTGTAGTGGAAGATTTATCGGGGAAGATATAGTATAGAAGGAAATTTCTTTCGCAAAAAAGAATTTTTCTTTTGAACTGAAGCTCTGTCGACGGTTTTCTTCACCAGTGCTTTGTTTCTATTTTTGGGGGAACCTTCTGAATGAATCTGGAAAGAATAAATAAACACAGTTTTAAGAAATAACAAAGATAATATTAATCTCATATGAAGAACAGTAATGCAAAATTTATTTATTTTTTCATTTAATTAAAAAATGCTAATTAAAAATAAATATTTTGTTAAATAAATAACAGTTCCTTCAATTTATCTTTGCAAATTATGGTGCTTTATTCCTTTTCTTAAAAAATAGCCCAAAAAGGCTACTAGTCTCGAAACACCATTTTGCGCAAATTCATTTTAAATCCGTTGCTTCACCAATTATGTCCCATTTCAGGCTTTCCCATGTAAAACATTTTTGAAAATCGTCCTATATCAGGCCTTTCTATGTGGGGTATGTAAGAGAAGTTCTCATATCTCATAATAACATTTCGTTTCTTAAAATTGATAGTTAAAAAATGTACAGATACTATACAGGGTGTATCCGTACAGCGGTGACAAACTTTCAGGAGAGACAGAGTACACCTAGACGATGGGAAATCACATAGCAAAGCATAGTCGGAAACTCTTTCCTGGCGCGGTAGGGACGACACATAAATCAAGAAAGAAAGAACACAAAGGGGGTGAGAAAACATGTTTGTTATTCGGAGTACAGGAAAAACAACATAAAGAGACAACGATCGTCATCAAAGAATATGTTTGAAATTACGAACCGGACAGTAATGCAGTAACCGTCCGTATTGCATCTTCCATGCGATTTTCGATTCGTGATGCAGATCTTCCATGCGCCGGAGAAGTGAGGCCTGCATCACGGTCCGGGGTCGTAATTTCCAACACCTTCTTTAATGATGATCCTTATTTGTTTTTGTTTTTATTTATTTGTTTCTGCTGTATTAAAAACATAATAAAATACATTTTGTCTCACTGTTTGTGTCCTTCCTTTTTTGCGTTTTGTGTCGATATGATATGAAAGCATATCCACCCTTTAGGCAAAATAACTCTCGCGTGCTTTGCAATATTTAACTAATCTAATCTTTATTTCACCATTAATTAATGGTTTGGCATCCTTAAAAAACAATTCTTTAACTATCTTTTGCGAGACGCGGTCTCAACACTTAAATATTCCCTTAAATCAAAATCAAAATGCTTGACGATTTAATCCCTTATTTGGCAACATTATTTCGGTTTAAAAGTTCATTCTGAAATATTTTGATCTTATTAACAGACTTGTTGATCCCAATAAGCAATGCATTTTCTGTTTTTATACAAAAGGGTGGGACTTCGGCCATGCGATCAGACTATCCGAATAATAACATTAACCGCGATCACATTAATCGGCGCCTCCCGTATTCAAACTCCTTAAGCAAAATTTAAAATCTGCGTTTAATGAAAAATCACTTTAAAAGTCCAGCTTTCAGCATTACACTATCTTTTCTCTCGTTTGTCCTTGTGTAAAATCAGATCCTGCAGCAATAATATATTTTTTACAAACTTTTATTCATGGTGTTTTTCTGCCAAAAGTTTGCCGTCGAACTAGTTCCTAAGAAGATATCGAGTTCAAATTCTGTACATACAATTTTTCGTGGATAACAAACAGTATCATGATATGAAGTGAACTTGATATGAAGTGAAAAAATTCTTTTTTTTATTATTTAATATTTTGCACACACCTCGTTTACAAAACAAATTTAAAATATCAGAATTTTACTCTTTGCAACATCAGATAGAGAGGAAAAAACGTCTTTTGAATGAAGCTTATACGAGATTTTTACGTAAGTTCTGATTATTTCGCTAAATCGCAGACGTTTTTCGATTACTTGACGTAAATAGTTGTTAGAATGGAGAAAAATGATTTTGCCACAGGGTAAAAAATGGAAATAAAAACTTAATAATAATAAATAAGCTTTTATTTAAAATTCATAAAATAATTAATGAACTAAAAGGAAAAAAAATAATTTATCATATACTTTAATGAAATTAGAAAGAGTGAAATTAAGTAATTCTCTTTGCACAATTCATTCACAGTTACATAGCACGAACAAACAATAGAACGGATAACCCAACTGCACGAAATATAAAGTCTCTTCCTCCTTGTTTGCCCAACTACGCGAAAAACTTTTTTTCTTCCGAAGAAGACCCTCGCTTTCAGAAAGCTGAGGGTTACTATCTAGTTTTATTTTTCGAAGCCAAATCAGCCAACAGGAAAAGAAAAATGGAGAAATAGAATTATATATCACAAGAACAAGTAAAGAATATCTAATAAGAGTTAATTATTATTATTAGATAATTACTTATTATTCTTATCAGATACTTATCATTCTTATTAGATAGTCGTTAGTTGTTCTTATTAGATATCCTTTACTATTATTACATCTGTTTAAATTATAGTCTCTTAATGATTATTTTTATCGACGGACCAGCTTCACTGCTTCGTTTTTTAATTATTTTATTAAGAAAACATCATATACAAATATTTACAGTGAAGCGGAATACAATTTAATTGTGAGCTTCCTTTTACAGTAATTGCTCACGTCAGATAGGCTTGATTTCTTTTCTCTATCTGCCTCAATCGTAGGAGGCGATACATTGGCGAGATTCGTTGGCGTAAAATGCGCCAACATCCCGCCCGGCCTTGCCATGTTCACATGCAAGAACTTGACATAAGTTTAATTATGAAATATTAATATTAAAGTTTCGGTTATTCATTTAAACAAATATAAAATATGTATAGAAAAATACAAAATAGCAAACAAAACATCGAAACTTGTAAACAAGAATACAAAATTATTGAGAAAAATAATTTTCAATATAATTAATAATAATTGAGTAACATAATACACAATTTAATTTTAATCAAAACCATTTGACCTATCATTAGATCATTTATTTCAACCATCCATTTTGATCTAGCTTGTAAACGTTTAAGTGTTGCAATTAAAGCGTCGGAAGTTAAATCTGTTAATGTCTCAAGATGGATGGCTTTTGTTGCGAAACATATAAAAATACAAATATACAATTTATTTAGAATACCTTTACGTTGATTTTTAAATTTCACTAAATAAGGGCCACATAGATCAATACCTGTAATAGCAAATGGAGGTGAAACATTAACTCTTTCACTAGGCAAATTACCCATAATTGGCGAAGAAAGAGTGGGCTTACATTTAAAACATGTTACACATTGATGTACTGTTTTACGTGCGAGATTACGGCCATTTAAAGGCCAAAATTTTAAGCGTACTGCATTTAGCAGACCTTGTGGTCCAACATGAAATAATTTCTTGTGCAAACTTTGAAAATAAATTTTACTCAATCTTGAAGCCTTAGGTAAAATAGGAGGATGTCTTTGAGAATATGGCACTGAAGCATTTTTTAACCTTCCTCCAACACGTACTATTCCTTTGTCATCAAAAAATGGAAATAAATTCGAAATATTACTTGATAGTTTCTTTCCTTCAAATAAAGCTCGTTGTTCATGTTTAATCAAAACTTCCTCGGCTTCTCTTACCTCCTCCACTGACAGTGGTCCGGTTCTTTTTACTTGATTCCTACAATTGAAAATAAACCTGAAAATAGTATAAGACAAAACATGGTTAATTTTATAATAATTGTTTGAAAGTTCTAAGAGGTCGACCATAATAGAATGCTGAGAGCTGTGATTTAGCAGGGCAGTTTCTTTACAAGTCTCATCATCAGATGGAATTTTCCTTTCCCGTTGTAAAGTTTCTTTTTCGACTTGCTCGATGGTTTCAACCTCAGGAACAAATGGTTGCAAGTTCTTGGAAATTTCAGGCTCCATCAAGAATTCTGGACCTGTCCACCATCTGGAATCGGTTACCAAGGAATCAGCACTCATTCCACGCGAGAGAAGATCTGCCGGATGCCAAGAGTTGGGATCTGTTAGGCTGGTGATTTCGTTCACTCGGTTTGCCACAAACTGCTTCCATCGGGCTTTTGCACCCTTTATCCAAGTGTACAATCTTGGAATCTGTCCAATGATAGTCAATAGAAGATCTTTTTCGATTCACGATTCTCCTTACCTTAGAACTTAGACGAGCTGCAACTAGAGCACCCAACAGTTCTAATCTTGGCAAGGTTACACCGTTTAATGGAGCCACACGACTTTTTGAAGTTAGGAGTTTCACCGATATTCCATTGAGAGTCTTTACCTTCAAATATATGGCAGCGCCATATGCCTTTTTACTTGCGTCACAAAAACTGTGTATTTCAACAGTATCTTCCCGTGAAAGAGAATCATTAACCAACCTAGGTATTTTCAAATTTTCTAAGTGATGAAGTTCAGCACACCACTTCTTCCACTCCCTTTCAATCTCTTTTGGTAAAGATTCATCCCACTGAATTTTTTCCTTCCAGAGATCCTGGATGAGGCATTTAACTCGAATGGTGAAAGGCGAAATTAATCCTAAAGGATCAAATATCTTTCCTATTGCTTGAAGTAAGAAGCGTTTCGTATTTTTGTCCATAGAAAGAAATTCCAAGAGATTCCTAGTATCCATAGTTAAATAATCTTCATGTGTCTTCCAAGAAAGCCCCAGAATTTTAGTTTGGTGTGCGCCCAAGCTGAGCGTAGTATCTACAGGATAGGTATCAAATTCTTCATTCTTCCATTGCTCCATTAATTCAGCATTATTGCTAATCCACTTTCTGAGGACCATTCCAGCATCTTCCATAATTTTCTTGGCATTTCTGGATACTTCAAGTGCTTCTTCAAAATCCTCACATCCAGCAATGAGATCATCTACATAAAAACATTTGTCTAAAATTTCAACAGTTTCGGGAAAATCTTCCTTATATTTTTCAAGGTGATGTCTAATAGTAGCTGCTAATAGAAATGGGCTCGAGCTGACTCCGAAATTCACTCGATTGAAACGATAAGTCTGTAACTTGGGCCTTTTATCAACACATGGATCATCATTACTCCAAAGAAAACGAACTGCGTCCTTATGTTCATCGGAGAGGCAAATCTGCAGAAAAGCTTGTTTAACATCTGAACAAAATGCAATCTTGTTCAATCTGAAATTAATTAGTAAGTCCAAAAGATTTGGATTTAAGTTAACCCCTGGCCACAAGCAGTCATTTAAAGAAAGTTCATTATTTTGATGGCTACCCGCATCAAAGACGATCCTAGTTTTCGAAGTTAAACTACTTTCTTTCCGCACAGCCTGATGAGGCAAATAATATATAGGTCTATTTAAAGTATTTTCTGGTGCATCAGGATTTACGATGCTTATTATGCCTTCTTTTAAATAATCAGAAATAATTTCACAGTATTGTTGATGTAACTCAGGATCATGACTAAATCTCCTCCACAAATTCTGAAAACGCTGCCGCGCCAAGGAATAATTATCAGATAATTCTTCATAAAGTTTCCTAAAAGGTAGTTGCACTATGTAACGTCCGTTTTTGAAATCTACAGTGTCATTAAAAATTTCCATAGCCTGATCCTTTTCATGCACAACTGGATCATCACGAATACCAAGTCCCTCTAAATCAAAGAAAAGTTTTAAAGTACTTTGAAGAGAATCATTTTGCATAAGAAAACAATGTCCCTGATAAGAAGGTTGTATTTCGTTAAGCTTCCCGCATGCGATCCATCCGAATTCAGACTCTTTAAAGAATAAATCATCGTTTATTTTATACGTATTATTTTTCAAAGCCTTAAAAAATAAATCAGCGCTTATAAGGGCATCTACCTCTGAAGCTTCATAAAATGATTTATCAGCTAAATTTAAAAATTGTGGAATTTCTACTTTCGAAATATCCAACGTAGTACACGGAATTAATCCTGTTATCTTATTTACAATTAAGAATTCAACTGGTTCATTAAAGGTGCAATCTTCATTTGAAATAAATGTATTCACTTTCCATTTAATATTTTGGATTGATCCATTAAGACATGTAACAGGCGTCTTAATTTTCTCCCTTTTTATTCCTAAACATTCACTTATTTTATCAGTAAGAACGCATATATTAGATGCGCTGTCTAAAATGGCTCGGATTTTTACTCTTCGATTATTGGCGTCACAGACATAAATCTCTGCAGTAGAAAAAAGTACACTTTTTCTTTTTTGTTTATTTTTGTTACTTAAAACACTCAATGCCTTCAATTCTGAGTCACCTTTTGCTGCATCAAGCTCACTTATGTTTGGTCTATGCGGCGTCACCGGGCGACTAGAAGTCTTGGAATGACCTTCATTACCCATACATATTAATTTATTGTGTTTCTCCCCGCAAGCGCATTTAAATTTCGAGAGACACTGACTTTTCTTATGGTTTTGCTTTAGACATAATTCACAGAGCTTATGTGAACGAATTAATTTTAATCTTTCATGAACACTTAATTTTAAGAATGTATCGCAAAGGAATATAGGATGAAAACTTCTACAAACAACGCAGTTTTTATTTTTACTTTCATTCGTCAAAAGAGCTTTTGATTTATGGGAAGGGGAAGAATTCTTGTTTATACTAATCTTACTTCCGGTTGCAATATTTTTATTTATAGATAACAATACTGATTCACGCTGCTCTAAAAATTTAATAAACTCCTCCAGGGTTGGAACTACTTTCGATTTATGAGATAGTTCGAAATTTTTCCTAGATTCTTTATCTAGTTTTTGAAAAAGAATATTTATTAGAAAAACATCACATAACTTGTTCTGTTCATACTTTAACACTTTCAAAGCGCGTAAATTCTTTTGTATACAATCAATCATACTTCTAATGTCTTTCGCATTTTCGCATTGAATCTTTTCAAAATTTAAAATATTCTGCACATGAATGTCAACAATCAGACGTTCATTATCATAGCGAGATTCCAATGCATTGTACAAAGATTCAAAATTATCAAAGTTACTGGCTAAATGCTTAGCGTCATTAGTAAGACAAGATCTCAGATAATACAATTTCTGCGAATGACTTAACTGAACATTATTTGTAATTAAATCATCAAATTGAGTTTTAAATGAACTAAATTCTTCATATTTTCCTGAAAATTCAGGCAAAACTAATGGTGGAATTTTAGTTTTGATTTGAAAATTTTCATCTAAATTACTTTCAGTAACATTTACTGCTTTTGCAGAATTTAACTTATTGTAAGAATTAATGAGAATTTTCAATTCTTACCTCCAGTTTTTCTAGACGATCATCACAGTGGTTTAAATCATCATCAATAATTGCGAGATCATCATCCTTGATGTCACTTTGTGCGTAGTACGCACTTCGTAGCTCATCAACTTTCTTTTGAAGAGCTTGAATATTTTTTAGTTTCACTTTAAGTTCAACTAAGTCCACTTCATTATTTGCAGTCTCCATAAAATTTTCAAATCTAGTTATTTTCCCTTTCAGGAATGCTTTGCTTTTCATTAGAGTATCCATATCGCTGAAGTAAGCTCCGGCTCGATGGACCAGATGTTTAAATTATAGTCTCTTAATGATTATTTTTATCGACGGACCAGCTTCACTGCTTCGTTTTTTAATTATTTTATTAAGAAAACATCATATACAAATATTTACAGTGAAGCGGAATACAATTTAATTGTGAGCTTCCTTTTACAGAAATTGCTCACGTCAGATAGGCTTGATTTCTTTTCTCTATCTGCCTCAATCGTAGGAGGCGATCCATTGGCGAGATTCGTTGGCGTAAAATGCGCCAACAACATCTTTACTCTTTCTTTTAATTATTCTCATAAGATATTCTTTATTTGTAATTAAGATTTAATTATTATTGTTGGCACCCGCCGTTGATTCCCCTGGCGCATGCGCATAATAAGCAAGCTCTCT
>KK120509.1:15017-31507 GCA_000611955.2 Stegodyphus mimosarum | reverse complement strand
TTATTGCATATAAATGAATGTTAGGAGAAGGAATATGATATTTAGACTGTGTGTGTGTGTGTGATCATTGCAAACCTTGAGGGCTATCTGCCTAAGGGGAAGGATTCCTTTGTGGAGGTCTTTCTAGGGGAAACTGGTTCGTATACACGTTACACATGGGGAAAAACACAAAAACGCCCATGCAGCCAGCCCCTTCATGGGATTCGAACCTCGGACAGAATTACCTGTTTTCAGCGACTTTACCGCTCGGCCGCTGGTGGGCAATATTTTATTAAGCATATGTAAGTAAAAATTACATAAAGTAAATGTTAGTTACTGAAGTCAATTTAGCCTTCAATTTTCTAAAAATTGTCCCCAAATCTGTACCATTAAGAAAATGTTCGGCAACTTTAGAAGAAAAATTTCTTTAATCACAATTTAAAATTTCCTTGAGTGTATCTTAACCGTTATGTTTAATTACATGCCGAAACGAGTACTCGAGTATGCAGTTTTCTAAATTTTCTTCGCAAACACTTTAAAATCACTTTTAGGAAACATAGCATGGAAATCAGACAAAATAATAACAAATCGTGAAAAAAATGCCACATGCAAATAAATTCTGAACAGCAATAAAGAAAAGCTGAGAGACTGCAAGAAAATTCCTTTTTGGGGGATTACCAGCTTTGTGCTTTGGCAGAGTTTGCATTTACTGGATTCTTTGCGGTAGTGTTTCGAAGATGAAACAGAGAGGTGGACGGATGGTAACTTTGAACTTCTGCAGTTCATAAAATTTCCAGAATGCAGTTCCAAATACTGATATACACCAGTAAATTTTTTTATGACTGTTGTGAGAAGACTTTTTCAAAGTACAAATGGATTAAAAAACACCTAAGACTGAGAAATTGTAGCATACTGTCTACAAATCAGCTGATAGAGTAGTGAATCAAACTTTTAGAATACTATTAATAGAATTTAGAATACTATTACTATTAATGATTTTGTTTATAGGAAAACAAGCAAAATAGTACTTTATGGTATTAGAATTAATATTTTATTTCAAAAATAAATCCAGCTATTTTGGTTCTATGCTTATCATTTTGACATTTTATAGACTTTTTATTGTGCACTGAGCGAGGTAGCAAGAACTCTATCTAGACCTCTGAACTAACAGTTTCGAAAATGTAAACAAGCTGTGTTACCTGAGTCTTTAAATTCTATCTAAACCAGAAAGTGAATTTATATCAGTTCATTAAGATCAGGTTACTTACATTTCTTTCCTACTTTGAAGGTCTGTGAATAAGAAAAGTTTTAAAAGACTTGTTTGTACAACAATAGCTTTTGCTAATGTAAGCAATTATATTATTTTCAATATTACTTCATCAGATCCTCTCACTAATTGCAATATCACTAGGGCAAGATAAAATATCCAATTGAAATGAAAAAATAATAAGTGAATGTCATTTAGTTTAACTTTGTAACTATTGAGTTGTTGTATATGAATTAATCTATGAATTATTTTAGAATTATCAATAATTATGATGTTTAAATGAGTATATATTTCGACAATTTTGAAAGTATGCCTGACAAGTTTTCTTAGGTGGGGAAGAAAATAAATAAATAAAAATAACAAGTTGAATTAGATTTTCTCCTGCAATAGAAGGGAGGGGGAAGCTGGTTTTTGAACTGTGCATTTTGTTATCGGTTAATAAAATAAGTTAATTTTTTTAATGTAATAGGCTCTGCCACAAATATACGGCAATATTGCTTAATTTTCATATTATAAAATAAAAATGCGTCAAACATTTAAGTTTTATGGCTTACATAAAAAAATTTTTTTTGTTTCCGTTGAAATAAAAATAAGCCGAATGCTTAGACATGGGAGAATTGTACTATTTAATTAAGTCTGAAAAAAGCATGCTTAGCATTGTGTTTAAAATAAATATATTTTTTAATATTTTCTTATTTGCATTAAAGGAAATATACATTTGGTGTACTGAAGCCCGAATTTGGAATTTATTTTATTATCAATTTCACATTTTGTAAAACTTTAAAGAATTTTTGATTAACAAACTCAAAGATTTCAAAGCGAGTAATGGCAATATTGCACGGGGGAAAAAGAAAAATATGTCTGGCAAGCATGCGAGATTGTGTATCGCATATCCTAAAAATATACTCATTTTAAAATTATTTTGCGATATTGCTTTTGAACTGAATTTTATGGCTTAAGTGCGAAGAACATGATTTTTAATAAATAAAGGTAACACACAAAATGTTAAAAAAACATCTCTTTGGACGTAATTTAAAATCTGAAACTTCCAGGTTTCTTTTTTTTTTTTCTTTTTCTTTTTTTTTTTAGAATGTAAGATTTTTTTTAAATTGTAAGCAGAAACCAAAGCCGTCTTAACAGATTTATTGGCCTCCTGGACTTTTGGATGTTCAGGAGGCCTTAACTACACCTACAGTCTCCAGAATAACAATACATTTGCAAAAACACAAGTGTCAGAATGCTGATATGACCCACGTAGTGTTTATATTTTGGAAAAATTCAGATTTGCAACAATAAGTGAGTTTTATTGTCACAAACTATAAGCAGAATTTATATTACAAAAAAAGATAAAAGTCTGTTAAAAACTACTGTAAGCTGAAAACGATGGGACTTTTCCAGAGAACTTAGTAAAGCATACGATTTTTTTATTTCTTGCTGACATACTGCAATTCCACTAAATAATTTGCTTACTTGTGTTATAAAAAATCAAAACCATAGTACGGATTTTTTTTTTCCACCGCTGTTCTTCCCATTTGAATTAGAAATGCAAGCAAAACTGAATTTAAATAATTAAAGTCTATAGTGTTGTGTAAATTATACAAAAATAAAACTAATTTTAAGAAAGTGTTTACAAAAATTACCATCCATACATATAGCTTACGACACCTCCAAGCCAAGGTACCCTTCTCCAAGGTCATGCCTGCAGGTGGGGAGGCATATTCTGTTACCAAGACACTAAATTTGCGTTGTTTAACGCGAAACAGAGTGAAAACGGCTGTCACTCTTCAAATCTCACTCTGAGGGATTTAGAGTGTAGTTTCCAACTTCCTTCTTCGGCCTGCAGGAGTGAAAATAGCGAAGGAAAAGCATTTTTCGCATCTGCAGTTAAAGAAGGTTCTATTTCACTTTTGAAACTAGGCTCGCAAATGTATGCAGCTTTTGCCGATTTTCTTTGCTGTTGCATTTTTAACATTTATTATGATTATTATGGCAAGAAATTTAAACTTGCTAGTTAATAAATCTGTTGGGTGGTTCCGAGGAAGTTTTTTTTTTTTTTGGAAAATTTTCAAATAAGATAATTTACTACTAAATGCTTTTGCGAAAAAATATTTACATTTTTGCAATTAAGCAAGTAAGGAATTATCACATTCCGTCCTGCTTGTGATCGTGGTGTACGTGGTCAGCATATAAGGCTGGTATCACGCATCCATTTATTTCGGAAGAACAACTATTTCAAACAATTTTTCTACCTGCTTTACCATTGATTAAAAGAAGGAGGCACGATTGTTTTTTCTTTCTTTCGCAAAAAATTATAAGTTGTTCATTTGCAACAATCAATCAGCTATCAGCATCGAATTTGCCGTCATTAACCATAATTTGTAATGGAGAACAAGTTTCCCCTTTACATGGTAATCCCAAACCGATAGGCGGTGATTGGCTGTTTCACGTTGTGTGACAAAATAGAAAAATTGTTCTGAAGAGTTAGTTGTTTTTCCGAAATGTTTTGAATATATGTGATAGGACCTTAAGTGAAAGACAATGTAAGGGATTAAACACATTCCTCTGTGCATGCTTTTCTGGTAGATGTGGGTTAGCATGTCCGCTTAGCAAATGGAAGAACCGTGTTTCGAATCCCGGCGAAGGCATATGATTTTTCACGTTTTCTTCATTAAAACCCAAGTGTTGTCTTTCAGGCATACAAAAATACTGCCAAAAGAATATCGCAGAAGAGTAAAAACAGTTATCTTGCCTTTTGCATAACTTAAAGTAACCGCAAATCTAATTAAAAGCTCTCATTAAAATTTTCAAGATTATTATAATCACTATTACATTTTTAAGAAAGTTGTCTGCTAAACTTTTAATTAAATGATAGTGTGTTATATTGCATAGGTGTTACGAAAAATTGTATTGTCGTTTGGTGTTGCTAGTAGAACATTTTAGCGAAATTTGTTTCATCCTAAAAAAACGTCTGGGCGGCTCCTTAAAAAAAAAAAAACTTCATGAAAATGATTCCATTCTTTTGCAGTATCTTTATATATTTTATTCTTTTGCAGTATATTTAAATATTTCTGTTCTTAGTATAGATTAGAGAAGAGAAATCATCAAATTATCATTCATCTTGTTACTTCCTTCCTCATCAGGAACAGCGTCTGATTATTGCCAGTATGCCGAGCTTCGTGCAGAAGGGCACTGGATATTCTAATGCAATTTTAAGAACACGCGATATCAATCAATGTTTAACTCTTCATTACAATTCAGAATTATTAACATAAAATGGCATTCGCGAATTTATTAATATGCGTTGCTGAGCTATATCCGGGCAATTGCATGCAGTCGTTACTCATTTGTTATATTGGATTGTAATAAAATTTATCGTTGAGGACATTGAGATGCTTATTTTTCATGTTATAGTTTCGAAATTGAATTTAATTGTTTTTCTTCTACGTTTCATTCATTTATTGCTGTTGTGTTTAGAAGTCACTAATTTATGTATTTATTGAGTTTGCGAAGTTTTTAACACATAGAAGGTTGAAATAAATAAAACATTCTTACTTCTTAGTCTTCAATTTGCAATCCTTCTCAGATGTTTAGCTATTCTTCGCTCAGTTATCGAATCCATGGCAGCTGATATTCACGGGATCAAAGCAAATTATTAACTGCGTTGAAAATTTTATTCTTAAGCAGACGATATTTTAGCAGAAGCAAGTGGAGATGTCATAGTAATAAATAATGTCGATTATCGTTTCGAGATTCGCTAAAATTTATTCCAAAAAAATAGTTTGCAGACGCACTGCAAGCAATATTCTGCCCTTCTATCTTTTGCCCCTCTCAAAAAGAGCCGTTTGATGTAGTGCTTCTTTCAACAGGCATCGTGTGTAAATTTTATAATTCAGTGGTGATTCATTCGAATTAATTTCGAGAATAGCGCCACTGATTTTATTTTGTTAATTGTGTGTGGGAAAGTAAGGCACTAGTTTTACTGAAAAAAGAATTCTATTGGGACTTTTATGTCATTCAGTGAAATGTTTCCTTCGAGGTTATCGGTGAAAAATACTTTCTTTCATTTAATTTCGAACCTAAGATTTATTTATTTATTTATTTATTTTTTAAGAAATAGAAGGAGAAAGATAAAATCCAACAGAGTTTTGCAAGTTTTGAAGGTATTCAGTTGTGCTTATTAATGACTATCATTATTCAATGAACTTATAAGGTATTTCTCCCGCCTTCTTAGTCCGCCTTCCTGGTGTAGTGGTCAGCACGCTCGCCGTGCGTTCAAGAGGTGGTTCGAATCCTGGCGAAGGCATTTTAAAAATGACTTAATTTCTGTACAAATTAGACTGAAGTTTATTGTTAATAGGTATGAAAATATCTACTCGTAGTTTTTGCATTGTCAGTTTAGATCAAATAATAAATGAAAAATGAAATATTTTTGTTATGTTGAACTTTAAATCTGCTTAACAATTTTTATTTTCCACCATTGGTATCATAGTAACAGCTCAGCTCCGCTGGAAAACAAATTAAATTGTAAATGAGAGTATAGATGAATTTTGAAAATAGCTGCACATAATGGTGACGTGACACTAGAAGAGAAGAATTTCGATACATACGTTCTGTGTGTTTTTATTTGTGATTAAAACTATGTTAACAGAAAACGGTTCTGCCAAATCGAAACACAAGAATAAAAAGAAAATTCTTGCTTTGACCTAAAAGTAATTTTCTAGCGTCAGAAATAAACGTCAGGAGATTAGAAATTTTAGCACTTGAACCTAAAATGTAAATAATCGTGATTTTTAAGTGTATATTGCCAGTTTAAATTAATGCTTAAAGTGTTTAAGCTAAGATTCAATAATTTAAAAATTTTAATAATTTAAGAATGAAAATCAATTAAAATTGTTAATAATTAAAAAAAATCTTAACCCGTAACTTGATACTGCAGGTTTGCTTAAATATTAATAGGCACTGAAGAGTCATCCAAGTCAATAAAAGCATGGTCTAATATTTCCGAGAATTTTGCGAGTGGATGAAACTTTTTATATCGACTTTATTAAAGTATAATGAACACTTTACGATTGGACCTAACTGATCTGCAGAATTTAATAAAACGTTAGATTTCTTTATTTACGATATTCTCTTAGTCCACCTCACCAGGGCCGAGTAGTCAAGACCATGGAATGCTGGGAATTTGAACCGAGGCGAACAGGCTGGCTGCACGGTTGGTTTTTCCTGTATGTAAGGTGAACGCGAGCCAGTTTTTAGAATCACGACTTTCTCCGCAAGTGAATTTATACTGGGTTTTCATACCCCCGTTAGTTATAAAAATTTTCTGATAACTTTAAAATTTTGCCTAAACTGAATAGCAGTAGAATATAATAAATACAAACTATTAAAAAGATTTTAATACTTCAGATAAATTGTAAATTCCTGATTTTATTTTTGCGGCATTATTTCTATTGCTAAATTTATCCTGCAATAAGTTTTTTTGCTTGTCATTCGAAGTGGCTTATTAAATATTTTGTACAGGATCGATAAAAACTCCCTTTTGCTACATGCGTTGTTGATTCATCTGGTGCCGAGATTTCCTTTCAGTGGTTGTTTTAATCTGTGCTAAGAGCTTCAGTCCGTTGCGTATTGTTCCACAATAGATGCACCTGGCTAATATGAAAACTTTACTGGTCTAACAATGGCAGTGAGCATGAAAGGTAGGAGTGGAGGTTTTTAAATATTGACTCTATAATCTAAGTAGTTCCCAGTCTGCGTAGAAGTGATTTATTTGTATTATTCACCTCATTTTTCTTAAAACAATCCCCCCCCCAAGGAATGAAAGTTTGAGAGCTAAAGGGCAGAATTTAATAATGTCTATGTATTTGTGTTACTTTAATGGTAAAAGCACTTATTTGCAGTGACGTAGCCAGAGGGGACAGACCGACCCATGCGGCATATTTTCAGGGGCGGAATTTTTTGGTTAATGTAGATTTTTTAGGCAGGTAAAGAATAATTAGATTCTTAAGTGCCGTACGGAATTCAATTCAGAAGAAAAGGGGTCTCTAGTGTAGAATTGGGTGCCCTTTCGATTGGAGAAAAATTTTGTTCAGTTTTGGCGATGAAACCCCATTTCTGGTTACCATGAGAGTTTTAACATGGTTTTAGCTTCTTGATTTATTTAATTGAAAATAAATCGATGTGCACAAGGACAAAGTCAAGGCAATGTGCCATGACTAGTTTATGCAATTCTCTGATTTTTTTTAAGTAAAAATAGGTCGATGTGCATGGACACGGAGTGTGTGAAATTCTTTGACTTTTTGTTTTGGTTTTGTGTAGCCGCCATCTTGAAATTGTGTCTCATTGGAGCCGATCTTGGCGTCAAAACAGAATCGCCAAAAAACAAGGGGCACCCAATTGTAAACTTTTACCGAAAAGGGTTTTTACCCTAGATAAAATGTTCAAAGAAATCTCCGGGATTTCAACAGCTGCATACTCTTGTTATATATATTTTACTCCGTCGAAACTTTTGAATGAAAATTGTGGATATCAATGAAATTATGATCACGGTGATATTAATAAAGAAGAATTCCTCGTTAAGAGAGAAGTATTTCAATTTTGTTACCATTATTGCGTAGGATGTGAAAACAGAAGCGTGGAAGGGCAGACCTAAATTTTTTCAGTTTTTTCTAAAATACAATCTCCAGACCAAAGTTCTATATAATACTAGTCCGAACTTTCCTGTCAATCGCTGCTAATCGCGAAAAGCGTTTTCAAAGTAAGTCATTTAACAAGCATTTAAGAACTACAAATGTTTATTTTGCATTTAAGAAATCTTTCTTTTCTAGTGACATAAGAGCAACCAAATACACCTCTAATAATGTCATCGATGGTTTTGCGAACAAACAAACCAAAAGACGGCTGCAAATTCGGGGATATTTGCATTCTATAACTATGTCGTTCAGGAAAAATTCTGATTGTGGTAAATAGTGGTTCTAGGGTAGCTCATTTTTCGAGACTTAACATTTTAAATCACAATGCCAAGTTGTGTGCGCTCGTCCGTTCTAAGATTTGTTTTAATCAAATACTAGTTCTACTGCTTGTTTATAGCAAGAAAATCATTATTTTTCAATTTGGTTCGCCCTGAATCAATATTTAATTGGGAAAGGTAGCGCTGATGGTTATATTTTAAATAGATCAACGATTGTTTCTGTTGTAAGCTATTTGACTTATGATAATGTAAATTTTTTATCGTAAGCATGTTTAAATGTATGCGTTCACATGGTTCTTAGATTATCACTTTCTTAAAATAATTTACTGCTTTAAATATCAGTCAAAAGTGACTTCTGTAAATTTTGTTGACATGTTTTTTCATAGCTTTTTACGGCCAGGTGTAATGCTAAGTAGGGCGAGTGGAGAATTTGAAAGAATATTGCGCATACGAACATAAATTTAAAAAATTTAGAGCGAAAGAAAGAAAGGGGGGAAGGAAAAACAGTTGCGCGAATTGGCTAAGACAACTTCCGCGTAATCGAATTATATTCCAAAACCGTGGACAAGAAAATTAATGGCTGGAATGTGTGCGCCAATTTAGGATTTTGTCAAGCTATTGGTATATTTTAGTACATTCTATAGTGTCCTTATTTAAGTAATGTCTATGAAGGAAGTCTTATAATTTAACAAGTAGCTTTTATTTAATCATTTCCTGTTTCAAACCAGTTAGCACTTGTGTAGCCACTTTTCCATTCAGTTAAATTCCTTTATTTTTGTCATTAGTAATTCTCAGCAAAGCGGTGACAGCAGTGTATTCAGTATCATCGTCCCGTTATTAATTATAATAATTTTAACTTACGTCTTGTATTTTTCTTTTCGTTGCAGTGACAATGACCATGGCAAATGGCAACGGTGGGGACAGCAATGGGCTCAAGTGGCACGTTGGCCTTCTGAATTCTCGATATAAGTATCTGACAGCAGAGACTTTCGGTTGCAAAGTGAACGCCAACGGAGCAGCCCTCAAGAAAAAGCAACTGTGGTCTTTGGAACCTTTTGCGTCTGAAGCCGAAGAAGAAGCAGTTTGCTTGAAAAGCCATCTTGGAAAATATCTTGCTGTAGACCAATTTGGAAATGTTACTTGTGATTCGGAAGAAAGGGAAGCTGGTGCAAAGTTCCGTGTTGTAGTCAACGAGGATGGTCGCTGGGCACTCAAAAACGTGGCTAGAGGTTACTTTCTTGGTGCCAGTGACGATAAGCTTCTATGTTCTGCTAAAGCTCCTGGAGAAGCGGAGCTCTGGACAGTTCATTTAGCTGCCCGACCTCAGGTGAGAATTGCTGTATTTTGCAATGACATCAGTGATCCAAATATACTTTTCTATTTATTTTATAAATTGGAATTTTTTTTACTTACTTTTTATGGTACTTGCGTATTATCCCATCGACTTTGAAAGTTGATTACCATCGGACCATGAAGGTTTTCTGAGATCCCGTTAAATTGCTCCAGTTTTTCCTACGGAATTCTCAAGCGACTTATGCTTCTTTATAACACGGAGTCAGTATTTGACCCACTTCCTTTTTTACTCTTCGTAAAAAGGCTTTCGTCTATTTCTTCTGTTTTGTTAGGTATTCCGATTTTGCCGTAAGCTTTGTATAGAACGATAGGAGTGCAAACCTCCCTCAAATAATTTTTTTCAATATGTTACTGTTTTGTCGGTAATATTCAGCTGACCATATACTGTCCATGAACACAGATATTTTTTTATGGAGGATTCTATAAATTTTGAAACAGTCCACTGCTTTCTCTTTTGTAGAAGGCAGGTGACAAGTTTTAATCATTTTTACAAAATGCAAAGGGAAAAATAACAATTTCTAGCTTTGTTCATAAAAACAGAGCATGGCTTATCGGAAATCAGTCAGAGTTCATCGAACGAAAGCACAGATGTTATGGATATGTTGTTAAGACATGCGTATTCATTTATGGATGAGCATGACGCAATAGATCCACTTGTGGATCATAAGTGGTGCTAAATCGTACTGCCTGGCGACAGTTTCTCGGTCAACGGGATGATACGTAGGTACCCTTTCTAGTATTACTTTATCACTGAACGCGTACTTTTGTTTTCTATTTGATATTCATCAGAAGCTATTCACAAAGTTTCTCATTTATAATTGTTCATTAATCAGAAGTGTCTTACATATTTTAACATTTTTAGGGTAAGATGGTAGGCTGCAGGAAAAAAATAACAATAAATTTTTTTTAAAAACGTTATGCGCAAAATATGGGAAAATTGGAAAACGGCGCACAAGAAAGGATTAGCGTTTGCCTGAGTAAAACAGTATTTCTTTGACTGAATGTTGTGATAGAA
Organism: Stegodyphus mimosarum; assembly: GCA_000611955.2. Classification (NCBI taxonomy): domain Eukaryota; kingdom Metazoa; phylum Arthropoda; class Arachnida; order Araneae; family Eresidae; genus Stegodyphus; species Stegodyphus mimosarum. The sequence continues at coordinate 20,923 of KK120509.1, read as the reverse complement.
TAGATGCGAAGCAATAAACTTTACTGAATTCAACAACCAAGAAATCTTCACAGGAAAAACACATGAGTTTTTAAGGATTCGGAAGAACAGATTTTAAATGTGTAATTTGCTTTTCCGTTGTTACAAAATTTCTTTAATCACAGTTATCGCATTTTTGAGGTATTTTGGTTTCTGGTTTAGTTGATTATGGCAAAGCACACTAGAGCTCTCTCCCTAAGGGAAGGCATGCCTTCGTAGAGGACTTTCTAATGGAAATTGGCTCGCACATACGTTATAAGGTATTTTCTCCCTCCTTTCCACACGATTTCGTGGTGTAATTAGAAGCATACTCAACGCATATTCGAAAGTTCCAGGTTTTGAGTCCCGGCGTTTTTCACGTCTCCTGCTTCAAAATAACCGAATGACTCTACAACGTTACACAAGAGGAAAACCACAAAAACTTCTTTGCAGCTAGCCGGTTCGCCTGGAAACGAAGCCTGGTCTGAACTATCAGTGTTTAGAGATTTTTGTCATTCGGCCGTAGGTGGGCAGGCGTTTTTGAAAACATAGTTCTAGTTATGTACCTAATTTTGTGCCTTACTCTTGCTACAGAACACTGGTAGTTCGGTGGGAGGTTCGAATCTCGCGAACGGGCTGGCTGCATGGGCGTTTTCGTGGTTTTCCTCATGTGTAACGTGTATACGAGCCAGTTTCCCTTAGAAAGTCCTCCACGAAGGCATCCCTCCCTTTAGGCAGATAGCCCTCGTGTGCTTTGCCATAATTAAATAACCTAACCTAATCTAACCTAATCTACTCTTGCTACATTTTTTATTATGTAATTATTTTGTTTAAATTATAAAATATCCTATTTGTTTAGTTATGCATAGTTACAATAATATTTATTTAAAAATTTGAAGACTATTTTCTTTAATTATTTCTTTTACTATGTTGCATACTTTTTGAAGCTTTATTGTTGAATTTTCCAATTGTAAGTAAGCGAATCGAACGGCAGCAACGAAAAATCTGTGATGATTCAAAACACCTTTTCCATGGCCTGAGCGAAGCTGGGTAGCCATTTCAGCTTCGAATCATTTTTTTACTTTATGGGGTAGTTATTCGAACACTTTTCCTTTGTGAAGAATAACCCTTAGTGAAGAAACAGGGTAAGCGTTTCATCATGTCTCCACGAGTCCCATTCCCAAATCCATTGCAGTTAAAACTGATTAGATACATTGTTGCGCGAGCGAGGGTCATAAAAGTAATTATCATAAAGCGAGGAACCAAAGCAAACTGGTAATACCTAACTCCAAGGAAATACGTCAGAACAAACAGCAACAAAAAAAAGGGGGGCCTAAGAAATATTAGACGAAAAACATAAACAAAATTTTTTAAAAAATCTGAAGGCTTTCAGATTTTGCATTACGCCCAACGGGACTTTTTTTAAACATTTTGTATGTTACCTTTATTTCTTAAATATCTGTTCTTTGCACTTACACAATAAAATTCAATTTAACAGCGATATCGCAAAATAATTTTAACATGAGCATATCTTTAGAATTTCCGATACAGTTTCGCGCACTGGAGATATCTTTTTTTTTCCTGGCAACAGTATTGCCATTGCTCGCTTTGAAATCGTCGAGTTTGTTAGTCAAGAATTCGTTAAAGTGTTACAAAATATGAAATCGATAATACTCCAAATTCCAAATTAGAGCTTCCAGGTGCCCAGATTCGGTGGAAGATTACGTTATTCAAAATTGGATGGCTCTAGGCACCGTTGTTTTATCACAATGCGAAAAACATACATACCTTCATGCAGCCTCTTCATCATTTAATTTCTTTAAATGTAATACAGGGCTGGAATAGTTGGTGGCAACAATTTGAAAACTGAATCGACGCAAAATGCTAAAGTGAAACTAATAGCCTTTCTGCGCTAACGTCCTTTGGGCTAAAGGCGCCAAGTGTCGTGGTTAGCACTGTGTGGATGCATTTTAAGTGCTCAGGAGAAAGATTGAGTATATTAGGTACTCAAGAGAAATGGAGAAATTCTCCTAAAAACGCATGTTCTTAATCTTTTACACCACGTTTAAATTTTTCCGGTAACTTGAGTCAAATTAATAAATGAGTAATTAAGCGTTTCTGTAAAGTCTAAAACCGATAGAAGAACGCTATGAAGAATTTTTGAATGAATTTCTGGGGGGGGGGGGAATTGTGTTGTGACTTATATCATTTGTCTGACATGTCAGATCAAGTCTATGAATTTTATTGTGGTGAAGAGCAGTGAATTGCTTTTGTCGTTGGTATGGGCTTTTGGGCACCTGATAAATGTAAAAGAGAATAGCTTGGTGTACGGGTCCTAGGGTCTCCCACCCTTTTTTCTTGGTGGTATCCAAACCACTCGAGATGACATTCAACTCGTCGTGTATCGCCGTGTTGTAAAGGTATTATGCAAGCATTCAAGCTGTCTTTGGGACTCGAACTTGGGCTCAATAATGCGGCAACCAAGAACCCTACTGATTAAGGTGACATGAATTACTGTGAAGTGCCTATATCCTTGTATTCCCAGGAAAAGTACATGATAGAAAATCTCGCACAGAATGCTTTTTAACTACCGACACAATATTTTGCGACAGTGCACAGTGAAGTAACTTACACCCGTGAAAGTACCTGTCGTATAAGTGCAATTAACCTTTTTCTTGCATTATTATTATATTTTAATTCGGGAGGAAAACACATCTTAAAACGATTATATCTGATGATAGATTTTTATAGAGCAGTTTTGTTGGAACAGACAGAGAACCCAGTACAGACGGTAAATTGCAGTTTTGGGAAAAATAATGCTTCGGTAAATTTTGCAGTCTTTGCACTTTTTGAACACTGAAGAAATTGCTAACGTCAGCCTGCTGTGAAAAGTGCTGCTAGTTATTGATTAGTTTTCGAAGTGTAGAAGTAAAATATGCTGTCAGTGGTTAATCTAGGTTAACATGTACGGGGAAGGTTTGCATTCAGAATATTGATAATGCAAAGATAGATAAATATACAATTTTTGTACAAGTGGCTTATAAATTTCAATGTGGTTAATCTGTAATTTTCAGTTTTGCTCTTAGTTAGAACACTGAATATTTTTATTAGATTTCTGGGAGATGAGGCAAATTTAACCGAATATTGTTTCGAATGAAAATCGATTAACTCTTTCAACTGTCACAAATTTTGAAGATCCGGAGGTTTATAATTATTATCTACGTGTTTCGCCGTAAGGCACTACACGAAAGGGAGAGATGCTTTCGTGGACTTTCTAAGGGAAACTGGTTCGTAGTAACACGTTACTCATTGGAGGAAAAGATTCCCCCCCCAGTCTGATCGAACTCTCAAGCTTAGTAAATACAGTCAGTCTTGCTTACCCTTGGCTATCATATCGGTGTAAAATTTTCACCATCTGGCGCCGTGATGTATCGAGTGATGTCGTTTAACCGGAATTTCTATTGTAAGATAGTAGTGCTTCGACCTCTGGGGTAAATAGTCTTCACAGGACTAGAGCCATCGTTTATTCGGTGGTAGGTTAGGCTTGACAGAGACCGTACTGGTACTGTCTTGTCTGCCTCTTGTTTTGGGGATGATCGAAGGTTGTTCGTGGTGGGATGGGCTCACCTCGGTTAGTGCAGAGGAGGGACAGCGATGTCAATCTTGTGACTTTGTTTTTCGGTGGATGCTAGCCGTCCAACACTGTTCTTTGAGTTTTATAAGCGTTCTTGTGTAACATAAAAACTCCTCTGGGTTGACTGTGGGGAGTGGTGCCCCCTCAGATAGCCTCCAGAAGTTGGGGCATTACTAAGCGGCCTCGAACTGTCGAAGTCTGGGAGCTCCCTCCTCTGGTGTTCTGTAGGATGGTAGTCTATGAGTTGTCGAAGATGAAGGTATTCCGAATTACGCATTTTTTAGAACAATTTATGGCTTGAGGTTAAGTTGAAATCATGAATACTGTCGGTTTTGAGTTCTTGTCGAATTTCAGGTATTTCTGACAAACAAGGGGACGTTTAGAATAGGTCTGAGAATTGTGTTCTGAAGTATTATTTCAAGTTTTTTTCAGTGTGTTTTATTGACCGTAGCTCAACAGTGGTACTTCGATCACGTCTCAGATCCCGGGGAATTGGCTGGTGCAGGGGAGTTTTGAGAATTTTCTCCAAGTGTAACCTGAATATGAGCCAGTCTCCCTCAGAAAATTTTCTACGAAGACATACCTTTTCGTATTTGAACCTACAAGTGAAGTATGGAGATTATTGTCAAGACCATGCGTACATTTTAAATAAGAACCCAAGTTTAGAAGCTACTGTATTTAAGCACATGACGCGATTTTTTTTGTTTTGATTATCCCAAAGTTTAACTGTCTCGTGCAATAGCAATTTCAAACTTCGGTTGATTCAAAATTAAGAGATCTACAGTATGATGAACGCGAAATGAATGTTTGTGGCTACAAATTCGATTAAAAAGTATCCCGCCTTACATATCGGTACCATGGTCTTTGAAAGAAGTCTTAGCCAGTACCATCTCGAAGAATACTATCTAGAAAAACTATACTGTTTGTAACTAACTACCTGTGCCTTCTTATTCACTTCTGTGCACATCGCTTCAGATGGTGTCCATCTTGTCATATGGCTGGAGGCGGCTATATTTTTTCGAGGGCCATCTTGTATAAACTGTCTTTATACTTAATTTCTTTTACTGCAGGTTTTTTTAACTTCCATTTTTGTTTCCCTTCGATTCATTCGGTTGCTGAGAAAATGCGAAATTCTTTTAGGTCAATCTTCGTTCAGTGGGACGGCGCAGGTACGCCCGGTTATCCGCCGATCAAGATGAGATTCAAGTGGACGCCAATACTCCGTGGGGTGAAGACGCTTTATTCACTTTGGAATTTCGAGACGGGCGATACGCTGTGCATGCTTGTAACGGTCGTTATCTTCGAGCTGATGGCAAACTATCTGAAGACTGCGAGTGTCTGTTTGGTTTGGAATTCCACGGAGGTCACTTGGCCCTCAGAGATCCTCAAGGACGTTACGTCAGCCCCATTGGCAGCAAGGCGGTTTTACGGACCCGATCGCAAACTGTGACAAAGGATGAACTTTTCTCTCTTGAAGATTCAGTCCCTCAAGCTGCCTTTGCAGGTTTTAATGGAAAATACGTTTCGGTAAAACAAGGTAAGGAAGTCATTTGGTAAATTTTAACCATAATTCTTAGATTTATTGTATATGGTTATTTTGATAAATTCTATACTAAATGATTTTAATGCTTGAAGTTGATATATGTGAAATCATTCTAGATAGATATGGTATGCTGGTTTTTATGTACTAATTGTATAATAATTTTACTTTCTGAAGTCGGAAAAAGTTTAATTACGAGAAATCCATTCCGATAGTAAATGAAAGCACTTTTTTATAGGTCGGCCAATGTTTACCAAAACAGAAAGCTTCACAAGTGTGCCCTGGCATAAAGATGCCCACACCCTCAAGATAATTTTTACTTGAAAAAAGAATAGCCGTTATAAAAGAGCCAGTATCCAAAGTTTTATTTCCGTTATTGTTAGAAAAATCGAAACAGGGACTTCAAAGGGCGGTAGTTTTGAACTTTTGCAGTTAATTCTAAAAATACAGTCTCCAGAATAAAGTCTTGCTAACGTTCTTCACAGTTACAGAAAACTGCTGCTATTTGTGAAACTGCTGCTATTGTATCTGTTTTCTAAATAAAGAGTATTTAAGAAGCATTAAAGAACCGAAGAAATACAAACGTTTATTTTGCATTAAAAAATCTTTCTGTATTATCTAGCAACTGCTGCAGTTAAGTAGAACCCTACACGGTCATCGATGATTTTGTGCTTAAATAAATAAACAAATAAATAATATAATTTTAAAATGTGAGAATTATAAAATTCTTCGAAA
>KK120509.1:0-14955 GCA_000611955.2 Stegodyphus mimosarum | reverse complement strand
CATGTCATTTTGGCATTTTTTAAAGGTAAATTGCTTGTATAAGACAGGCGGTAACGGTCTGATTTTCAATTGAAATTTATAAATTTTAATTAAATTACGCTGATTTTTAACTTGAAAAGAAAAAAGTCATAACGATTGTGTTGTAGAGAGTGAATGAGCGAATGTTTGATTTCTCTGTATGCAGTTCTGCATTTGTGTGGAATTTGAGAGATACTGTAGGAAACGTTCTAACTGAAAACTGTAATTGAAAGTAGCAATTAAAAATAATTGAAATATAAAAACGTCAAATCAGCTGCATTAGAAATTTAAAAATAAGAATCGAGAAATTCTGACATTCGCGGAAAAACTTATTATTCGCGAATACCGTTTTGAAATTTAAATCCAACAGCTTACCATTTTGTTGCATAGCCAAAGTTCTGTCTGAAATTTTTTTACCTAATTATCATCTATTTAACTGGATCAGCGCGAATCCGAGCGAATGTCTTACAGTCTCAAATTTGCAAAAAATGGCAATTTTGCTGCAATAAAATTACTGCTCTGGTTTAATAACGCATTAAATAACATACTTATTTTTTCGATGCAGCAGTTCCTTATAAAATTAATTTCCATTGAAGCTCTCATTAGAATTCACATATTATTTTAAATAATTTTTTTATTATTATTTAAAGAACCTTTTTAATAAATATTCTCATTTGGGGGTATTGACAGATTAAGATAAAGATGAAATGCAATCTTCTCAAAGTTGATACGGTTTTTACTTCCTTGTACATAGTAAAGAAAGTGTTGTAATTTGAACGATGTTTTTGCTTGGCATCTGTACGTATGTGCAGATTAAAGTACTCTTTTTTTGTGTGTGTGTTCTTCCAAAACGGATTGTAAAATGGATTCAGAAGAGATTTTGTTTTTCGTGACGTCTGTACGTATGTATGTATCTCGCATAACTAAAAAACGAGTAACTTGAGAACGCTGAAATTTAGTGTATGGGACTGCTTAACATGTAGTTGAGCACTTCTCGTTTTGGTGGCAGTCGGCCGCACTATATGTTTATTTCAGAAAAGCAAGGATTTTTGTAGAAGAGAGATTTCAGTTGATTTCAATTGATTTCAATGTTCTCCCCCCCTAACGAAGTGGCACTGAAGTTGATTGAATTTCTCTTCTGTTTTGTTCATTTTTCGATAAATTTCATTAATTTTTTAATTGGGGTATTGCTTGTTTGAAAAGTTTTGGTTTTAACATTTTTAAAATTCTTTGTAACATTTAATGGATTATTTGAAATTTATTAATTATGAATTTCAATTTCTGGTCTTTGTGAAAAAGTAGTTCTAAATTTCTTACTTTGTCTTTCCTAATACATATGTATATCTGTAGTATTGTCGAAGCGCAGTTCGATCGATGGATGTTTTAGCAGCTTTCGATAGTCGAGTGGAAACCTGGGAAGATGACACTAACGCAAATGAATTTGAAGATTTTCCAATTTTTTTTTTCCCACGCATACTAAATTATGTCTTAGGTGATAAACTATTACTATAAATGTGAAAATTAGTATATTCTAAAATTTTAAGATTTATGATTATTCGTAATAATTAATGGGCATATAAAATTTTTATAGTTGCAATATTGTGTGCAAATTTTTTCGAAATCTGAAGTATCAGTATTGTGATGTGAATGTTCCAGAAACAAGAACTTTTAAAGATTGGACTCGAATCTTAATAGGACTCTAAAAATATGCAATTATTTTAAAAGAATATTAAAATTATTGAATCCAAAATTTTGCGACTTATAATTTTTTAATTGTTCAAAAGTTAATTTTATATTTTGTATTTTCAAAATTATATCTGTGTGTAAGATAAAAAATATGAAAGCAAACTTCTAATCTTAATTGACTATAACGTTTTTTATTTTTATTTAATTTGGGGACTTCCTCTCTCCATCTTAAAAATAGCACTGTAAGTCTAAACTGCGTCATTCATATTAATCATGATGTCCCACGTAACGCTTAATGCAGATACTTCTTGCCCCAAACACTAAATTGTAAACCAAAACTTTTTTAACTCGAAATCAAACTTTTGACTCCCTCCTTCCTTTGAACTGCTGCGACACTTTTCGTTTAAACCATAGGTTCCCAACCTTTTTCGAACTGGTGCCCCCTTTTCTAGTGAATATTTCAATTCCGCCCCCCTAGAGAAATAAAAGCGTACATAATGCATGGTGAAAACAAGAATTAAATAAAAAAAATTACTAATAGATAGAATGTTGTTGGAATTGAAACGCTACTGAATTTCTTCGTTATTTAAAAAGAAAAATAAAAGTTTTAGCTTACCTGTTATAAGGACAGGCAGTTGTTTTGATGATACGAAATAATCCATAATAAACTATTGCTTTCTAAATAAATAAATTGACAGTTTCAGGGAACACTCAAAAGGCATACTTAATTATTATTAAAAAGTATTTTTATTAAAATTTAAAGGCAACGAATTTCTAACTTAAATAATGAGGAGGCTGAATTTGATGCATTTAAGAAGCTTGTTAATATCAGGCTCGATTTTACTTAAAAACAATCGTAAATCGCCGCGTTCAGTAACATGGAGCCGATTTCTCTTTTTCGTTACCAATGTTGCTACAGCACTAAATCCACGTTCTGCTAAATATGAAGATGGGAATGCTAGCAGAAATCGTTGCACAATCGACCATAATCTTGGATACAATTGCGAAATCGACTTCTGCAGCCAAAATTCTTGGTAGCCATTCTTGAATTTAATTTTTAATTCCTCATTTGTCGTCAGTTCTATCAGTTCTTCTTCTAACTGAGATGGTCCTGCTGTGTTGACATTGGAAAAAGGATCCAAAACCCAGTCTGGTATGTCCATGTTTAAAATGTCCTCGAATCGTTCCTTGAAGTCATTGTAGAGGTTTTCCAAGTGCTGACAGTAAACAAGCAAGTCGTCGTGCTTGAATGATACTGCTGATAAACATGGGAAGGTATGGAATTCACGTCTGCCTATATTTCTTTTATATAATAGCAGTTTAGACACGAAAGCAGCAATGCTATTTTTAGTCTTAATCAAGTTTAAGTCTTCTCCTTGAAGTTGGAGATTGACATCATTAAACAATTTATAGAGGTCTGCTAAGTACGCAATATCGTTTTTTGATGCGATGAGGTTGTCGCGCAATTCCGTGTCTTTGTTTCCTAGGAACTCTATCACAGATTCAAACAGATTGTAAAATCGAGTCAAACAAGTACCTTTTGAAAGCCAGCGCACCTCTGTGTGAAGCAGCAATCGGTTGAAATCTTCATCATTTGCAATGCAAAGCTGACTAAATAATCTGTCATTCAACGAGTTACTTCTGATTTTATTAACTGCTCTTATAACATATTGCAGTGATGTATGGAGACGTTCGCTCAAATTTTTCGCAACCAAATGCTGTCGATGAATTACGCAATGCACAGCAAGCACGTCCGGAACTTTATTTTTTAAGCATGCTATGAAGCCTTTGTGACGCCCTGTCATAGCCGGTGCGCCATCCGTAGCAACCGACAAAATATTATTAAAAGGAATTTCCTTTTCGTCAAAAAACTTTTGCAGTGTATCAAATATGGTTTCTCCTTTTGTATCTGTTTCCAAATTGGTAGCAAACAACATTTCTTGACATATTTTTTCATCTTTGATAAACCTCACGTACGACAATAACAATGCTTCATTGGTTGGTAAAGTGGACTCATCCAGCTGAATTGAAAATTGACAAGTCTGCAGATAATTGCACAACGATTCTTCAATGTTTTCAGCCATCTCATCAATTCGTCTTTGCACAGAATTATTGCTCAAAGGAATTTTTCGGATAATATCTGTAGCTGGTTTATGGAGCACGGTGGTTATTACTTCTTTAACTGCTGGTAAAATTAAATCTTCCCCAATAGTATGTGGCTTGCCTGTTTTAGCAATCAACAATGAGATATTGTACGAAGCTCGAAGTCCGTCATCGTCTTGTTTAGAAGCTGATGAAAATAATTTTGATATAGTTGGCTGATTTTCAATCTTCTTTTTTATCTCTAGAAAATAGGTCATATCTCTGTCTTTCTTATCCGGATGCATTTTATTAAGATGATCTTGAAGCCTAGAAGGTTTCATCGCTTCATTCGAAAATGTTTTTTGACAAATAAGGCACAATGGAGATGATGGATTTGAGGGATTTTCGATAAATCCGTATTTTATATAATCCGCACTGTACTGCCGCCTCTTCTTTTTTGCTTCCGACATGGGTTTTTCTTTACTTATACTTGATCCAAGTTAAGGGAGCTGCAAGGGATACTGCCGGTTTAAATAATATAAGTTGAAGTAGCAAAATATTAAGGCAACGCCGTTTTCATCGTACGCAGTACATGCTGCGATGAACGATAGATAGTGTGAGCCTGAGTCTGTAGCATTCTGCGGGGCTGTTCTATTTTTAGCTACCTACAATTTTGATCGGGTAAACCACTGGCGACGATTTGTCTACTCCGCCGCCGCTTATTTCGGCGCTCTAATTTTTTCCCGCGTCCAACGTCGCCTACGCACTTTTACAGACTCTCTTAGAATACAGTTTAGTTGGAGATCTCGCTATCGTTGCCGCTTGTAAGTGGCATTTTTTAGTCCCAGTGACATTTTTTGTAAATGTTACGGCCAAAGCCCGAAATCGGCCAATTCGCATTTTGGCCAACGTTGCTGTAAACTTACCGGCGAATGTCCAATCTTTTTGTTGATTTCTGGCTTTGACCGGCCAATTTGGGAAAAAAGAAATCAAGGGCAGATGGTTTTACACACTGTTAAAAATGAAGTATTTAAAAATGAGTACTTCTGTGAGTTCAACGAGTAGAAACTATTCAGTGAACGCATATGCTGTAACAATGTGATATTGTGAAGATTAGATTTGCGCCCTTCAAAATGACGAATTATATCTTAAGCAAATGCGTTGCGTATCGAGTATGAATACAGAGGCAAATTGAGTACTCAATTTGTCAACTACCTTTAAGGGTGATCCTTAGTCTTTTTCTGCTCCATAGACTCAATCTACCATTATCACATCAGGCTTTGGCCAAGAATTCCCAGCCACTTCGCGAAATGGCCGGCCAAAGTATAAAATACAATATTAATTGCAAGTATTTCGGACTTTGGCCAAACCTCCTGGCCAAAACGCGAACTGGCTCAACTTCGGGCTTTGGACGTAACATAAATATGTACATAAAGACAATAAAGATATATGTTGCACTGAAGGCTTTTCCTTCTGATATTTGAACTCCGGTTCTACTGCTCCTTTCACTAAAATGGTGACCCTTTCAACAAAAGTCAACAGTTTTCTGCGACTTTTTGAAGTGCATCTCGCTAAATTGGCAAGACAGGTTGCTAGTTTTAGCACATGCAGCCCCAGAATCGTACATATTAGAGAGGTATGTCTTTCTCTGAACAGTGAAGTATCATATCGAAATATGTGAATTTTCTCACACGTGATAGAAATGAATTATCAGCGTGATTTTAAAGTCTTTTTTAGACTATATTTGGCTACTCTTCCAACGTCCCTCTGTGCCATATCAACGCCCCCTAATTTTCTCTGGGTTTTTTACCGCCCCCCTGAAAGCTTGAAACGCCCACAAGGGGGCGTTATCGCCCACGTTGGGAACCTATGGTTTAAGCTTTTCCTCCTGGCCAGACGCTTTGCAGCTATCTTCTTTGGTTACTGAATAATGTGCTGCGTTAACAAAAATGTAGGGCGCATAAGACTCCCGTTCGTATGTGAAACAAATATTGCGAATATTTTCGCAGATTGCCAGGACTATTTTCCTCAATAATAAAATTATATTGAATCCGGCTATGTCTGCCTTGCCAAATTTCTTCGCTACGCATCTATTACGCCATCGCCAAGTTTTAAACCCTTTATATCGTGCCGTGTGAGTGTGCGTGCGTGCGTGCGTGTGTGTGTGTGTGTGTGTGCGTGTGCGCGCGTGCCAATTTAATACGTAGTCGTGATGACAGAGTGGCAAGACGGGAAGAAAATGTTGATACCAAACCAAGTTCAGCTAATTACCATGTTTTATTTCTAGGCACATTAGAATAATTCTTTCGTAACCAATACAGCTTTTGATCATAAACAATTATAACAATTTCTTGTATACACAGGTTAACGGGAATACGACATCAGTTTAGATTAAAAAGAAAGGCAGAGAAGCATGTAGTTGACAGCGTGGCAGGAGCTAGGAAAAGAATGACGTCAGAATCATCAACTTCACACGCTGGTACCAACTACTAAAAGAGCTTCAGCCAGTAGCTCAGATATGTCTTTAGGCGCTCGCTTGTTTTGGGGTTTTAAATCAAAGGTGCATAAGCACCGCGTCGGGAAGACGAAAAAATTTTGAAGGTGGTTAAGTCATGAGGAAGGTACTTTGATACACAAGTAATTATATAGGGGTTCTACTGCTATTGCAGTAGGTCATGAGGAAGGAATAGTTCATTTCTATTTAAAGCAGTAGTTAAAATTTCTTGCTTAAAGCAGTAAATAAAAGTTCATGTTTACGCAGTCAATTAGAGTCCAAACATCGATGAAGTCACGTGATTAGTTCGAATCGGCGATGAGCATCTTGACCGCGTTGAAACCTGCACATAATTTCTCCATCGGAGTTTTTGCTGCCTGTATTTCAGAGATACGTATCATGATATTTCATGGTAGAAAATGAATGTTCTCGTCAAAAATCCAGTTGACTGCTTCATCTAGTAGGTTGGTGGCTTTCGGGATTGAGGGTAGAGGTTTCTTATCTTTTACGGAAACTTTCTCCGCTGTAGAGAAACTTTTTCTTTTCTGTACTTGTTTTTTCCTCGGAATTTTTCAGCATGGGGAAGTTATCATCGGTCGGGACTGGAGGCTGATTTTTCTGCAGTAAATGTTTAGAGAATTTCGGTTTCTCTTTCCTGGCTAATTTTTCTTGGTAAGCCTTGCAACCACGATAGGTACTTACATGTTCTTCGCCGCAGAAAATGCATGTTGGTTTATCCTCTGGTTTCTTTGGGCACGTGTTTGTGCGATGGTTTTTCCCACATTTGCAGCAACGTTCTTGATATTGACAAAGATGCTGGGTATGTTCGTATGATTGGCATCGATACCACTGTTTCTTGGGGGCGAATTTCTCGATCCATATGTTAATGTTGTTTAAATTGGAAGATAGCATTACCTTCGTTAGTTGTCTTCAATTCGAGGAAAAATCATCAGCATTAATTCTGGGTTTCTTAGTAGATGTGGCTTCATCGGCAGGATAGTCTTTCCTTGGCTTTGAGAAATTTCTGGTGTGGAGTGCGTGGCCTTAGTAATTTCTTCCTTCCTTATAATGTTCATCAAATATTCCAATTCAGGTCCGTCAGCACTAATTTTGTTCTTTCCTGATTCATCATCGGATCTGGTCTCGGCCGGATTCTTTTTACTTTTCCCTTCTTTGATTTTTATTTGGGGGGGGGGGCTTTTCAGGAATTCACTTCGTCATGCGAAAACAGGCTGTAATTTCGTAGATAATTCAGATCTTTCGGAGTCAGGGTAATCGCTTTCATCGTCATCCATTGTATCCGGAGTCCTGTAAAAGGACATTTTGTGCTACCGTCGGAAACACTACATTTTTTTTTCAGATACTCAGAAAACTAGAGAACTACTGCACTGACCGCCTACTTATACTAAGCCAGTGATAGATTTGAGCGAGTGAGAATGACGTAATTTTAACTTGCGAGCGGTATTTATGCCGAAGTAGATGCAAATTGTAGAGACAAACTATGACTGGGTTAATTTTGGGTTTTAGTTTCATTTTTCAGCAGCGTTATAACAGAGAAAGATCTCGAATTTGGGAGAACAGAGGAATTTAGGAGAAGAGCACCAAATTTAGAATAGTTAATTTTGAGGTTGCCAATTATTATTAAAGCAGCTATCGTGTTTTGTTATAGCTTACATATATATGTACATATAATATTAAAAGCGGATTTATTTAAAATGGCTTCAGAAGAGATTTTTTCGTGACGTCTGTGCGAAATGTATCTCGCATAACTCAAAAATGTGTAGTTGAAATTTTGTATACGAGACTGCTGTAACAAATAGTTATGCACATCCCTTTTTCGTTGCTATCGGTAGCGCAAAAAGTATATATATACACCCAATGTGTTGTCCGGCTCGGTGACTTTAGTTTTCTTATACTTATGTTTTGGTAAATTGTGCATTTATGCTTTAAAAGTGATTGAATTATGTTGTTCTTGTGTTCCGATTAAGGTTTTTATGCTTTTAGTTAATCTGCATGCAATAGTTGTAGAATTATCAACGGTTTTAAAAGTTTAAGTACCACTAAGCTAACGAAGCCGCTATTTGTTTACATTTGAAACTCTTATTAGAAAAGTTAATCAACTCAGTTTCTGCACCAACTTCAGGGTATTTTTGCCGAGTGGGACAAAAAGTAAACAGTCAATTTTGTGCACCGAAAAATCAGTCTTCAGTCTGAGTCAGTCAGTCTTGCGAAAAATCAGCTTGCCGAATTGCTTGTTTTTGCATAGAAATTCTAATTTAAATTGTAAAAATTGTTTTTTAACTGTAGACATATAACTAGTTTTTAACTGTATTTGGTGCTTTATGTTTTTATGTATTTTACAATTTTTAATGAAGATGTTTGGAATCTTATGCATTTTTGCCTTGTCACTAAGCGAGAACTGAATTAATTGAATGAGAAATATATTTCTAATGAAATTCCAGGAAATAAATTTAAATGAAATGCAGCAAAAAATATGTATAATTTTATAGGTTGTACAAGGAAGTCTTGAGGTGTCCACATTATATTTTTTCATTCTCGTGTCATGTCACATTAGCTGTCTTGGTCATGAAACGAATGCTCCGTTATTGCTCGATGATAGTGCATTCTCGCCGAATCGTTCCAGTGTTAGATTTGGTCTTTTAATGAAAGTTTTAAGTTAGTCATTTTGAGCTTGTATTAGGCGGTGTTCTGGCTTGGTACGTAGCACTGGAAAGCACAGGAAAATAATACATTATTTAGATACTGAAATTTGCAAACGCAACTTAGCATTTAATAATTATAATTGCTGTTAATTATAATCTTGTTTTCATTGCTTAGTTCTGTACTCATGCATCCCGCATGCGTAAGAAAGGGAGGAGTAACGATCTACTTCGGCTGTTGTAATTTCCGATGTAAAAGCATTTCCCACTGGAGCAAGAACTTCCTGCAACAGCTGTTACGTACGCTTGTACCAGGATTTGCTATAGCGCGTGTAAAGACAGCTGTTTGTTTCCGGAAGGAAGGGGAGAAAAGCTTTCACGTATAGGACTTCAGAGCTCTATGTCTACAGGTTATGTCTGATTTCAGGTTTTCCCAGATGAAACTTTTTTGAAAACCGCGCTATTTTATTCTCGATTGAATAGGTAGGAGGAGTTCCCGTTTCAGTCTATCCTTTCAGGATCAACGCTAATCCGGAAAGGTGATCTGTGGTCACGTGACTGCGAAATATGTGTGAAATGACGTCCTTCCCACAGCCGACTTCATCATGGGCTCAAGAGAGATCAGTTTCGGAAGGTCACGTGATCGAAATAGTCGATCTCTTTTTCTCTTCACTGGAACAGGATTTCCATATTGCAATATTTTCATATATCTTCAATAATTTTTAAAACAATTGTATTTTGTTTATGTAACTAAAAATATTATTGAGAATCACCGCATACAAACTTTATTTCTGCAATTTTAATAAAAATGGAATTCATTTATGTAATCTGAATGGAATTTATTCCCAAAATACTATAAACTCCTCATAAGGGGGGGAAATTTAATAGATTTATGGATGTAAATTTTATTTAGATATTCTTAATAGTAAAATAAATATTAAGGGCAGAATATTTTGTAAAAATGCATGCCGCTACTATCGCAACAACTATATAAATTTTCAAAAGGCAAATATCCATAGTCGTCTCTCTTCACTCCATTCACTAATAAAAACTGGATATCACAATTTTGTCAAAACAGGGAAATGAATTAAAAATTCCCTAAATGCTAGAACATTTGTGTGTAAAGATAAACTTACATGCATTTTATAGTATATATAAATCTTTCAAGAAAATTTCAAAAAATTAAATTCTAATTACATTCATGAAAAGGACAGCCTGCTATTTGTGCCAGCTCCAATTTTATGTTGTATCACTTTTTCCAAACCACCCAAGAGATAAGTGATCAGGCTTGCTTTTTTTAAAAATGGTTTCCCCAAATTACAGGCCTATTCCACTATCAAAAATAGATTCATAAACTTGGAGCTGTATCATATACACACATGTAACATATATAATCTATGCAGAAGCGAAGCATAAATAAAAATAAACAGTTGTGACTTATTAACTGAAATTAATTGGTAAATTTTTTAACTTTTATATATGAACGTTTTATATTAATCTTGTCATTTTTATGTTTGGTATAATTATTTAACATTATTTTACAAGTTATCAAACAGATGCTTTCTAAACAGGTTTGTAAAGTCATTCCACAAGTGCCAGAATCTGTTAAATTAAAGTTAATTCGACCTAATTGTATGCAAGATAACTTATATAAAATACCTAATTGCTTTCCTGATATAAGAAATGTATCTTCCATGTTTTTAAGAATTTCACCAAATAAGAAATGTACAATTGAAGATGTTAATAAAGCAACTTCAGATGGTAAAGTTAATTCCCCCTATCTAATTCTTTAAAAAAGCCAAAAATATCATCTGCTATAAATGAATACTTCGCAACCAATCCTGGCAAATATTGCATTTTACCACCCTTAATTCTTTCGTGGAAGCATAACCTGAAACATAAACCAGCACTGGTAAAATATCAGAAGGAACATTTTCTGTAGAAAAATTATTAATTAGTAAATTTGAATAATCGTCGATATTCACAAATGTAAAGATAGAATCCTTATCACAATCTGGTAAAAATGACGTTAAAGGTGCATTCATATTTGATGATGAACTTATAATATTGCTTTTAAAACGAAGCTTCTTCTCACTTTCTTATAACTGTAGGTAATTTATTTAATAATTTGAACTTGACATTTGCCGATACATTCCTAAACGTGATTCAAAAGCATCAGTTTCAAATTTTCCTAACAATATGTATTCAGCCTCATACTTTTGAAACAAATATGGAATCAATTGAATGAATGCACCTGCAGTTGTTATTAATGCCTGAAATGTTTGTGGGGATAAAGTTTCTTTTATTGGGAATTTCTTTTATTGGGATTCCATATCTTAAGCCACAACACCAGTTTCTTTAAGAAATTAATCTGCTCAACTTTCTCGAGTTAATAGGAGCACGAACATCATTAAAGTGCTTACTTTCAAAATTGCTTTTACAGTTTACAATTTTCCACCATGTTGTAAATACTGAAATAAAATCGCAAGTTTCATCCGAGTTTACAAAAACATCTGCAAGATCCTTTGAAATACATTTTAATGCTGCTATGCTTTTTTTCATTTAAGATTTGAAGTGCTAGTTTCACATTTTGCCTTTGAATTGTTGAAGGATGAGTAAATGGCCATATTTAACAATGGAAGATTTCTCTATATCATACATGATTTCCAAATGTTTAAAGTTAACTTTCTTTAAAATATCATTATTTTCTAGATCAGGAAATGTAATTACTTTTTTGTTGCACCTGTTATTGCGTACTAACTTTAACATATGAACTGTGTCAAAAAGAAAGAAAAGCCTCGAATCATCTAAAGGGTGCTTAATATACGACTGCAAAGTTTTATTAAGGGTCATTAGTTCAAATGCGTATTTATTCACAGCATTATTATCAGAAATCAAACAAACAACTTTAAATTCTATATTTTCTAGTGCTATTAAAATCTTCTGAATCATACCTTCTAAATCATTAGCTTGCAATCCATTAACTGGAACAATACTAACTACATCTTTATATGAAGAAAAAACTACTGTTTTCATGAAAACCTGAGCTGTTCTGGCAGCAAGTACTCGTTTATCATGAGAACCTCCATAAATAGAACCACCTTTAAAGTTGAACATAGACTGAATGTAAATTTCATCTAATAAAATATTTACTATAAGTTCTTGTTTATTAAGAAAACATTTTTTCTTTTCTAAATAATTAATGCTGCCAGCCAAACTTAATTTTGATAATGAATAACTACTCATAATATTGCGTAAGATTCGAATACTTGGAATACATAAATAGTCGCAGTTTAGTAAAGCATTGTATGCAACGGAAGATTGTACAAATAATGTTGAAGCTAAAATTAAAGTTCTCTTACTGTAATACCTAATATTTTTTGATATTCTTAATAATTCTAATTGCTCTATTATAAAAGAAATATGTTCATAATTATCTAAATTACAATCAACAGAATTTAGTAATGTAATTACAGATCAGATTCTAACACAGATGGAAATGCTGTATTATTAACAGAAGTTTCAACATTGCTCATTAAATCATCTAATACTGAAATTCTATCAAGAGTTGGTAATTTTGAAAATTTCTTCTTACTTACTTTTCAATTTTCAATGTACACTTCAAAATTCATGCCAATACTTATAATGATGCATGCCAAAACTTTTGGACCATTTTCATGAGTTGTATATAAACATAGGCGAACTATATCATAATCATTAAGCAAAACCATTTATTTTTAAATTTACAAATGTTTTCCCGAAATTAATTACCATATTTGACGCCATATAAGACACACCCTTATTAAGAAGGCCACACACAAGAAAAAAAAAGGTTCAGTGTCCACGCGACAGCATGGTACCACAATAACTTAAAATGTGGTTTCTTTTAGTTCTCACATTTTGTAAAAGCCAAATAAACAATCATTGAATGCAATTACCAAACCTATTTTTATTAAGGAAAATTAACAAACAGCAGGCTATTTTGAACATGATATGTAAATTTCAATAATGAATGAACGGCGAGCAATCAAACATAATACAAAATAAAGCAGAAACAACAAAAAACACAGATTCAAGGAAAATGTTGCCTATCATGAAATTAGACTTTAATCACTTTCAAAACCATAAAAATCCTTTTCACTATCATCATCATCGAAAACGAGAATATCGTCATCACTACTGTTTCCGTCATCGCTGGTATCACCTTCGAATAATGCGTCGTCTTCTGTTCTGTCAAGAGCATTACTGATTCTGCACTTCTTAAAGGACTTTACAATTACTTCAGCCTTTACGTCCTCCCAAGATCTTTTTACCCACTTGCACACTTGTGAAATAGAGGGCCGCTTCATTCTACCTGAAGGTGTGAGGGCGTGATGTGGCTCTCTTATCCACTTGTTCCATCGTTCTCGCATTTTTTCCTTAAATGGCTTATTCACCGATACATCTAAAGGCTGCAATTGACTAGTCAGTCCACCAGGAATGACAGCTGTGTTTCTAATTCTCTCACTTTATTCTTTATGGTTTCAGTCCTATGGGCGCTAAACTGATCCAAAACCAAAAGAGCCGGTTTTCTTAAGTCCACCAGGTCGCCTCGCCCATACGTTCTGTAACCACAGTTTCATTCCTGCTTCGTCCATCCAGCTATGAACATGAACAATTACACCCGTTGGAAGTTTTTCTTTCGGATGAGTTTTTCTTTTGAATATGAAAAACAGCGATAGTTTCGTGCCATCAGCACAACATGTTAGAACTACCATATATCGGGTTTTTTCATGACCTGTGGTTTTTATGGTTATTGATTTAGACCCTTTAATACTCACAGTCTTGTTGGATGGTACATCAAATGTGAGTGGAATTTCATCCATATTTCCTGTTTGACCGAGTTGAAAAGAATTTTTCTTGTGTGCATTTATAACAAACTTATGAAATGCTAGTATTTTTTCTTCATAATCTGCTGGTATTTTCTGTGCAATAGTTGTTTTTGTGTGCATTGATAAGCCTTGCCTTTTCATGAACCTGTAGCACCAGCCCTGAGTCCCTGAAAAGTTCTGATTCCCATGTTTTTCTGCAAATCCTTTGGCCTCATTGATTATCATTTTGGTCGAAATACTTATCCCAGAACTCCTCTTATCTCTCGCCCACATTTTTACGGCATTTTCAAGTTCAGGCCAAGATGGAGCTGGGCATCGAAGGTTATGTTTTTGTTTTTTATCAGTCTTCAGTTGATCTTCCTGCAGTCACCAAGTACGTATTATTTTTTTGGTAGGTGGTGGACCGAAATGCCTTGTTGCTGCTCTGTTTACATGCACTTTGGCATAGTTTAACACTTTTAGTTTATACTAAATTGTATAAACCTGTCATATTTGTTTCCTGCAGTCATATTTTCCAGAGTATTTTTTTTAAACAAATAGTTTTAAGCACTGATACTGACATGTTTATACAGAGTAGCACCAATACCGACACGTCTGTCGGCTGAGTCGAAGAAAATCTGTGTAAAGAAGGATAGGCTCCATAGACGTAATGTAAACCAGTTTGTCTTCTACGCCATTAGAAAGAAGAGGGACAATTCGCCAAGGGATTTGGCGATGGAACCTGTTGGTGAGAATTTCCTCCTTTGTGATGTACCTGGCCGAGATTTTCCACCTCCACCACGTGTACAGGAAATTGAGGAACACGGGTTAAGATGAATTGTTCTTTGACTTTTCGCAATAATTTAAACTCGAATTTTCGTACTTTTTTGCTTTACTAGTTGAACTTGTATTATCCATATCGCAGTTTGATGTCTGATTATATATCTATCAATATGTAGGAAAAAAAAATGGAGTCACACAACTTTAAACTCTTGATAAACGTGACTGTCGAACCTGTTCGAACTTCAACATCAACTTCGAGCTTTGGCACTTTTTGGCGACAGATATTTCACGCATGCACAGTTGTGTCCCTTTTCGTTCAGAGGGAGCCACTCCTGCTGCTGTGAAGCTTTCCTTCTTAACAATACATATTCTTTGGCTGAGT
>KK120508.1:68903-90555 GCA_000611955.2 Stegodyphus mimosarum | reverse complement strand
AGTTTAGACCGGTTATCCCAGCTAGCATTAGATTGAATGTATTAGAGGAGTTGCACGATTGTGATATTTCGGGCCATTTGGGCATAAGAAAAACTGTCCAAAGAGTTCGCGAGGCAGAAATGGGGGAAAAGAGAATGCCAGTTTTCGATTCAGTACTAACGCATGATACAACCCAAATTCTGCAGGCATGTGATACTACTTTACAGAATAAATACGGTCAATATTGTTATGAAAAAACTGTCTGTTCAAACTAACAAATAAGTTTGAGGACATTCATAAATATAGACATTAGGCATCATCTGTTTAAAACGGACATCTCTACAGAAGACCAAAATAATCTGAACCATGTGTAGTCGTCTTAGAGAGGGTTTATTAAATGTATTTGCTAATTTACCATTTTGACTTGGTATTATGCACAACATATTATATTCATGGGCTAATGCTTTTTTAACTGCTGCATTATAATTTTACTCCTTAACCCTCGGCATTTTTGTTTTTGGCATGGCCTTTTTGTTTGCTTATGAAGAGTTGTATTTGAACAGCAGCTTCTATTAGCTGAATTGTTGTGATTACTTATTTTAGTCTCTGTTTTCAGAAGCTTCCATTCATTAAGATGATATTTACAATATTAAAGAAAGTAAAAAAGGAAGATATTTTTAGTTGCGATCTAATGTATACCAAGAAACAAAACATATCATGACCGGTTAAAAGTGATTCTGCCACTCAAGTGTTAAAGATAAACATGGAATAGAATTAAATAAAAAACTGATCTCTAATAAACAACAATTAAAAATCATATTTTGGTTCAAAAGCTATATAATGTTCTGTCTTTCTTAGAACAGCAATAAAATTAAACTGAAAAGAACTATTTTGATAAAATAAAACATTAGATTCTTAATATAATAAAGTAGTTAAAATTTAGTTTGCTATTATAATGAAATTAAATTATTTCATTAAACATAAGCTTCCTAGCCATTTAAAATTTTTTTTATTATTTTTTATTGCAACAACGTGTATTTTCCTCAGAAAGTCTTCACAGCTGAAGAAGAAAATTCTGCTTAATCTTCGAAACTAGAGTGTTGCAAATTTTAGTTATTTAATATCAGTTCCTGAAGACAATTTTAGCTTTCTTTTCCATTAGTGATTGAAACTAGGATGAATTTGCGTTTTCATTTTATCATTTGAAGTGTTTTACAGAAATTTCTTTATCTGATACTTTTTCAGAAGAAGCAAATTTTTCTTTTCGTATTTTTAATTAGAAAGAACAAATGAAAAGGGAATTATGAATCACTGCATATATAAACTATTATAATTATAGACAAAGAAATAGTTATCATACTTTTGTCTTAGTGTTTTGGGCATTATGTATGTAATAAATAATCACTTTTTCATAACATTTTCTAATGCAATCATGTCTGATAAATACACTATATTCCAGAAGGTTATAGACTCAAGTAAATTACATGTTATAGAAAAATAGAACTGTATAAAATTACCCAATTAAAATATGTTTATCTAAAGTCATATGCCTTGCATCTGAGTAAATATTTAACAAAAATATCAATTTGTCTTTTGGAAAAAATAAAGTAGAAAATGGGAGTCCCAAACGTTTATACACAAATGTAATTTTATACAAATTCGTTAGTAGCAATCGTAATGAGGAAGTTGAGCCTTTTATATGATAATGCCCTCATTCAAACCTCCAATTTAAAAAAAAAGATAATTTGAACTGCGTTTAAGTATGCCTAAAGCTATGCAACTTTCTGATGCTGAAGTTAATAGGATACTGAAATTTGAACTGCACGATAGGTCTGTTAATAAAATTTTAAAGCTTCTGAATCGATCTATAAACATAATTTATTGTGTAATGTCTCGTAAGGTGCCAAATCAACGAAAACGCGTTCAGGAAGATCCCGAGTGACGGAGAGTTGCAACGATAGGCGAATATGAAGAATGGCTTCGACACAGAAAAGGTCAATTTGCCGAATTGCAAGAGCTTGTGGACTGCAAATAACCAAAAACACTGTTCATAGGCGAATTACGGATTCTGGTTGTATGGTTCACATAAAAATGGCTTGATCATTACCGCTCTCAAAGCTTCACAAACGAATGGGATTGCAATGAACTCGCAATGCATGGCATATGGGGACAAATGGATCTATGTAATTTTCACTGATTAAAAAAAAGGGGAATACAGATGGTCCTGACTGGTATTCATATTACTCGTATGACTTACGAAAACAGCCTCGGAGCTACTTCAGTAGGAATAGTGGAGCTGGATCTGTTATGGTATGAGCAGCTTTCGCTTTCAAGGGACAAGTGGGTTTTACCTTTCTAGATGTTCGGCAAGGTTCGTCTAAATACATAAAAAAACTAAGAGACTATCTTATGCAATTTGCTGAAAGAGGACAAAATTGGATGTGCCAACATGACAATGCTCTCATTCATACTTCGAATGCTACAAAAAGTTACTTAGACCCGGAACATGTCACTGTTCTTGAGTGGCCACCAATTTAGCCCTTATTTTAACGCAATCGAGAATGTGTGGGGCATTATGTCTCGGAGATTTTATGCGGATGGAAGGCATTTTTATTCTATGAGTGCCTTAGATGCAGCCAGAAGTGATGAGAAGAAGATGAGAGTGCGTGGTACAATGTGGAATCAGTGTTGTTACAAAATTTAGTTTTCTTGATGGAGAAATGTGTGTTCGATATCATACGGAATAACGGAGCGACTTTGAAGTATTAAGTAATTTGAAATTGATCACAGGTTGTTAAAATATTAATATTCTATAATCTTTTGGCTCGCATATTCTTCTGTGTTCCTATTTTTTAAAAATAATAATTGCTATTTTAGTTGAATATTTACTGGAATGCAAGTCACATGTAATATAAGTAAACAGATGCTTATTTGATGCTTTTGTTGTTTTCCATTTTTCTGAAACATGTAATATAGTTGCGTTTATAAAATTTTGGAACAGAGTGTAGCTCAAGTTTGTTTTGTAATGTTTCGATAATCTTACAAACAACAGAGATACTATTTTCTATTTAGTTTTTTTTTTTTAATTCAAGGGAGTTTAAAATTAAATTAAGTTTGGATACACGCCCTCCTCTAGAGTTATTTTCTCTTAATCAATAATACGTTGTATGGCATTTTTGAAGCAATAACAGGGTAACTCCACGATTAAATACATAACGTTTTTACATGTAGCACCAAACAAATGAATTTTTAAATACGAACTACAGACTGTTCTCCATAATGGCAACCTAGTGTTCTTTGCCTTTTTCAATTAAACACTGAAACAAGCATTTTTGAAGGGTTAAAAGGCGTTTAAATAATCTGCAACAACTGTTGTATTTTATAAGGTGAATAATAAAGTATTATTTGGTGTCTGGTGTAGTAATTATTTGGAATGATTAGACATTAAACCAGTAAGTTTGCCTTTATATACGATAGAATGTAGTTCAAGTATTTTATTATATGGCAGGTAATTATTTCAGTGGTTTTGCAACGTAAAAAAGTTTTACATAAATATTTGTTTGAATTTATGTTTGTTGCCTATTCACGTACTACAATGCGGCTTTATTTGAAGCTAGAAATATTGATTTAGACGTTTGTTAATTAGAAAACCAGCAGTGAATCTAGCTGGATCTTTGCATGTTAAGCGCCAAAAGTATGAAAAGACGCAATTAGAGCAATCGCATTGTATAAAGAAGAAGCAAGAGCTCATTAAAAAATTAAGTTATGATGGAAGGTAACTGCATCCCTAAAGATTAAAATAAAAGACTAATTAATAATATTAGCAAAATCAAAGGCGGATATTTCCTTTTATTTTGAAAAATAGAACAGTATACATAAAATTAAGATTTACTTAAAAAATCTTAATTGTCTTTAATAGCACAAGTAATAATTAATTACAAAATCGAAAGTATTATCACTTATTTGTTTTAATCATAATTTTCTTCTTTTAGAGAAGTTTTTAAGCATCGAATAAGAGGTAAAAATTCCCCTTCCTAAAATAATTGCTGTAGAGTTGTATACTGATAATACTGCACAATTTTCTTACATAGGTTGCCCTAGAGTGCTTTACACAAATACTTTACAATAAACAAACACAAACCTAATATAAGATTCTCAGAATTTCAACTATCAAATAAAGAATAGATTATAATAGTGAAAGCCAAAAATTTCATTTCGCCTTGTTTTAATCGAAAAATAAATAAATCAAAAATACTTTAACGCAAAGAGATTTTTCCTGTTCAAGATAATTTCAGAGGACCTATACATTAATTCGACTTCGAACAAGTAATAATGTAATATGCAGAAAATATTGACAGATTATAATTTAGAATTCAGGTCGAATTTCTTTCAAAAATATCTTAACACTTATACTTGCAAAGAAAGTAGTGTGAAAGAGGAGAACTAGGAAATTAGAAAGTAAATTGTGTTGAAAACGATTCTGAGAAATATTCCTTTCGAATTATGTATGGTCTGCAGAGATGGAGAAAGAATTTATTAAGTTTTATGCATGTAAATAAATACTCTCTTCACTTTATCATCTACTAATTTCATTCTTTCATACATTCGATGAACAATTCAATAGAAAGTGACCTCATTTTGTCACAAAGCAATACAGTCGGCACATTTCCGGAATGGCAGTAATTATAAGAATAACAGGTTTTGCGAAAGAAATATGGCCTCAATAACAGCATTTACAAAGGAAATAATAATTTCCTGAAAGCTTCAAAAGAGAGTATTACGTTTCAAATTACTAGTCTGATTATGTGTCGTTTATTGTTTCACTGCTTCTAATTAGTATAAGTTAGATAGCTTTAAAATATGTAAATCTGAGTAAATTTTTTTGAATTTGATTTTTTTTTACCTCATGCATTTTCTCTCTCCTTTTCGCTGGTTCCACTAATCCTTAGTCGCTCTTTAAAAAAAGGGGGAGTATATAAGGAGTTTTCTTCTTCCTTTCTGCGTGCCTTCGCGGCTTAACTGGAAACACTCTCGTCGCATGTTCGGGGAGTTCGGACTTCGAATTCCGGCGATGGGCATTGAAGATTTTTCATGTTCCTGCAGCGATATAATCTAATGACTTTAAAATCTTAAACTATTAGTTTTAGGAAGAAAAAAAGGCATAGAAATGTTTTAGATTTTCGAAAAATATAATGACATTGATGAAGCTAAGATAAAATTCACAACCCATAATTGCCTTTACTATTCTTTTTTAAATGAAGTGCAGAAATGAAAAAATGAAAAAAAAAGTCTGGCAGGATCCATATCTGTCTCTTCATTCAAGAAGTCTTTCAAAGAGCATGGAACCAGTTTTCTGGCTTACCAGCGGTCGACTATAAAATCGCTCCGCATTGGCATTTTGACCTGTGTTTGATTTAGGTGAATGGGCTGAATTCATTGGCATTTTAGGTGCTTCCCTATGTGCATCTGAGCCAGTTTCCCTTAGGAAGCCCACCACGAAGGCATCCTTTGCCTTACGCAGATAACCCTCGCATGTTTTAACGAAACAAAACCTTTTTTGTCTTCCATCCTAAATTTAACTTATAATATTTGAACTGGAAACATGGAACCACTGCTAGTCCAAACAAGGTTCCAATTCCTGCGAAATGACTGGCTTCGTGGGAGGTTTTGTGGTTTCTCCCATGTATTACGTGGTTATTACCAGTTGCCCTTAAAATGTCTCCCATAAACATCCCTCAGAAAAACATCATATTGCTTTCCCTTCATAAATTACCAACCAAAAAGGAAGCCATGGTAAATTTTTAGCATAAAATTAATGTCACGATTTTTGCAACCCTAATTTAAAATTTCATTACATTTCGATTAAATTTAATTAAATATTAAAACAAGGATAAAATATTTTCTTTAAAGAATATTATGTTCAGAGATAAAATAAATTATGAAAAATGATATTAAAATAAATTATAGGAACTGCTTCAAGAGTGGTCAAATTGTCCTTATAAAAAATCGTAAGATAGGTATGTTAGGATTTATGTTAACGTCATACAGGTGTTTGGTATTTGCGCACTTTTCTTTTGACTTCCTGTCTACCATTTTCTACAAATAGAAACTGTGGTCAGACACTGAGATTTAGGTCCAATAATAGAACCGCTCGGGATCTGATTCACTTTACTGAGCGAATTTAGTTCTATTCCAGAAAACGCAGTGGTACTTCTTTTGTAGTTCATTGAGAGCCATCGTTGAAAGGGTAACAGGAATAAAGAGAGATCTGCTATTCTTTTACGAATTGATTCACTTTACTCAGCAAGCGAACGTCTGATTCGCGAAAAAAGAACAGAGCTCTTGTTAGAATCATACTAAGAAAGCGTGATTCTCATTTCATCGGAGAAAAGAATATTTTATGTCCTAAGTTAAAAGTGATTTTAACTTTTATCATTTCCCAAATTTTTCAAAAAAAATTATTCTAGAATTTCATTGTTAGTTCTGTGTAAAACTGAGGTTTTATGGGAACTTGAAAATTACAGTTGAGAGATATCAGTTCAGCCGCTTAGTATTTGATCGAGTCTATTCTTCCAATCCCATTGTTGTTTCAGTTCTTTCCACTTTTCGTTCCAACCTCGCTAAACGGTCCCGAGCTCACTGCTTGTTGAATTTTTTTATTCTCCGTTCCATTTTTGCTAATTACTCTTGATTCACCCTTTATTCTAGATCTTTTTCATTAAGGCTAGTGAAGGCGAGTCATAAAAAAGAACTTATTACGTTCAGTGAGCTGATGGTTCGGATCCGATCTTACAGATCCGATTTTGCCCTTCTCTGTAATGGATAAGCGGCATGTTAGAGAAT
Source organism: Stegodyphus mimosarum (assembly GCA_000611955.2). Lineage (NCBI taxonomy): Eukaryota > Metazoa > Arthropoda > Arachnida > Araneae > Eresidae > Stegodyphus > Stegodyphus mimosarum. Next base: position 83,733 of record KK120508.1, on the reverse strand, counting down.
ATTTATAAGATTCCGCTATGACTTTAAGTAACACCGCTGATTAGTCAACGATAAAACAGTTTGGTTTTTGTAAAGAAGAACATAAGTTACTGCTGTTTCTTTGTCTTTCCCTCACATTCTGGGGGAAAAAGTGTTTTTAAAATACGGAATCGCTTTCTACAAAGCAACATGGAGTATTTTCGGTGTTTCAGGATCATGACACAAAAATGTGCCTTAATGGGCAGGATACGTGACTATATATGTAAATATATATAAAAAAGGCGCTGTAACATTGAAAATTGTTATAACTGAATATCCGCTTCACAATTTGATTCATGCCAAACTGGCATTTGTATCCATCACACTTTCGTCCGAATGTCTGCGACAAGTTCAAAGAGATCAGCGCCATTATTCACCATCGACGGGAAAGTAGACAAATACCGTGGTTCTCTACCTTATGACTTTACTTTTACTCAACTCATTACAATAACATTTTGCATTAAATCAATGGAAGAATACATACTTATTCACGAACTTCCTTCTGTCCTGCTACTCCAGTGTGACGGTGGGATACGATTTTGCACAAAGCTAATGGAAGTAATAGTTTTCTACCATTGCCAATTCAGTTTTAAACAACGCTTTATTTTGTATATACGTTTGAAATGGATAGATTAATTCATTTGGTTTCTCACGGAAATAGGTTCGTACTGATATTATACTTGGGGAAAAATTAACCATACAGCCAACTAATTCGTCTGGGATCGAACATAAACTAGGTCAAACTATTCAGTAATCTTAACTACTTTACTTCTGGTGGGGCATACGTTTGAAGAGAGTGAGGTAGCTAAGAAATTGGAAGACGAAAATAATAACAGTTCCAAATAAGTGGTTAGCAAACAATCGTGTTGTTATTTTATACTAAAACATACAATCCTTATTTGAATAAAACTCTCAGCCACCCAACTTAACTAAATGTTTATGATATTTGGTATCGGACCGCTAACATTCATAACCTAATATCATATTTTAAACGTTAATATTCATATCATAAATGCTAATATTCTTACCGGATGGAGTCATATTAGTTTGCCCATAAGGACCTTGTCGTCCAATAATTTCATAGAGAATGATGCCAAATGAGTATATATCTCCTTTTTGAGTCCCTCGTGGAGGAGCTTCAGGATTTCTCAGCAGTTCAGGAGCTCGCCACAATAACTCTGCAACAGAATGTTGTTTAAGGATAACAGCAATAAATATCTATTCATACAGTTGAATAGTGGATTAGAAAATATCTCGGACTGAATTTTGATTTATTGAATTATATAATATGGTATTAAATAAATTTATTAGGTTAATATTATGTTGTACTTCAGTTACATAACATAATGGTAGTATAACATATTTAGGAGCAACAATAAAGCAAATAAGGGTATATTTTTATTCACGAGTTTCTTTTGCACTTGAGGATGTCTTAAGGCTCTGCATATCACCAAAGAGAAGATAGAGGAAACCTGATTTCAATAACTAAATTACCAGTACCAGAAATGAAAAATTCGAAGTTCTGGATCATAGTGAATAGCAGTTAATTATTCTAACCCTGCACCAGAGGCCGAAAAGTAAATTCGCTGAACTCTGGTAGTTCGATCTGGGTTAGATTCCAGACGAGGACGTTTTCAGGGTTTTCCCCGTGTATAACGCGGATAGGAGCCAGTTTCACTTACAGAGTCCTCAAAGAAGGCATCCCTTCTCTTAAGAAGTTAGCCCTTGCTGCTTTGTCATAATAAAATAAATTAATTCAAACAACCTAATTATTCTAACATACTTCTAGTTGGCTATTTTGGGTCATTTTGTTGAAAGGTGAAGTCAGTACTCTGCGCTTAGTAATGAGAAAAAATAATGATATGTAAGGAACACAGGTATTTCTCACTGTTGACCAACTCTGCATTTTGAATCTTAACAATAAAAAAACTAGCATTCATCGCCCAATCGTTACTGTAATGGCGTTATAAGTACAGTTGCTATTATTAATCATTAACAGCATAAAGTTCCAATTTTTATATTGCTACAAGTACGTTTTTTAAAACCATAAAAATTAGAGAAATGATACTGCTATTTATGTAAATGTGGGAACTGAATGAATTTTCACTGAAATTCAAGAAAAAAATCAAGAAAACAGATGCAGAGAAACCATTTGCACCATAGCCTCACTAAGCATATTTAGACAGTCACGAGATTTACTGTATTAAGTTCATGTGGTGTTTATTAATAGAGTCTATCAAAACTATTGGGAAAATTTGTTCATCACGTGTTCTCAACTGTCAGACATCTCAACTGTGCTTTTCATTGAATCGCTTCCAATGAAACAGCACAGTTGAGAAATGTTCTCAACTGTGCTTTTCATTGAACTGTGCAACTGTGCTTTTCATTGAATCGCTTCCAATGAAAAGCACAGAATCCTATCTCTCCCAATGAAAGGTGTACTTCTCGTACGAAATCTTTTACAAAATTAAATGAACCTGATTTAAAAGGTATCAGTGCTCCCAAATATATTAAGCTGGTACATTTATGGTTCGATTATTGAAATATAACAAAACACAAAAGGGCTACATGCGTAAATGCGGAGATGTCTTCATGGAAGACTTTCTAAGCAAAATTCGCTCATATTTACGTAGCCCCTGAGGAAAATCACAAAATTAACCATGCAGTCAGTCTTTTCACCTGGGTTAGAAACCAGAATTAATTTCTAGTATTCGGTAATCTTTAATCGATAGGTCATTAGTAGAGTTCGTGGTAAATTTATATATTATTACTCATGTTTAACTAATAAGTTAGCCAACAGGCAAACAAATTTTTTATTAAAAATTTTTAAAAATTAACATGAAATAAACCATTTCTTATTTGAATAATTGGAAAGAGCCGATAATCCATATCTGAAGCTTTTAATGAATTTTTAATACTTCTTTTTTTTTGATGTTTTCGAGCATTTAATGAATGCTAAAGTTCACACAGAAATCATACGATAGAGGATGAGCCACTGAAATGGAGAAAGTTCCAAACCAACCAAAAGAGGTTTTGGACTGTCCATCTTCAGATAGATAAGTCGTTAAAGGGTAAGGAATGTCAAAGGACGTTTCCAATAATGAAGCCAGGAGCAAAAAACGGCTGGCGCCTCTAGAATTTCTCCACCAGAAAAGGAAAGTCAAGCAGAAGGAAAACGTCTTGAGGAGGGGAATTCGAATACACACGGAAGTAAATCAAAGGCCGCCTCGAAGTATAAAACACTAATACTTCTTCATCATGGAATGAGCTCGTAGAGAACCTCCTCATCCTGGAATGAGTTCGTGGAGAAATGGACGAAGGACTTCTACGGAAGCAAAAGATAATTGAAATTTATTTGATTTAAATACTTAGTTTTAGTTTATATCCAAGTATAACAGTTGATAATGAGATTTTGGTCTCAAACGATGGTATTTTAGGTTTGTAAGCAGAAAAAAGCTTTTAATTGAATTGTGTGTTTATCTGAATGATTTTAATTCCTTACTACAAGCATGTTGCTCTTCTTTTAGTCATAGAACGTGTTTGAGAAAATTGTGGTGCATTTGTAGAATAAATTTAAGCAACTTCGTGTGCTAGATTCCACAGAACTGGCAACTGTGATCACTAAGGGCGCCTGGAGATCCCCAAGTGTACTAACGACCTTGAACCGCATGCAACTTCATGTCAAGGTTGCCCGAAATTTCTCTCAGCCAGAAAAGCCAAAATACTAAGCTACGCGCAGGCACTTAAACATAAAAATGTCAGTCAAGAAGTATGAATATACTGTGCCGAACCACTAACACTAAAAACCCAAATTAACAGTCCCCCTCAAAATCCTGTAAGCTCCACTGTTAACGAAATTCCGAACTTATGCAAGCCCTGTCCAAATTCCGTAGAGTTTTCGGCTCAAAACTTACCCAAATTATTCGAATTTACAAATGTAAAATCAATGATATAAAAAACATGTGCAAATATACTTGACAAGAGGTATGTGTTATATGAGGTTCTTTAGGAGGTGGAAGGGCCTAATGCCCAAAACTGGCCTGTATATTCACTTTGTTACCTGATATTTCCGTTTGCATTCTCACATTTCACTACTGTTACAAGTGTTTTTGTTTTGGATCAGACGTGGTTTTTTTGTACTCTGTTTTCACCTTTTCTCTCATATTTTGATCTTATTATTGCCTTCTATTTTTATTAGTCGTGCTGATGGACTGTATATAAACTCTTACTCGCGACTTGCTTACATTTCTTTTGCCTATTGGCTGACAGCAGTTAGGCTGTTCTTAATATTCTCTCTGTTGGCTCATTTACATTGTGTTATACCCGCAACCAAGCTTGCATCTCTTCTTGCCCTGGATATACTATATACTAGCTGCTTCTCATGCCAGGTACTTACTTAGTAGCTGATCACTTGTTTAACATCCAAATCAATTTCACTTACAATTTCGAAAATCGCTCAAACTGTAATATGCTGGGATAGCTATCAAACGAGGATGCGCATAACAGCGAACTGCGTTCGCCTGCGCCCAGTCAACTTCGATTTAAATCAGATGTGTAATTACAGTTAAGCAATGACATTAACAATATTACATGGCCACATGTTGTGGGTAATCTTGTCAAGCACGAGACGTGCATTTATGTTCTAGTTCTGTTTTATGAAAACTTGTTTAAATCTTTTCAAGACATTGTTGTTATTTCAGACCAGCGATCATTCGCTCTACGTCTCTTAGGAGTTTAATACTAGTTAATGCTACAAAAGAAAGTTAAACTCTATGAAATTTAGCATTATTAATATCGGCACGACTAATATAAGTAATGAAAAATATTCTTAACGTGATAAACTGTAGAACCTCAACTCAGCGATTGGTTGCGCTCCCCTAGTAGAGAATGTTATACCAGAAAAGGCGAGGCGAAGAAAAATGTTGCGTGAACGCACTTTCAACTGATTAATGTATACATTTCCAGAGTGTTAAGTGTTACCATACACTTTTTATATTCGCTTTACTATTTACATTTGGGATGTAAATTGATGAAAGTATCCGGATGATACTCCAGATATCTTCACCTGTAAGAATTGTTACTACTTGGAGTTGTAGGAAAGGTTCAAAATTTTGGTTAAGTTTTTTGATTTTTCGTCATTTTTATTCACAAGGTTTATACAAACTGTTAGCATACAAAAATACTAACTCAGTAATCAAAAACACTGAAATATATTAAAACGCTTAATTTAATTTTTCTTTGTTTTTGAAGCTGAGGACGGCAATGATTTGCAAAGCAATTTTAAATGGAATCCTATGTTTTAAAGCTTTGTTTAGAAAACCAAGTAAGACATTATTCTTAGACGTTTAAACAATGTAAATGTTAAGATTCCAATAAAGCAATCAGTAGGATGTTATAAGACTTGATCTAATCTCATGATCTGCATTCTGGCGAACAGTTTTGATGTCAGTTTTAAGATATTATGAGATAAATGAATTTTGAGGCTTCAGTTACCTACTTCTATTGTTTACTTTACTAATTTTCCCAAAAGGGCTATCTCGAAACACGATTTTGCGTTCTTTCATTTTCATTCTAGTCTGTTTCCATTTGTAAAAACGTAAGCTACTATTCTTTCACATTTAATCTGTTTGTTGTTAATTAACAAAGTAAACTATTTAAAAGCGATACATGCGGTTCTTAAGAATATTTTTTTACTGTACTTTACTTTTATATGTAACGTTCCCATATTAGTTTAAATGCATATTCATACAACATCCTGTAAAATGTTCGCTATTCTTCCACTTGGGCTATTTCTATGGATCGTCTCTACTGATGAACCACGTTAAACTTTAATAGAGCTTTTTTTGGGTAATCGTTAAAATCTGAACTATTTTAAACTTCTCTTTCATTCTTTTTTTCTTTGTTGTTACTTTAGTTATTATTTCCAGTAGTAATAGTGACATCAGCATTTTGACACAGTCTCACGTTTTTGCTTATTTGGTTCGTAAGAGAATCGGAAGCTTAACTGCTGCCAAGAATAAATGATGGCCAAAAGAAATTTAAATTTATCTGCTTTTTTTTAAATCTGTAGGTAAACGTTGTTGCATAAAATAGAGATTCAGAAAATCAATTCTTTCAGTTGCCATTTGATTAAAAAATGAAAAATACCCTTTAAATCCTTTCAGACAGCAACTGCAAAGAAGTGATCGCAAAAGAATGAAATTGTAGGTAAATCAGCACAGATTGGTAGTACACTCACTTCCAAAAATTAAGCATGGAGAGGAAAATGCTAATTCCGGAAGCCAGTCAGAATTGAAGAGGATGCAATTCGCTGCAGAGGTAGATGGAAGTATGCAGATATGTTAGGTAGCAGCCAATCGCGCCTTCATGTCACGAAGTGGGGCGCATTGAAGCAGGACAGTCGATTACAGATGTTGCTTTTTTCTTCGGCGTTCATCATTCTGTAATTTCACGTTTATGGAGACAATTCCAAACCACACAGACAGTTGTCCGAAGGCCCGTAGTCGGTCGCCCGAGGGTTACAACCCCCGCGGAAGATCGATATATTGCTATTGTAGCCAAGCAGAATCGCAGAGCGACCTCCACACGTGTGACATCTATGGTTACGGCGCCCATTCATAAGGCCATATCTGCAGCTACTGTACGCCGAAGATTACATATGATTGGACTGTACGCCCGGGTACCTCGAGTTTGTGTTCCTCTATCCGTCCAATCAAGAGGGGCACGATTACAGTGGTGCCGGAAACATGTCAATTGGAACGTGTTTGACTGGGACAATGTCATGCTTACTGATCAGTCAAGATTTGCTCTGGAACCAGATTACAAGCGTATAAGGATATGGCGTGAACAACGAACACGCAATCAGTCCCAAAACATCACCGAACATCACGCATTCCGAGGCGGAAGCATTATGGTGTGAGCAGGGATTTCATCAGGATACCGCACCGACCTGCACATCTTCAAACGGGGTTCGTTGACGGCTGAAGTCCTTGAACCCATTGTGAGATTGTGCGCTGCAGCAGTTAGCTATACGTTTGTTTTAATTGACTACAACGCACGTCCCTATAGAGCTGACTTCGTCGATGACTACCTGGAGAGTGAAGGGATTGCGCGCATGGCGTGGCTAGCATATTCGTCCGACCTTAATCCCATTTAAAATATTTGGGATGCTCTCGGCCATGCTGTATTCTCACGTTTCCCACCTCCAGCCACTCTTATTGAGCTGGAAACTGCTCTACAAGAAGAAGGGCGATTACTTAATTCTGCGGTGGTTGACCACCTAATTGAAAGGATGGTCACAAGGTGTAAACTTTGTATACAGATGAGGGGGGGGTATCACATACCCTATTAATGTCCTTTTTTCATTTTATGCTGTTTATTTTCCCTTTATACACAGTTCTGTTTAAGTCTTTACAAAAATTTAATATTGTTTTCATCTCTGTAAATAATTGTTGATTTTGCTTCATGCATAAATATATATGTTACTTTCCTGACGAATTTTGTGTGAATCAAAGCAGTATTTGTTGATTTTTTTGCATTTTACATCTTCGTGCTTAACTTAGTAAATAATTACTTCTACGGCTCATAAAATTTTATCTACATGTAGAGAATTTTAAAATAATTATGATGTCAGAAACATCTTTAGCAGAATCTTTTGAAATATCTTACATCACTACAGTGTGCTACTTTGTCATTTATCAACTATGCTGTTGTACGCGACAGAAGACTTTAAGTTCTAATTTTTCATGCCGAGCGTACAAGCAGTATAATAATGCTGTCTTAAAACTTGAATTATAAATAAACTTAAATTATATGTACTTAACAAACTTAAAAGAAAAAAACACACTTCTAAAAGAATTAGATAATTTAGAAGGAATAGATCCACTTCTTAATACATTTCAGATGGAGCATGAGTTTACTTGTACATTGTGGGCCATCTGTTACATTCAAATTACAAGAGAGCTTGTGTTTTTGGTACTTACGTATTAGCACAATCAACTGTGCGCAGTTTGGCATTTTTTTTTCAGAAGAAATCTAATGATGCTTTATTATTGCAAAAAAATATTTACTACATGTATACATAGTTTTCGAGTTAATTATATATTTGTCCCGAAAGTAAATCGGTAAATTTGCTTACAAACGAATTTTTTTTTTTTTTTGTATTGGTGGAAAATTCGTGACGATCACTTTAAGTATGAATTCAAAGCAACTCTTCCTTTTCAACGAGTTTGGGGCAAAATACAACTTGAACAAATTTTGGATCAGTTTCTTCCAGCGGAAGCTAATTCTACAAGCGCATGTCTTAAAACAGAACTTACGACGAATACCTGAAAGTCTTTCAAAGAATGAAGAACTCGCTTTGATTATTCAGTTTCGGAAATTGGATGTAACAAGAATGTTGCTTAAAAAGCATATAAAGTGAAACAAAAATGAGAAAATCAATATCGCCAATTTGTCATTAAGTGCAACCAATAGTGTGTGTACAAAAGTTCAACTCTATCAGGAAGTAATGACAAAATTCCACTGACAGTGAAACACCATAAGTGAAAAAAATAAAAGCTTACAAAAATCTCAGGATTTTTCTCTGAAAGATGTTTGAATACAACAAAAAGAACGCATATAAAAATGGCGTATTGCTTAATAAAGCTGAAGAACTGTTGTTAAACGCATGTTTGCCAGAATTTCCGCATTCAAATTTGGCGACGTTTACTGAGGTAGTTTAATTAAAAAGTAAGTATCATGTTTTATGAACAGTTCTGAAATGTTACCTGCTTTCATTGTGTGTATTTTGGCTATTTAGGACGCACAGACGGTATAGTGGTTAGGGGAGCCGACTGCGATATCGAAGGGTCCAGACTTGAATCTCGGAGATGGCATGGATGTAAATTGTCTTCATAGGAGGCAACGGTAGCCGTCTATTAATGCCTCCACAATTAAATAGCCACCACTTCCGGCTTTTAGAGTGGCGAATGTTAGAAGGGCAAGTGCCCGTTGTTAAAAAAGAACTTCGTCTATTTAAGTGTTTTTTGCCTTCATGTCTTTTTTTTTTACCGGTTTTGAACTTGAAGACTTGATTCTTGATTCTTGATTTTAGAAACAGCCTCTTTCAGAAAACCGAAGAAAGCCAAGACCGAAATATTTTCGGAAGCTTTTCACAATAATTTTTCAGATGTTCTTAGTGTGAATGAAGATGCGAATAATTGTGAATGGATGTTTTGATAGGAACAGATCAACAAATAGCCCTACAGGAATAAGAATATGTGGTGTTTATTTAGTTTGACTAACAATTAATTTTTAGTTAAAGCAAATTTCCTTTCATCATCGTTTTCACCCACGCTTTCCTGCCAAGAGGTTAATTAAAGAGCGCGTGTCTATTGAAATTTAGATAGAAAGACGTGCTATTTAAGTGAAGGTTTTGGAAGGTGATTTTAGAGCGCTTAATGTCTGCTTGAAAGCCACATACATATTTTAAATTACAAGTGACATTTTGTGGCGTTTAGTGCTTCTTTCCGCTGGTTTCTACGAGTGAAAGCCTTCTGCACGTTAAATTATGCTGTTAGGCGTTACTCTAATTTAATTATATTTTAAGTTCAATGTTACCTGTTTGAGTTAAGCCAGAAGTGTCGGCTTTATGTAATTAAAGCTCATTAGTTTATACTACCCAAAAGAACAAGACTATAAATGCTTTTTATTTTACTAGATGTACTGCATTGCTTCTTTAGCTCATTATTATGGATTACTTTGATGATTATCTTATGTAGTTTATAATTTCATTAAGATTATAGTTCATAAAAAGTAGTAATTTTAAGCATGCATTATGAAATAATAATTACTATTATATATGAAATAATAATTATTATTATGAATTATTTCATAATAATTATTATAAGCGAGCATAAATGCACGTCTCGTGCTTGACAAGATTACCCACAACATGTGGCCATGGAGTACTGTTAATGTCATTGCTTATCTGTAATTACACAACTGACGTAAATCGAAGTTGACTGGGCGCAGGCGAATGCAGTTTGCTGTTATGCATATTCTCGTTTGATCGCTATTCCAGCATATTACAGTTTGAGCGATTTTCGAAATTGTAAGTGAAATTGATTTGGAAGTTAAACAAGTGATCAGTTACTAAGTAAGTACCTGAGCATATCCAAGGCAAGAAGAGATGCAAGCTTGGTTGCGGGTATAACACAATGTAAATGAGCCAACATAGAGAATATTAAGAATGGCCTAACTGCTGTCAGCCAGGAGGCAACGGAAATGTAAGCAAGTCGCGAGTAAGAGCGACGATAAGTTCATGTACAGTCCATCAACACGAGTATACTCGTGATTTATTAATATACATAAACGATATAATTAAAATGTTATTTAATTTATAGCTAAGAACATTTGCAGCATTATTATAATTATTAAAATATGTTTCTAATACTACTAACTTTGTACCTCATTTTAAAAAGCCTTTAATTTTAGTTATATTTTGTTCTGTAAAATTTATAAAAATAAAATTTCCTGCAGCAAATTATAAAGAATGACTGGTCTAGAATCTAAAATTATATTCCTCGTCTTCCGTGGAGACCAGAAAAATAGATCACATTATAGAAAATCAGTGGAAATTTATTCATGGTTTCTAACTGTTAAAGAGGAATTTCTCTAGGGGATAAAGTACGCAAATAATAAAATAAAAAAAGAAATCTAATTCTCTGTAACGCAGCACACAGTAAAACATTTATTTTAAATTCGAAGGTGTCAACAAGGTGCTGCAATATAAAATGCGAACGAAACCAAACACTGTTTTTAACAAGATAGTTTCTAGTCACAATTCACATGATATTACATCGTATTTTTTACAAGATGTCATATTTTAGAAGCCAAGATAGATACTTTTGAAATGTAAAGAAGTTTTTATTTAAGCAGAAACAGCCTATAGGTTATTTTTGTGCATTATTTTCTTCGCCTGGGATTTTAGATACTTGTTATGTTTCAAGAAGTGTGAAAAGATTTATTCTCATAACATTTTTAAACGGAAAAATAGGAGAAAATGAGATCTCCCGCAAAATATTCAAGTGACTGTTTGCAAAATTTCCAAATCTAAGATGGAAGGATACTATGGAATTTTAATCTGATGATTTATTTGTCAATAATGTTTTTGAGCAAGTTATTATGAATCTTCGGATTTAATTTTCCTTAATCACATCTTTTAAAACTGAACGTACTGCATTATCATTCGAGTATTTTCTCCTTCGTGTAATTTATTAATATTCTACTTCCTCAAGGTGTTCAGATAGCAAATTTTTATCTAACTTTTAAAATGAATTCTTTCGCGTAGTCATTGTTTTCATCTTACTGATCGATTTTTTTGTGGATTTGGGGTGCATCGGCTCTGAATGATGAAGCAATAGTAGGTGAAATAGCTTCAAGGAAACTGGAATATTTATGACGTGGGAAGATAGACTGCAAGGTGAGGATAACCATAAGAACAATTACTTGGAACAATTTGCAAGTTGCAGCAGTCGACAAAGGGCGTATCTAGCAACATTAAATGATTAAGGCCTAGGGAGTAACAGGGCACAAGAATAAAAGACCGAAAGATTCCAGACACAAGAATTGTAGATAGTAATAGCTTAGGTATTGTTAATATTACTATGTAATTTTACTGGTATATTACTACGTAATCTTATTGGAATGTAGGTTTGTTTTAAATAAATAATATTATGATAGTTACCAATAGTTTATCCATGAATACGTTTCGTTTGTTATGTTCTATTGTAACCGCGTACATTGGAAATTAAATTATTTGCATAATATTTCCCTTTCGATTGTGGCACGATAAAATTAGTAAAAAAATGGGTGGGAATACACAAGTTAATATGCTATGTAAAATTAGTTTGGTAAATAAATTTGAAATGAATATATTTTTGAAATTCTTTACACACAAATATTAAATTTGAATACAATTTAAGTAAGGAAGTTCCTCTTTCTACTTTCTTGTACGAAGTAGAGGAAATATTGTAATCGCGAAAATTTTGGGTATGCATTGCTATGTGATTCTTACTTTTTTGGGTGCACATTAACCTTCGTAAGGCTTAATATCACAATAACTGAGATACCCTAAACGTATACCATTGATAATAAACTGAACGAAAATAACTGAAAAAATATAACTTGCGCTATAAGCTGCAGCTTAGAAGCAAACTTGTACTTAGATAAATAAGATGTATAAGAATAAGAATAAATATATTATTTTAGATGATAAAAATACTGGAAATATCAAATGCAGTTGTATGTCATGATAATTATTGATCTTGCCATGAAACAAACAAGGTTAATGCTAAATTTAAAAAAATCTGATGTGAACGCCACATGACTTCTTTGTATAGCTTACTGAATTAACAGTGGACAGCAATTAAATTATGCACATTTTTGTTATACTTCATTTAAATTTATTTCCTCGAATTCTTGTAACTTAATTAACCTGTCCCTCAAGACAAGTTGAAAATGCAATCCAATATTTCAAACTTTGAAAATAAATATCCGGTCAATTTTTACCATGGGAAAGTCAAACTTCTCTGTTTATTTTTTCATAATGAGTATAAAATTTCCCAAACGTAAGTATAGTAATCGGTGACGGCACTGGAAGTTAGAAATCGTTATTTGCCCCAAATTAATTATTTTTTTAACCTGACATTCCTAAAACATGAATATTTTTGTCATTTAAAATACTTCTGCAAATAGAAATATGTGATTACGGCCAACGATTACAAAATAAAGGCCGGATAAGGACTTTTAAGCTAGGTGATACGAGAGGGTGTATACATGTACATATATATATATATGTATAAATGCGGGTATTTCTATTATTATATGCGGTGTATTACTATCTTCTTTTACACACACACATACATACACATATACTTACAATATATATATATATATATATATATATGTAAGAGAAGACAGTAACACCCCGCGAGGAGTACTAGTAGCCCTCGCTACTCGTCGACTTATCGAGGACCGTCATCTCGGGAAAAGTTCCCAATGTTAGTGATAAAACGAAAATTAAGAACGAGAATTGGGTTGCAGTCTGTATTCGAGTGACCTGCGTTAAACGAATCTGTACTTTTCCAGAGTCTATGTCTTCGAAAAGCAAATATCAGAGATTGCAGAATGCACAACTAAGCCTTGAACAGAGAATTGCTGCCGAATGTATTATTCAAGAATTTCAAGGTGGGCGGGACGTCATAAGTTACGTGCGTCGAAACATTTTGGCTCATCATAGAACTGATACGTGTTATCATTCAGCAATCAAGCAACATCCAAGCCATCTACCGATCGCTAAGCAGGAGAAGAAGCCCTTAGGACTCTCTCATCGCGCTGTCGGAAAAAAAGTTGGCTCATGTAGATTTTGTAGCGACTATCGCCAGCTGACGAGGTCACGAAGAAACACGGCTAGCATTTTCCTAGAACTGATAACATTCTAGACACTCTTTATGGAAGTGGTTTTCGACTCTGGGTATTGGAAGTTAGAGATACACCCTGATGACCGAAAAAAGTGTATTTGCCACCGGACAAAGACTTTGGAAGTTCAAGGTGATGCTGTTTGGATTACGCAGTGCACAGACAACAATCGAACGTCTCATGGAGAACCTATTCATGGCTTTCTTACGAAGCATGTCTGATATACCTGGAAGGCATCATCGCCGGGAAAAGTTTTGAACAGCATTTAAGAAATATTAGAAATCATGCATTTAATTATTGTTTTAGCATTTGATTTGTTGTATGCTATTTTTAAAATAATTATTTTAGTATTGCATTGATTTGCCTTACTTGTAAATATGGCTTCTTGTCCAGAAGTCGTAATGTTGAGACGTGCAGTACTTGGGAAGGGGAAATGCTACGAATTTTGTATGTATGTAAATAATTTTATTGAAATTATGTGTGAAAGTATAGTATCTTTTGTATAATGTAATATGAAATTCTTGATGTATCTCTGTCGGGAAATAAAGATTACATTGGTAAGTCTATTTAATATGAAGTAAAGGGTTATCTCGCTGGGGAAATATCGCCAAACTGGCAGGGGTTTTGATAACTAATTTTGTCGCCAAATTTGGCAAAAATCACCAAAAGCAGCCAAACCTGGTGATTATTTGGCAACATTTGCGTCCGTCCCCTGTATAATTGCAATTAGTATTCTGATTGAATAAATGTAATTGATCCCTTCATGTAGCTGTAACCGTATCCAACTCTTCAACGCTTTGCAATAATTTCGAGAAGTTGAAGGTATTAGAGATTTCTCGGCGGCCGGGGGTAGAAAGCATACGTCCCCAGATTTTTAGTGCAGAGCTGACTTCGGAGTATTGAGAGCAACGCATTGAAGCGAGCATCACGTTGATTGCATTCTTTTAGATGTGCTTTGGGTGCCTATTTCTAAGTTAAAGGCGCTTAGCTTTTCCACTATTGTTGTTTTCACTGGGAAAATCTTTTAAAATTCTTGATAACTTCTGGCCAGAGCTAATACCAATAAGCATGCAATGTTGAAGAACCGCGTATGTGTGAAATTCTGGAGTGCTAAACAAACTAAATGGAAACAACTGAGGCTGGGCGTCTATGTGAAATCTTGCTACACAATTCCGCGCTCGGCAAATGTTTACTGTATTCCACAGAAAAAAAAACAAGTTAAGCGCGATACCAGTCAAGGGTCATTTTGTTTTCATTCAGACCGTGTTAGTCCTCGGTCTGAGAGTACAATTAAAAAAATTATATTCTTCTATCAGATTTCTTTTATATTTGGAACTCCAAGGAAACCACA
>KK120508.1:55707-68874 GCA_000611955.2 Stegodyphus mimosarum | reverse complement strand
ATCACGAACTGTAGAGAGATTTCGGTTCTTGTATTTTGTGCCACACAGACATTGTGCGCTTACAGACATCTACGCGTTCTTGGAGATTCGATTTCAAGGCCTTCTGTAAGGCAGTCATTGTCATTCTGTAAGGCAGTCATTAACCACTGTCGGGTGATTAATGACGTCTGGGTGATCGCCTGGGTGGCCCGTTGTCAGGATATCGGTGAAATCGAATATCGCGGTTTAAATGATCTAAAGGGAAGGCTAGGCGCTTAATGTGTTAAAAAGGTATGTCCAGGAAATAGTAATCTGAGTTAAGAAAGTCATATAGTAATAGCGCACAGATACCGTCATATAGGAAAACAGTTGGAAACTAATTAAAATAATGTTTATTAATTGTACTAACTTTCACACTGTTTTTCAAAGTCGATCTCTTCGTCTTCATTCGGTTCTGCTCCAAATTTCAGCTCATGAAGTCCAAAATCAGTTATCTTGACTACCCAACGACTGTCCACCAAGCAGTTTGAAGATTTCAGGTTTCCATGGGAACGAAAAGAACTTTCATGGAGATAATTCATGCCCTAAAATGGAAAAGTTAGATGTTAAGCAGCATTTAAATTGACGAATAAGTTTGCAGTTCATTATATTATATTATGCAAATCCATAGCAACTTTAAAAATGAAAAAGCGTTGTGTTAAACTAATTTCAATATAAACGAAAATATTGTTTGTGTTTCGAAGGAAAGGCAGTCCCTCATAGTAAGTGGAACTATTTTTACTATTGAAAAGGAAAGACGTTTTTAGCTTTTGGGAAGATTACCACATTTTTTCTGGAAAAAAGAAAAGAATAAAATGATAATGCTGACCATTATGAAGATATTGTATGAAATAAAGATTATATGTAAAGAATATTGGTGATTTTTAGTTGAGAGAAACGAATCTAAATCAACTGTGCTGTGGCTTGAAATCGAACCAAGAATATGCTAATCATTATACCACTACAGAATGTATGGGAGAAAACCTTAATTCCGTAAAAGCTCATTTGAAAATTTTGTAAAGAGCGTCACGTATATAAACAAAACGAATCCTTTTGAGAAGCGTCTATAATTACGTATTGTAATTTCTAATGATTGTATAGTTTTCATTTTGTGATTTCAATTCCATTTTTCAGGCGGCGTCCAATACCTGAACTTCTCTGAAATGATATATATACATTTATATGCTTTATTTTACTGTTGGATTTCTAAACTGCCTTTTAATTTATAACTTTGTAAGTTAATTAATTTTTTGTTTAGTATAAATTTCTCGGGTGTTTAGACTTCTGCATCTTTAAAGCACTCATCCGTTTTAGAAGTACTATGTAAACTATCTTTTATAGACCAATAAAGAATACAGCGTAATGTTATAGGTTTTTCTCAAATGCTGAAACCTATCAGTACTTCGAACTTAGAGAGGGACTGCAACTGTAACTGTCGATAACATAGACTAGATGATCATAGATCATTACTCGTTGAAAAGGTACGCGACCCGGAGGTCTTTGCCTTTCTATATTTGTTCCGTCTAGGAGTCCTAAAAAGAGAAAATGAAATCCAATAATGGAGCAAACCTATGCACTGTAAATGCTGGAGACATCCGATGCGGCATATTGTACCATACGCAATTTTGAAAACAGTAGGCAAATCTTTTGGCATATCTTAGTATAATTTGACATATCATAGTATATCCCATGACATAATCTTCAGCAGAACCGGAGCTACGGCTGAAGCGATCTTCCTCCGTGGCGTCCTGACTCTGACCAAATCGTGGTTAGGCTAGAAGCAAGGAAATCCCAAACTCAGGTTGCAAGAAAACTGGATGTAACACCAAGTATTATCCCTTCAGTTTACAAACAGCGGCATAGTATCGAGAAGACCAGGAAAAGATCGCCGGAGAGCCAAGACGACCATTGACAACCGGTATTAGGTACTTTTAGCCGAGTGCCAGAGGATGTCTTTAGCCACACAACTGTCTCGTGGTTTCGCTACTGTCACGGGAATATCAGTTTCAAGGAAGACAGTTGTCAGAAAGCTCCATGAGACAGGATTGCATGCAAGAAAGCCCACTTTTTGCATAGGTACAGGCAGGAGATCCTATAGCCCTGTATCGGACTTTTCAGGGATGCTATTGGCTCTGAGTTCCCTTTTATGGACGGCAATGCACGACTACATAGGGCCCACCATTTGGAAAGCGAAGATATTTACCGAATGGATTGGCCAGCCAAATCTCCTGACCGTAATCCTATTGAACATGCTTGGGATACTCTTGGGAGGGCTATTGCAATACGCCAAACCCCACCCAGAACCATTCAAAAATTAAGAGTTAAGAACTTCTTTAGTAGAAGAGTAGGGGCAACTTCCACAGGGACTCATGAACTCTCTAATTAACAGCATGGCTGCGCATTACAGGAAGATACTTTTAATAGTCTTTAAATTTTGGAATACATAAAATCTGACGGTTGATGTCCTCAGAGAGTTATTTACAGAGTGCATAACCTTTTGAAAACACACGGTAGAATTTACGCTCTCAGGTATTGCAGCAGAATTCTAGAAAAAGTAATTTTTGAACATAAAACTTTAGAGTATGAATAAAAAATCAAATTAATTTGATAACTGAAGCCTTTTATTAAAAGAAAAATAATAAGAAAATTATGTTAATATAAATAAAACATATTCGTTTTAATAATATTAGAAATTCTAGTCTGTTTTGCTTTGCCCAAATGTTTTTTGAATTGAATTTTTAATACAAAACCCAAAGTTCAAACCTATTTACTTAATAAGTTAGGCTTTTACTCTTATGAAATGCAAGTTCTCCAATTGGAAAGAGATTTTAATAAGCTGGAAATATTTTTGTTTGATACGAACAATTCACTTCCAGGTGATTAAAATATTTTTATTAATAATTAATTATACTAAAACGCATCTAAACGTAACGCTCGTAATCCAGCTTTTATTTCTACTGCTTTTTTCTGTTATATTTGATAATTATTTTAATAACTGGAATTATAAAAATTCTCTGTATTTCGAAATATTTAATTAATCATGATAAAATTACGGAGCAATCAGAAAATCATACTTTAAGAAATGATTAAAAAAATAAATACTACAAATTCAGACCACTTTCTTTTGCTCTTAGAATTACGTACAATTTAAGCCTTAAATATTGTGAATGAAAGTTATGAAATGTAGAATGTAAATGTCAGCAGCAATAATAAATTATTTTTAATTATGGCCTAATAACAAAAGCAAATTATTTATTCTAGGCTTTTAGAAATGGTCACTTCAAATATACAATACAACAGACGGCCCGTAATGGGATGGCGGTTAATATTATTATTCGGATACTGTTATCAAATTGCGGAAGTAAGCCCGTTTAAATAGAAAATACATCGCTTATTAGGATTAGCAATTCCTTTAGTGTTATCAAAATGGCATAGAATGAATTTTTTAAACAGAAGTATGTATTCCAAAAAATATCATAAAAAGTTTAAAAAATTGCCAGAAAACTGAGAAATGTCACTAAGTAATGGAGTAAGCCAACAAATTGCTTAGTTTTTATTTTAGTCAATTATTTAAAATTAAGTAAGAAAACAGCCTAATGTTTAGTTTAAGCTTCGATTTAAATAACTCTGTTGATTTGAGAGGTCTTTCATTTCCAGATATAAAAAGTTGACAGAAGATATCTGCCAGGGGCTTTCTGAAACAAATCCAAGCACTTCAAGTAAAAAACTTTCTCATCAGCTTAAAGATGAAATCCTTAAATTCTCTATAATGCTGATATAAGAAACGCTGTCCAAGTATTAAGATGGATATAACATCACTCAAGTAATTTCCTGAAACATCAGACACAGTTCATAATTGAGCATTTGCATAAACATGCTCACAATCCACTTGTAACGACTTTTAAAATGCTGTGATAATAAGCATGCATCATGCACTGTTTATGTAACTACATGTATTACTGTTATTATGTTCTGTTTATTATATAAAGATATACATTATTTAAGTGTTTCTACTTATAATTACGTTAAGTTAATTAAATACTGCTGCTGATTTGAAGAATATTTTTTATCATTCGGTTAATTATTTGGTCAATGTTATCAAAATAGTCGTGGACAAATGTAATCACATTAAGCGACGTCTGTTGTACTTTCAGCATATTTTAGGAGCCGTAGAATAGATTATTTTACAACTTAAATTATATTCGGGACATTAATGTTATACAAACTAATTTCTCTACCTATAATAAAAATTCAATCTGTAAGATATCGAACATCTTTTTTGCCAAATAAACTAGTTTTAACGAAGTAGCGTTCACGCTGTTCCTATGACAGGCGTGATAAAACAGCTTGTTCGGACGCTCACGTCTCTTCATTCGACCTAATACCGTACTTTGGGTATTTCTCGCTTTTTTAACTAACTTTATAGTTCGAAAATCGAGAAGGGAATATTATAAGAATAATTCAATTTAGAAAAGAACATAACAAATAAAAAATAGTCATGGATAAATCACTGGTAACCGCCACGTCACATGAATGCAATTCCCAAAACGAATATCAGAGAAACGAAGTAGAATAGGGCGAACTAAAGACGGGTTTCAAGACATAGAACACATCACCCGTAGATAAGGCTATAATGAGCTGCAATGTAAATAATAAAAGTAACGTGAAATCCCAATTTTGAGAAGTTTCAAAAGTGTGAGAACACTTATCCAGTTCGGGTAGCTTAACGTAGAATCTCATCAAAATTCCTTTCAAATAAGAAATGCAACGGAAAATAAAACGGATGAAATGTTAATACAAAAAAATGCAAACACAAATTGAATACACAGAATAAAAATAAAATTAAGCAAGGGAATTCAATTTATCAAAAAACTGGCCATCAGAAGGAACATTTATGCAAAACAGAGGAAAGGGAAAATTAAGAAAATATTTTTAAAATTTACAGAACCTAGCCCTAAAAAGCTAGGGAAAACACGCGATGAAATTCGATATTACAAACTGCACGTAAAACAGTATAACGTTTTCTGTGTTTACAGTAATAACAACGCTTTGACAATGTTAAATTAGCTCTAACGACATTGCAATGAACGATTTTTCATCATTATTTTTGCCAACATAATGCACACAATTAAAAAAACACAATAATTTATTATGGCTGAAAAATAAGTCACGTAACAAAAAAGGACAGTAAAGTTTGTATCTGATATTCTTTCAATGTTTATAAGCTACATATTTGTCAAAGATTATGTGATGACATGTTAATAAAAACTTCACTTTCATATTGATATGAGGTGTTACTGATATTTGGCTGCACAGTTTTGAATTATATTTCATGAATATGCTAGAACAAATTAATTGGTTTACAATATATGTTTTAATTAAAAGCCAATAGACATGTCATAAGTATTCATTTAAATAAATTTAATAGCTATAATATTCTTTAAATAAACAAAATATATATATACATATAAATGAATGAAGAGTAAACTGAATTCAAATGGTTCTGAAAGAAGAATAGGCGATGTAGACAATTGGATTGAATTTAGATACAGTTCAAGACGCAAGAGAAATACGTCGACGTAGAAAATAAGACAGGCAAATCGACAACCCTGTATTCGACGTAGTTGCCTGTCTCATTAGTTACAGTTACTGAGTTTTGCTATAAATGTAATGCAATAAAGTTCGAAATTACTAACACACATACTTAAATTAAATCAATCACATAAATTTACACATACTTAAATTAAATCAATCACCTAAATATTCTTGTATTTCATTGTATAGGAAACCCCTTCAGATTTTCGAATTATGTTTAATTATAATTAGATTCACAGGCGTCGCCAGCGTCGGTGCAATCTCTGCAGCAGAATTCAAAGGCGGCAAAAATTTTACAGTGTAGAGAGACAATGAGCAGCAAAATTGAGGAATGATAAAATTTTTAGAACTTAGAGAAGGCACTGTGTAACGGAATTTAAAGGCGGCAAAATTTTTAAAATTTAGGGAAATACCAAGTACCAGAATTTAGCATCTTCAACGATTTCCATGGGCGGCAAAATTTCAAAGGCAGCCCTTCATTAGATTTTAAGCATAGATATTTCCTGTCAGTTTTTTGTTCTT
Organism: Stegodyphus mimosarum; assembly: GCA_000611955.2. NCBI lineage: Eukaryota > Metazoa > Arthropoda > Arachnida > Araneae > Eresidae > Stegodyphus > Stegodyphus mimosarum. The sequence continues at coordinate 62,739 of KK120508.1, read as the reverse complement.
CTAATTAAATTTTCATATTATTCCCTGTTTTCTTAAAAAAACTCTACACAAGAGTTTAATATTTTAAACCTCATAAAATTATTTACTTACTAAATAGATTGATAAAAATTTTTTATAGAGAATTTCTAGGAAACAATTCTGTAAAATCATGCATATATTCGAAAATTACCATCCATACTTTCCTTAGCTAACACCTTTTCCGTCAAAAGTACATCGAATTTCAAAACGGCTGAAATTTCAAGTCTAGGAAACAATTCTGTAAAATCATGCATATATTCGAGAATGAGATTAAAATCACATTAAATTAATTTTGCTTAATTATTCTTAAATTTGAGTTTAAATATTTGTCCCAATTATTTAACGAAATATTTAAGCTGCTACCAAGAGAACTTACTCTGATAATATCGGCGATGAGAGAAGCGTTGAACATATTATCTAGTTTCACATCTTCATTTTCCAAGATGTCCTAAAATCAGAAAAACAAATGTAACATTTGTTACAGTAATTCTAGCTATTTCCATCACTTTCTGTTAAAAGATGTATTTTGAAATATTCAAAAACAGCCTAATGAAACAATGCACAAAGAAGCAATGTGCACTCCATTAATTATTTTTCTTGTTTATAGTAAAGGACAAGTGTTAGATAAAATTACCATCCATACTTTCCTTAGCTAACACCTTTTCCGTCAAAGGTACATCGAATTTCAAAACGGCTGAAATTTCAAGTCTAGGAAACAATTCTGTAAAAAATTTTTAATTATCATCATTTGAAAATATAAATTACTATTGCTTCGGTAAAATATAAAAATGAAATATTTTCCTTGATGCGTCTTCGAAAAATATAACATCAACGTCGCATGACGCAGTTTGTGAGATTCTGTGAACTTTCATTAATGCATATTAAAATAATTAATCAAGGAGGAGCTCGAAAATTGTCTGTTAAAACAAACGCTGCAAAAAATTATAATGGTATCCAACAGTAATTATTTATAAAAGAATTTGTATAATCAGTAATATTTGTTTGTTTATTACAGCTGAAAGCAGTTGTACTTTCAACATAAAATTATTCAAATCCTTCAAGGATGACAAGTTGCAGAATTCTGATTTACTTGTTAAATTATGAAGCTTCTACGCGGAATGTACTACGATCTTAATCAGAAAGGTATTGAATTGCCTCACTCAAATAATGTGTTAATTTTATAATACAAAACAGTCCATAAATTAAAAATAGATTCGTAAGTTTAAATTTCTTAGTAGAATTCTACAACATAAGCATAGCTTGAAATATAGGTATTCATTTTAAGACACTTTTATAGTCGAGATGTAAATACTTAAAGAAACTTTTTATAAATTAATATAAGAAAGCAGTTCAAATATTTTATTTGACTTTGCAATATCTGATAAATTCTTCAGTATGTGGAATTTAAGTTACATATAAACATATTTCACTCTAGTTGCAGTTAATAATATATAAATGTAAGAGTTCATTACGAAGCCGGACTAGTATATTATCCTGAAAAAGTATTAAAACAGCAAACGAACCTTAGGATTTAGAATGGAAGACAGTGAATTGAAATAAAATACAATTACACTGACAAACAATAATTATAGAAAACCTGCAATCAAAATTTCAGATTTTTAAAGAGTTTCCCATTAAAAGTAATTCTAAATTTTTTAAAAAATTATTTAAAAAATTCAAATGTCTGAAACATCACAAAATTTTTTTAAAAAGTATTTCGGTATATCAGGTACGAAACATGTATTACTAAAAGATCTTTTAATTGCTACATAACAGCGAATGTCCATAAAAATGACATTACATTATTTTTACATCGATTAAATTATTTAATACATTTTAATTTACCTCATTAAGATTACTTAAGTAATCTTAATGAGGTAAATTAAAGTGTATTAAGTAATTTAATCGATTTCTACTTAGTAATTTGTTTCTTCATCTTACTTAAGATTACTTAACTAAGGTGAAGAAACAAATTACTGAGTAGTTGCTTTTAAGTTGTTCAATTTCTTCAAATTCTATTCAATCTGTTTACTGCTTTTAAATAGTTCACTCTGTTCAAAATTTATAAAATTGAAAGATAAATTCAAGATTTTATGATTCGCCAAATGGTAAAAATATGAGAATCGGTTCTGGGAGAAAACTCATTCTTTGAAGATAAATTAAAATTTCATGTTTCGAGCAATGTCAGCAGATTGTTTTTACATCTCTAAGTTTGTTAATCAATAAAAAATTGATTAAATTTGAAAGACAATGCCAAAGATGCAGCCATTGTAATTCGAAATCTAGCAGCATTTCCTTCACCATCTCAGAAATCTCTTCCGTTTCGGATATAAATTTTTCTATGGGTGATATATGTTTAACACTTCTTATTTAATACTTTTGTCATGTCGTGAATTGCGGTACGTTTATGATATGCGCAACTTTATGGAACTCCCCATAGACGCACTCAGCATAAAACTTGCCTTGGCGAAAAATAGTCAAAAGTCGTCAACCTTGGGGACCATTTGGCGATATATTGATGCGATCCCTATGTAATTGTGAGGGTATCTGGCACTATGTAAATGTAATTACAACTGTCTATGCTTTCCAAAATTTTCGAGAAATCGAAGGCACTGGACATTTTTCGACGAACGAAGAAAATCTGTATAAGACCAGAGACTGCATCAGTTTAGTTAGTTGTAGTTCAACCTATTGAGATTATAATGCGAACTTTCGCTTTGCATTGCATTGTGTTTAACATTCTTAGTAGTTTAAATTAGTACCTGCTGATTGTGCTCATACTGAGACGAACTGTTCAAGTACTTTTTTGTGAAAAGTTCCAGAACCGTAAAGTGTTTCTTTTCGAAAAAATAAATTTCATCAAGCTATCATCGGTTTTGTGTACATTCAGTCCATTGCGAACTCATACGCTCATTACAATACATTAATATAAGATAACACAAATAAATTGGCACAGTAAACGCTCGTGTTATAGGACTGTTTACATTTCTGATGTTGCTATAAGAAGAAAAGCAGCAGTTTAGCTAGCCCAAAAAATGAAAGCAAGTCCGATATATTGTAAGGTTTTAGTTAAACTAACCAAGTTTTATTTTAATTTAAATCTCTCTATCTCTTCTCTGTTTCAACTTCCCGTCAGAAGAAGCGCGCGTTTTCAGCTTATGCTAATTTGAAGTACACTGGTGTCCAAAAGTTAAGCATAAATTGTAAAATGCGAAAAACATGGAGTAAATATTCGTAAAATTATTCCAAATTTCTTGCGGATATTAATTGGGTGAGGAAGAAACATTGAGTTTATGCAAAACTTTTCGGTCGACTACGTCCTGCGCGAAACACCTGCGCATGTAGGAACGCAGAGAAACCGATTCACGCAGCATAGGCAGTTCAGACAAGTTTCGGGCAACTGCTGTGCCAAAGAACGTTGTTAACCATCAAACAAGGTGAATGATGGCACAAAGACGCCAATTGGAGATGTTTGCGAAAGCAAGAATCGTTGGAATGCTGGAATCCGGACGATCACAAACCGAAGTGTCTCGAATTCTGAATGTGAGCCAGTCTGTGATCTCAAGACTGTGGCAGAGGTTTCAAAGAACGGGAGATGTTACCCAACGACCAGTATCAGGTCGACCAAGAGTCACAACCCCTGGCCAAGACCGATATCTGGTAATAAGTGCGCTACGTCAGAGGGGCAGTACTGCCAGAGCACTGGGTTCGGCGCTTACAGTCGCCACAGGAATATGATTTTCGAGACAAACTGTTTACAGGAGACTCCATCATGCTGGCCTGTATGCCAGAAGACCAGCAGTTTGCAATTCCTTCACGTCTGCGCAGAAACGCGCTCTTTTGAACTGGAGTTTGAAACATCGACATTGGAGTGCGGGAGAGTGGGCCAATGTGATGATCAGTGACGAGTCCCGGTTTAGTCTGAGTACTGATTCTCGTCGGGTAGCGGTATGGAGAGAGCATGGAACACGTTTTGAACCAAGAAACATATCGGAAAGACATCATTTTCCATCAAGGGGAGTAATGGTATGGGCAGGCATCATGATGGACGGCCGCACAGACCTCCATTTGTTAGACATAGGGTCTGTGACTGGTCAAAGATACAGAGACGAAGTTCTTGAGCCTTATGTTCGCTTGTTTGGAGGTGCTGTCGGTCCTGACTTCATATTCATGGATGATAATGCGCCATGACAGCGAGCGGTGCTGGTTGATGACTTCCTTGAAACGGAAAACATCCAGCGCATGTCGTGGCCTGCGAACTCCCCTGATTTAAATCCTATCGAGCATGTATGGTATATGCTCGGGAGACAAATTGCAGCCCTTTCGCACCCACCAAACTCCGTTACAGAACTGAAGAGAACTCTTCAAGAAGCTTGGAACCGTTTGAGCCCACAACTCATTCATCATGTCATAGCAAGTATGGTAAATCGCTGTGCAGCGTGCCTGGCTGTCAGAGGTGACCACACGCCTTATTAAACTGCAACATCAGTAATTTATTTAATGTTTTCTTTCATTTTTTCTTTAAAGTGCGAACCCTTGCTATTCTCAGTTTCCTTTCAAACTGCCACTTTGGATAATAAAATGAATTATTATCGTTCTTTTGATTTGCTTCCTTATTTTACAACCATTTTATACCCGCATATCCCGTTTCCCGGCATTCTGATTTACAGTTCCTTCTTTATTCACATAATTACCAATTATGCTTAACTTTTGGACACCAGTGTACAGCCAAGTACTATTTAAACCAGAGGTAGAAACCTCTTAGTGTGAGAGAGCTTTTAGTCTCAGATCACGGTCATTCTGTTCGACGTTCGCCTGACCAGCTAGCAGCTAAAGTTATAAGCCATAGTGCTTACTACGTGATTGCATATTGAAATAAATTGAAGTGCGCTAGTATTAGTATTTCTTGCTACGCACCATTTAGTTAGAGGCCAAACTCCGCGATTTGCTCTGTGAGCAAAGTTTAATAAGATTTATATTTTAGTTTTAGTATTAAATTTATTTGATTGTTAAGTTAGGCCCAAGTGTGGTCTTTTACTTTCTGTATCCCTCCCGAGTTGGGAAGTGTGTAAATAATAGTGATTTAATAAAAGAGGATTTTAAATCCCTTTCAAGTGCAGTTATTCTCCAGCACAGTATCTACATCAGAACAAAGCCCATTTTCAGCTCCCTGTTCCATAGCAGGACTGTAGTTTAGTAAGTACTTCACAATGTTTGCAAAACATTTGCACAGAACACTCAATCCTGACAATATTAGAGACGAAATCGTGACTGAGAATGAATAGTTTGAGTTTCGATTTAATTTTTACTAGTTAACTTTAATGGCCTAAAATTATTGCTGGCTGAGACATCATACAAGGGATCTGCATCATGAACGATCACAAGGATCAGTATAGAGATTAATTTTTCTAATGGCGCAGTTTCGAGAGTTTTATTATGAGGAGTTACTGTTTTAAGATAGATAAGAGAATTATCTAAATTAGCACAGAGAGTGAGAGTAGAGAGAAAGTGACTATTGGAAATTAAAGTTATTATTTTAATTAAAAAATGTTTGGCTTACATACACTTTCGGATATACACATGCATGCATTTTACGCATCTTTTATTTAAACGAAAGAGAAAAATTAAGTTCATATAAACCTGAAGCCATATGGCGTGCTAAAAGCTGCAATACCTAAGTGGTAATAATTAAAACAGACCCAAATTGAAGCAGATTCAAATATATCTTTCACTCTGGTAGTGTAGGAAAAATACATTGGAAAAATTGTAAATTTTCAAAAGTTGACAACAAGAACTGTTCCAAATGACACAAGTAAAAAAACTTTAACTATCAAAACTCCGTGGAAAAAATAGATTATAATTAACAAAAATGAGAACAATTCCAAGCTCATTAGGTAAACTAAAGCTGAAAAGCGAAACTCAAATCAAAATTTAGAAATGCCAGATATGTTAAAAAAACAAATAAAAATGTTTTAAAACATTAAAGTAAAAGGAAATAGATTTTACATTTTCCGCGATATCTCCATCAAGGGACTGGAGTATCGAGAAACATAAGAGAAAATTGACGTTTTTCTCGACTAACAAATTCACAGTTCTCATATTTAGTATTTGGATAAATTTTAAACTGAAAGCATTAAACTTACTAACAGATTAAGGAGAGGCTGATATCAAAAAAGCACGTCGCTTAAATTTAAGAAAAAAGTAAAACATTAAACGAATTATTAAAAGAATTAAAATTATGTTAAAAAAAGAATTTAATATGAAGAATAATTTAAACTGTTAAAATTTTAGTAACTTTGTTATGTGGGCCAAACAAAAATTTGTAAAATAAAATATAGCACATAAAATTTGAGAGTAGAATACGGTCAACAGTATCTTCTGTTAAACCAAGAAACTAAAATTTCGCATTGTAAACATTAATAATAAATATGTAATTAGAAACAAAAATGCATAATTCCTATCGAGCCTAAAATGTGAAAGTTAACAAGAACAACTCTGGAAAATAAGTTTAATAATTAAATAGCATCCGAAAAAGGAACAAAATTTGGAAAATTAATTTAGCCCTGGCATGCATTTATTACTAAAAAAAACTTGGTGTTACTAATCAAGCAGATATTTAATATTTCAGTTCAGTGCAACATATTGAAAAATTTTATAAACTAGGAATTTTAACTATTGTAGTTAGAAAAAGGATGCTGGAAATATTTGATCTTAAAAGTATTATGTGTATATATGAAAAAATTTATATTTGTGCATATAATTTATATATATATATATATCTACGAGATTTACTCTACACCTTTATGTATCTTTAATTTAATTCATTGTTTTCTAAAAATGTTTTGTAATTTGTAAATTTTAATTTTGCAGCTTAATTTACAATTTTTCGGATACTGAACTTGCGTCAAGGTAACCACTTGTTTCTATGAGTATGGTTGTAATTATTGCAATTATATTGTATTGCAATTGTATATTGTGTTTTGTTTTTATTTTTTATTTTTATTCAAAGAGTCA
>KK120508.1:0-50404 GCA_000611955.2 Stegodyphus mimosarum | reverse complement strand
TATATATATATATATATATATATGTATATACATACATTTATTTATATACTTTTGGAGAGGTCGATTGCAATTAAATACGAGATACACATCTACATGTCATAGCAGTCCTATATACAAAGTGGCAACGTTCTGAGGCTACTGGTTTTTGAGTTATGCCAGATACATACATATATACGTACGCACATACAGATGCTACGAAAAAAATCTCTTCAGAATTCCTTTTAAATCAGTTCATAATTTTTTTGAGGGAAAAGAGCCTTTTATTCTGTCCTTAAGTACAGATGTCACGCAAAAACATCGTTAAACTGCATTCGATAGCGGCCAAAAGGGGTATTTTCGTTAAATATGATACCCGAAATTTTTCGCCATTACAATACTTCCTTTTTACTTCGTACAAGGAAGTAAAAAGGAACGAAGTTTAGACCTATTAAATTCATTAATAAATCACATTGCGTAGAAAGTATTTCTTCAGATACTGATATTTTCATCTTGAAAGTTAATTCTTAACTTAGTTTACCTTCACATCTGCTTAAAGAATGGAAGAATGAGATTATTACATAAAAAGGAAAATTGAGATTGGATTTAATAAAAATTGGATTTAAAGGAATTAAAAACTGGAAAAATTTACTTCTGAAGTTTTCGTAATTAAAAAAGCGATTTACCATTACCAAAATTGATAAAGCAAAGAATAATTTCAGTATTTTATGAAAAAAATTTTACAATGATCTAATTGAAAATGAACTAAAAAATTCTTCTACCTATATTATCTGGAAAAATAAAAAAATAAAAGTTATTAATAAAATTTCTGGTTTTCACAAAAAATAAAGAATTTCTCTCTTCACTACAAATAACAGATTTGTCAAACTTTATGCCTTACCAAAATTTGATGAATATCAAGTAAAATTAAGATTTATAGCCAATAGTACCAGAAACTTCAAGAAGAATTTTGATAATACTTTTATTACTCTACGTAAAGTTATTTATAATATAGTTTTTGAAAGTTAAAGAAGACAACATTTTCTGCTGGATTATTAACTACAACTTGAAAATTATTGAAGAAGTTAAAAATGTTAAAATTTACAATATTAACTCTTATGGCCGTTTCAAACAATTTACGGTATTAACTGTTATGACTGTTTTCAAACCGTTTAGAAAACCTCTACAAGTCTCTGCCATTCAAAGAAATCTATGAAAGCGTTTTAGAAATGACAGAAGTTTTTCGCGAAATACTTAATGCTCTGGATTTACAAAAATGGGAAGCATTTCTATATTTTTCGTTATATTAAGCACTCACACTTACTTTACCTGCGAGCACAAGGAATTCCAATGGGAAGTTCATATTCCTCTCGTATTTGTAACTTATTTCTATTTTCTAAAGAATTCAAATTCCTCACGATCATTTCTGATAACGATTTCAGTAAATTTGAACATATTTATAGATATATTGACGACATTATTACTTTCAACAATTTTAATCTCTTCGAAAACAGCAAAATCTACCCAAATTGTCTAAATAAATTAAAACAAATAAACACCAAACAGAAATAGTTTATCTTGATCTAGGTATTCATAATCTAACAGAAGTTAAACTTTTTGATAAAAGAAAATATTTTAATTTTTCTGCTAATAAACTCTCTGCTATAAATTAGAACTCTAACATATCTAAAAAATCTGATGTATATACCACATGACATCCTTGTACGGAATATTAAATTATATTCATTATGCATTTCATTTAAACTTACTGGATTGAATTAAACCTACTTCTTCAATAGCACATAAACCACAATAGAATAAATGCACTCTTTAAAATTCACTATATTTGTTTACCACACCGACACTCTGGCGCTAGCTTCACTTAACAGTGTTACATCTCATTCATTTTATAACTCATCAGAATGCAAAAAAAATATGTATATCATCTGGAGCATTACTTAATCGTTGTCACATGTACTATTCAAATACTATAATGAATCTAAAACGATGAGTAAAAGAAATTAAACCAAAAAAGAAAAAAGAAAATAAAGAAAGAAAGAAACAGTTTTTCACAGACGATTCAGTATTTCTCATACAATTAATTCAGTTCGCATTTCGCTACAAGGCAAAAATACATAAAAACTCAAAATATCTATATTAAAATTTACGAAGTAAATCTTAAACACATATTTACTCGAATAACTTCCAGAATGAAGTAAGCATGATTTAATTGGCAATAAAAAAGAAGGCGTTATCTTTGTTGTTGCGAAGCTTAGTTTCTCTAGATTGCCAACAAATCCAATATTCTTCTCTTTCAAATATAAGTAAATATGTCTGCCATGAGAAAAATGATTAGGCTTAGCCACACTTAAACAACTTTTAAATTGTTGATAATTCCACAAATCTTACGTGCAGATTTACTAAAGGCATAAAAAACTTAACCGGAAGATAAGAACAACATAATTCAATAATTTTTAAAGCAAAAAATGCACAATTTACCAACATATAAGAATAAAAATACTGAGCTCACTGAGCCGAGTAACAAAGTGGATATACATATATACATAAATTTATATACTTTTGGTGCTGCCGATTGCAACTAAAATAGGAGGTGCACATCTACATGTTATAGCAGTCCTATATACAAAATTTCAAAGTTCTAAGGCTACTCTTTTTTGAGGTTTGCGAGATACATACATACATACGTACGTACGCACAGACGCCACTAAAAATCTTTTCAGAATCTGTTTTAAATCAGTTTTATAATTTTTTTGGAGAAAAAGAGTCCTTTATTGTGTTCTTACGTACGAATGTCACTCCGAAACATCGTTAAATTGCATTGGATAGCAGTCAAAATAGATATTTTCCTTGAAATACGGTACCTGAAATTTTTCTCGATTACAGTACTTTCTTTTTACTTCGTACAAGGAAGTAAAAAGTTATTGCAAATACGATTATTAACCAAATTTCAGAATTAAAATGTTTGCACTGAAATAGAAACACAAAAAGAAGAAATTCTAATTCTCACCAAAATTTTAAAATATAATGAAATTCCTTTAAAATTCATTAATAGTGTTTTAAAGAAAAATGGAGTACTCTACACCCTGTAATACGTTTTAAAGATATGGATTTTTTATCTGAAAGCTTCAAAAGGAAAGGATAAAGAAGGATGTTTTAAAGGGTTTATAGCATTTTATTTTTTATTTATTTTTATTTTTATATTTTTGTGTTTCTCTTAATTACTATTTTGTTACTAAATAAAGGCCTTATATATTAAAAGTCGCCATGATAAGCCCATTAAGTGAAGACGTTTTACTTTTCTAACAATAGTTCTTTTACTTTCTTTTTCAACTTTTTTCTGTAATTTTAAATAACAATTTTAAAAAATCTAAATTTAAACTTTATGGATTTTCTACACTTATACAAAATTATTATTAAAAATTTTTTACCTCTACTTGGATACCTTTCTGAGTCTAATTTTTAAAGGATAATTTATTTTAAAATTAAATTAAAGTTTTGCACTGAATGATATTATTTATTCCCATTTTTGTTTTACTTTTATTCCCATTTAAAAGAGTCAGAATTTACTTAAATTTCATTCAATTAATAAAAAAATCTTTTCCTCTGTCAAAAATAAAAATTTTCGTTGTAGTATTTAAAAGAATATTTATATATATTAGATATCAATATGTTAATGTACAATAATCCATGAACTAAGAAAAAACACTGCGTTTTTAGAATTGAAAATAAAATTAACATAAAAATTGCTGTTCTGCATTTTTAAATGACATAATGTATTTTCCATTAAATGAAACCTCATTCATTGCAAAATAACTGTATTAGATATTAAAATCAGGCTGGTTTTGCATAAGGAGAATCTGAAGCCGGTAATCATCTTAAATAGGTTTTTTCTGAAACATAAAACTAACAAGTTAGTTTCAACACTGATAACACTATCTGAATGGCTTTAAGTTTTCTAGTCCGGTAATCTGACGGGGTTCGGTCTTCTGAATTTCTACTTAGCCATGCCGCTTGCAAGATTTGACAGCTACGAATTACTTTCTCCGGAGTTATCTGAATTGTGGATGAATGATCAATTGAAGACTCCCATCAAGCATGAAGTGCATGCTATTCCACAGGACATGGAGGGATGCGACATAGAAACTTTTCATCATCACCTTCAAGAGAGCTTCTCCTGGTGAAGAAAATTGTTTATAGCATATCGTTTTTAGTTCACCGAGGGCTGTATTACTTGTATTATACATGTATGTGTATACTTCGTCAATGATTGTACGCTTACGCAATCATTGACGAGTGCAAGAGAGAAATATAGAAAGAATTAAGGAATTGTTGAAATTTGAAAGAATTTGCACAAACAATAATGAAATTTATAAATGAGAACAAAAACAGAATTGGAATTTGGCCCTGAGACATAGATTTTAGACTTTATATGTTTATTTCTTTTAAACGAAGAGCACGGCTGGACCGCTGGCTCTTCGTTTGTTGTAAGACTGACCAGTCCCAATTTTTGTTCATACGGCTGGCTTGTGCCGGTTAAGAGGATCGGGACTGTGCCCTTGTGATGATGATGTATGTGTATTGTTATTATCAGTCACGCAGATTTGCCAACAGCCCTCACCTTTTTTTTATATTTCAAGTTGGTAGATACAAAATACGCCACCATGTATATAAAAATGTGTAATTATGCAAGGAAAGAATGAGATGTGTACCAAAAACGTTTAAATTGCAGTCACATTCAGCTTTACTCGCACAGAAATATAAGAATTATACAGCCTAAATGAAAATATTTCCATTCAGTTTAAAAATTATAAAAATATTTTATGAGTATTTAAAAACAGTTTTAAAATTAAACAGCTTCATTTAATGTCAGAGAATAAAATCAGCAATATTTAACGATCTATTTTTCAAACAAGAGATGAAACAGTGATTAGTTTCAAAGAACAATGTTCATGAACAAAATTATGACAGTGCAAGTTGATATATGATCAATAATCTATTGCTATTAAAATAGTATAGTGAAAAATAAGGATTTAATATTTTTAAGAAAAGAACAGATTTCGCTCTCGGAAAATTTATTTATCCTAGCATTTTAAATGAAATTATACATAATAATGTGTTGTACACAAAGTGAGTTAATTCAGCAAACAATATTTGACTATTTATGGCGTATTTTATTTAGAATGGTAATCGTGATAGTTTTATTACATGCATATCCCAAGCACCGTAAGTATGAATACTGATACCTTTAGGCTGCCTCTTGAGCAATATTCTGTAATAATGCAGATATTCGGAGGCTCTACGCACGCTCCAATAAAGGGATTCAAATTTTCATGATGCAAATCTCTCATCTAAAAAACACAAATAAAGATTCAGATATGCACTATTTAAAACGCAGCACTTTTTTAATTGACAGCTTTAGGACTATCAGTTTAAAAATAATCTTTAAGTGATTTTTCTACGCTGTTGTTAGTTTAAATCTCATGACAGGTGTAGACAGCTGAATAAGAACAAAACATTTGACTGACAGCTAGAAAAAATTTGTCCTCGGAACGGTTGCAATTTTTCACCTTCTATTTAGTATTTTTATAAGTTTTTTGTACGAAAAGCAGAACATCTGTATTGGAGTACCAGAGACGAAAGAGAATTCTTCATTGAATATTCAGTCTAGACTTCAGGAATTATGAAAGAAGGTTTTGATCTCTTCTAACTTCATATGCTCGCTTTCCTAAAAGCTCTGACTTTCTGAAAACTACAAGAGATTTTTTGTTAATTCATTTTCGTTTATTTTTATTTACAAACAGTCGTGTCTTTTTTCTTCGCAAGCTTAAAAATATACCTCTAACTTTTAACTTCTAACTTCATAATATAGCTTTAAAACGTTTGTCAGTACTTCGAAACCTACTTTAAAGTTTATTTTGAATTTAGAAGTTGAATTGATTTCCCTTCAATATTTATCTCGAAAATTTTATTCCTAAAAACCTCGAGTTGACTGCAATTCGAACCCACAAAATAACTACAGACAATCATAATATCAGTGCTCTACCGGAGCTGAGTATTAGACTACTGATACCTACCTAAGTGCCCGATTACCAGGTCTTCGTACCAATGCAATACTGTGACAGTAATCATACTGTCATAGTACTGAATTTACTATTTAAAAATCACAAAATAGCAAGTTAATGAATGAAGCGTAATTTACTCTAGACTCATAACGTCTGAAGTTATAAGTAAGATTAAATACGCTGCTAAACTCTCCAAAATGCATTGTTATTAAAAATTTCGCAAAAGAATATTTGCCTCTTTTCAAGGAATAAGAAATCTTTGTATATAATTTAAATATTTGAATTTTCGTTATGTAAAGTGATATGACAAAAAAGAAGCATCTTTAAGGAAACATATGAGTGAGATGAGTATGCCTGCAGTTTTCAAATATTATTGAAATGGAGAACCTATAAAACTACACATGGTTTTGTAGAATCCCTACCATCCTCATGTAAGTGCATGTTAGAAAAAAATGTTTGAAAATACATTAGTGTCGAGTACACTACATGTATGAAAAGAACATTATTATGTCACTTCAATTTTTGTTGAATAATCTGAATGCTAATTTTATAATTATCTAATTAAGTAGTTATTTATTCATTAATCACTGTTGTATTGCCACAAATTCAATGGCTGCGATAGTGGTTATCATTTTGTTATGGGACATATTATGCTCATAAAAAATTCACTTTATTTTAGATGAAATTAACTGCAGCAGTAAAAAATATTATTTAATTGTTTTTCTTTACGGTTCATATAGTATTAATAATTCTTTCATATTCTGATTTTAATTTATCGAAACTCTAAAAGAATTGCGTAGAACTCTACGGTTCAGCGAAGCACATTATGAAGACGACTGGTATCAGCAATTACGTTAAAGTAAAGATATCACTTTTAATCTATAGGATTATATAAGGACTATTTTTAATGTAATAAAAAGTATGCAAATATACCGAAAAGTTTAGGTTATGTAAAATTGAGTGTTAAAAATTAAGAAAATAGCCTTTTTTAATTTATAAAAATATAAAAATTAAAATATGTATTTTATATATATATATATTGAATATTGAACAAAATTGCAAAGTATGTGGTCAGATAGTAATGCAAAAGTGCTGGTGTCGAATTTTACGTAATTAAAACCTATCTTATACCTGTAGGCGTTTCTGAGACAGAGTTAAGTATGAAAAAGCGGTCGCTTATCGTTCCGATCGTCTATACACATTGAAGGCAATCCCAGCATCTGTTTTAATTTTTTTAAATTTCTTAAAGACTGCAGTAGAACGAGTAAACCTATAGCTGACTGCATGAGATGCAAAATTATTCAGCCAATAGATTAGAGGCAGTGCAATTTCAGGTTGCAAGACAGTTCAGTGTAACACTTAGCATTATCTCCAATTTGTGGAAAAAAGTTTTGCTTTGACACCTAGACGTTGACAAAATCATCATGATCCCCGATGGAGAATAAAGATCGGTATTTACATTTTCAGTCAGGAGCAAAAGAGCCCCATAGCTATCTCATAAGTCCATTGTTTCTTCCGAAACCTCAATTTCAGAAGCTGCTGTTTCTTGAATGCTTCCCACGTGAAAGGATGTTTTCCAAGACCACTCTCTGATTGGGTCTTGCTCAATCCCTTACACATGAGAATATGTCAGGCATACTGCAGAGAATATCAGCCTCAGATACAACTAAATTCTCTTCAGTTATCAATCTAGACTCAGCCTTGATGTATGCTGATTCTCAATGCACATTCATTTAGTGAGACTGTGGGAACCGATCCTTCCCATCGCAAACAGAAGCCACTCGCCATATTGGCTGGATGTGCGTTACACCATTAGTTTTGACAAAGGCATTTTTCCTTGACGATGCCAGAGGTATATGAAGGAGCTTAAAGTTCTATGTGTGATTTTTCAGAGTGCTGTTGACTCTCAGTTTCCTTTTTAGAGATGACAAATTTCATCTGTAAAAAGGAAATGAGCTCAATGAGCGGATGAAGCTTCGTATCTGTACGCTTTGTGTGGACATTTGTCATAATGAGCTAGATATCTGGATTGGAACCAAACTGTTGTTCGTCAAACACCTCCGAGATTCATTCAGGAGCTAAGAACTGTTTTTGTGCAAGAATGGATTCAGCTGCTCAAGGACTTATCAGCTGCGCCGTTGACAGCATGACGAATCACTGGATGTCTCGTTTATCTTATAAATTGATCGTACCACCCGTATTAGTTTCACCTTCAGGCATCTTTTCCGAAGTCAATTTCGAACTCTTCTCCTCTCGTGAACCAATATTTTCATGGTTGTAAGATATAAATTGTTATCCACTTTTCATGGCGCAATTAGCTCTCCATTTATTTACGTAGACTACAACGCTTGTTCGTATGATGGAAGAATAATTGCATCTATGCCATATCTTATTAAATTTTGTCTGGTAGCTTATATGGAATTCGAACATGTTTATTTACTTAATTTTAAATAGTGTCTATTTTTCAGTCATCGAGTACGCTTGTACGCATATTGAGCTATGATAGAAGGGTGTTCTGCATCGCGAAGAAGCATTAAATTCAAAAATAGTGTCCTGAGGATAAAGTAACATCCTGCAATAAGTATTAGAATTAAAATTCAAATTTTCAGAAAATTAAAAAATTCAAAATAAAATACCATTTAAAATAGTATCCTGTAACTGCCTGAGGGTGTTGATATTACAGCTGTGTGTGACTAGCATTAAGGACTTGGGCTCACTGTCATAAGAATGATAATAAAATTCATTTTAGGATTTCGTTGGCATATTGATGGCGTATGAAACTGAAGTGTTAAATTACCAAAAATGTCTAGTAGCACAAGTTTCGCTGAACAGTCAGCTCAGGTAAGATAGACGGGAGAGGCTCCTAAACGAAAGTACCGATCTTCACAACTATTTATAAGGTTCTGCTATTCTCGAGGCCACTTACTGACTGCATGTTGCTAAACTGTGATTTCCAGGACTCATGGGTCCAGCATCTTTGTAGTACTGTGCATAGATTACACCCATACTTTGAAATATAAATCGCATCAACCAAGCTGTTTTGTTCCAATATTATAGCTTTTCTGATCCTAGCTCAATCTACTTGCCTTATTTCAAACCCTATTTCAAGTCATATATACAAATTAAATTGCTCCTGTAAGTGTCACAATTTACCTTTTCTGGTTAAATCATTTTCGTTTTCTTTATTCGACGTTTATGTTGTAGCATCACTATATGTCTATTGATTTCAATATTTTTAAAATTTACTTATACGGTTCTGAATGTGTACGAGCCGAATGTTCAGATTAAATAACATTTTCGAAGTGCGATGTTACTTTAAATAAATGTTTTATAATTTTAATATGTGTGAAAAATATCGAATTGTGATTCATCCTAGACAACATAATTTAATTTTAGCTGCAACAACGTATCAAAATGAAATCAATCAGTTTCATATAGTGAAAGAAAACAATGAAAGTTCATAGCAAGAAATATATATTTTGAGCTTACCGTTTTCAGTTCTTTTTTCATCTTCCTTGTGATATCTAAACTCTTCTTCCTAAAACGTTTCACTGCCAGTAATCTACCTTTGTAAATGCCCACCATCGTGTATATATTGGAGTACCTAAAATCTCCATCAGGGTTCGAACTAAGTGAAATTTGGCTCGTCTGAATTAGAGGATGGGAACCCTGAAAAATTGAGAACCTAAGAAATTATACTATCAAAACTATGCTTAGAATATAAAATATTTTGAGACAGGTTCAATGTTTGAATAGAACATGTATTATAATCTGAAACTGAAATAATTTAGTTACTTTCAACAATAGCAACAAGAGTGTTTGCATAGCAGATGAATATACTGCATAAAATGCGGTAACATCTTTTAAATTTCTAAATTTACCGAAATAAATTTTTAAAAAATCTAGAAGTCCATTATTTTTTTCAAACTGGATTTGTTTTGCTTCATTGTCAGCCAATAGCAGATAAAAGGGATTTATGAGCCTGGTTTTTAACTGACTGAACAAAATTGGTCAAAGATTTGGGTATTGGTTAAAGATTTGGGATTCTTAATTTTATTTCACTCTGAAGTAAAATAAGAAATTTTTGACAGATTTTTTCTTCCCGTTTACATTTCTGATTCTGTTAAGTAATAAATCCCAAGCAAGTGAAAATTAATATTATAATTTATCTATGAAAATTAAAACCATAAAACTTGTAATACGTATAGGAAAATTTAACCTGCGTTGTCCTATACAACAGCTTCAAGTCATATGTTACTAATTCATATTGAAGTGTGGCTACTAGGATATTAGATATTTATTTTGGATTTACTTTTTTAATTCGTTATTCGCATTGCACGTGTTCGAATATCTTAAGTTTAAAAACTGCAAAATTTTAAATATCATAATTCGACAAAGGCAGCATTTCAGTATCTTTTAGAAACGGATGTGCATAACACTGAATCAACAAAATTTTCATTTGTTTAATTTGGAAAAACGAACGCTTTTACGGAAATACACTGCTGGTCACCGTAAATGCAACACCCTGAAGGAAGCATGCAAATAACATGAAATTTACAACATGCATTAGTGGATGTGAGATATGCAAATGATTAGAATTTCAGCGCAGACGCACATCACGCGCGCCTGTGGCGCCACTTTAAAGCGCTATTTCAGGCTTGGAGTTTTCGACGATTTCAAGTTCGGCAATTGTGATTTTCTTGTGGTTTAAAAAAAAGATCAATTATGCCTCGTAGTAAGGAGCGATCATAGTTTGATCAAGTATCCGCGCTCGACAAAGGAAGGATAGCGGCCTACCGAGAGTGTGGATTATCTTTCAGGGAAATCGGTAGTCGTGTTGGACGAAACCAAACAACTGTAATGTCGATATGTGGCCGTTGGATGCAGGAGGGTAAGACGGACCGACGTGTTTGATCGCATCCACCTCAGTGCACCACTTCACGTGATGACAGGAACATTGTGCGCATGGCAGTGACGGATAGCTCAGACACATACAATCTGTAACGCATCATCCAGGGTCTGCGCGTACCATTCGACGCCGTTTACAGCAGAGTTGTCTATCCACAAGACGTCCATTGCTTTGTCTACCCTTGACGCAGAACCACAGATGTCTCCGCCGCCAATGGTGCGATGAAAGAAGGATGTGGGTGGCGAATGGAATGAAACTGTCTTTACTGACGAGTCTTGCTTCTGTCTGGAACACCACGATGGTCGGTTTCGAGTCTGGAGACACCGTGGAGAGAGAATGCTGAACAGCTGCGTTATGCAGCCCCACACTGGTCCTGAACCGGGTATTATGGTATGGGGCGGTATTGAATATCGCTCTCGCACTCCTCTAATACGCATTGCCGGTACTTTAAACAGCCAGCACTACATCTCCGAGGTGTTGGAGCCAGTAGTTATTCCTTACCTTCAGGGCTTGCCCACAGCCATATTCAAATGGATAATGCCCAACCACACGTGGCACGCATTGTCCAAGGGTTCTTCGTCAATCGCCAGATTGAATTGCTTCCCTGGCCGGCTCGCCCTCCGAATCTTTCGCCGATAGAAAACATGTGGTTCATGGTTGCTGAACGATTGACCCAGATTACATCCCAAGCTGCCACACCAGATCAATTTTGACAACGTGTGGAAGCTGCTTGGTCTGCTGTACCCCAAGAACACATCCAAAGTCTCTTTGAATCAACGCCGAGGCGCGTGGCAGCGGTGATCTCCAACAATGGCGGCTACTCTGGCTATTGATTCTGGAAGGAACCACACTTCACAGAAGTCTATAAATTTAATCATTTGATACTTGGTCAACATGTTATCTACTAAATAAATTTTGTTGTGATATGTCTTGTCTTTCTTGGTGTTGCAATTTGGGTGGCCAGCAGTGTAGATTCACAGCTAAAAAAACTGTGATCTTTTCATGTAACAACTTGGTTTAGGGAATCAACGTTTCAACTATGAAGCAAAAAAATATCAAAATAGGACTACAGATGATTAATATTTACTTACGCATGAAAATTTAGATACCTATCTAAGATAGTTGTAAAATAAGGCATGGAATTAAAATATATAATTTTTTTTCTTTTTATCTCATAATAGTTTTATATGGCTATCAGAAATATACGTAATTGCTTAGTATATTATCTCTATTGAACAAAGTTGATTTAAGCGTTTTGTTTAAACCTCATATACTTTTCAAAATAATTAATTGATTAATTATTACGAAAATGAAAGGAACAAATTAAATTGCCATTAGAATAAAGCCCATCTAGTTATGCATCTTATTGAATTAGCAGCTGTTTAGGATAAAGTAGACAATATCAAATATTCAAAATATTTCAGTTATTTGAATCTTTGAGTGAGTTAAAAAATTTAGAGACTATCCATACAGCACATGTAGTTGCTATGACGTTGCAGTAACATCTCAATGTTACATTGTGTTCACATTGCGTTTGTGACCACGGTACAACGTCGCAGGCATTTCGCATTGTCATGTGGATGTGAATGTCGGATACACATTTCAGCAAACGTTTGATGAGACCTCAAGAAATTTCTCAGTCTCCCGCATCCTGACCTTTCTTAACCTTGCACACGTAATTCTTTAATGGTAGGTATTCGTGCACGCTGACCTTGCCCTCCCGATTCATTGTTATGTGTTTCAATAAACCTTTCTAAATAAATTATTTTTTTATGCTAATAGCTTGCAATTTTAGTTATTTCTTTCTCATTAAAAGTATTGAAAGTTTATAGCGTGCTTTTATTAATGTGATACTTAGAAATCGTTGAACTATATTCTATGGTGAATGAATTCACATTCTACCGTACGTAGTGATATCAATAGAGACTGACCAATAAGTTAGTTGCCTGCATAGCATTTGTTTGTACTGAGGATTTTCGCGGTTATTTTTTTAGTTCTGTCCAAAGATGTCATCTCTACTAAATTTTCAGGTAAGCACTGTTGTATATTGATGTGAATGATATCAGGAATAGTTAGTATATAATAATAAAAGCGTAATTTATATGCTACGAACAAAAGGAAATAATGAACTGACAATTAATTAACTTTTATTTGTATTACCAAAAGTGCGGAAGCAAGGGCATTATCAAAAGATACTCTCATTTTTGTCTCACTGCTTAGAAATTTTAATTTAGGGAATCACTTTATTTGGTAGATATAATTCACTTTTTGTTGCTTTTAATGGTAAAACACAATATGAAAAAGGAATTTATTTTAAGCATTTTATTGCAGTACTTTCATCGCGTTCTGTGATTTTTCAAAATTATTCACAAAGTAATTACTTTTTAAGCAATGGTAGTGCTACTTACTGCCACATTACAAATGATGTCATACTTTCATAACCCCGTTATAATTATATAGAATAAGTTTTTTTAATTATTATAGCTTTACAAATGGCGTACTACTTTAAAACATTAAACTTTTAAAGTGTTTCCTTTATGTAAATTTCTGAGATTATTTTTAAAATTTATTATATTAGGTCTTTTCTTTCTGAAAATTATGTCTCACTTTTACGTTTAATACATTTAAGTTTGTTTCGTTAAAGTAACCCGGTTTCCTTATTAAGAGATTTAGTTCTAGAAAATATTTTTTAGTTTAGGTTAGGTTATTTGAATATGGCAAAACACAAGAGGGATGCCTACCTAAGAGAAGACATGCCTTTGCGGACTTTCTAAGAAAAACTAGCTCGTTTCACTTTGCATATTAAGAAAAACATGAAAACAACTACGCAAAAATATTTGTTACTTGAGAGATTAAGAGAATGTTGTTATGATATTAATTTTTTAAAAAAACGACAAAGTACAAGTTACTTCCTTTTAAAAAGAGAAGGAATTTCAAATTGTATTTTAAGAAAATTTAACCTATTTCAGAAAATTATATAAATATTATGAAAATTATTATAAATCGATTTAGGCCTCACCGATAAACTTTATTTGAAGTAATAATTTTATTTTAAATTAATGTTTTTCACTTCTTCAAACAAGATATTTAATTTTGTCATTAGAAATTAAAAAATTACATCTACCCCTCTAATTACGTCTAATTTAATTATCTAATCTAATCACATCCAGTTTTGCTTTAACGTATCACTTGCAGAAATAGGCAATGAAAAGATACTAATTTTTGCAATCGTATTTAAAAAGCTTAGAAAAATTAAGCAAGCTACCACAATGAAATTTTTGATGATAGCTTGCTTAATAACTTGGGAATTCGCATATTATAAAGCATTGCTTCATTGAAGTAAAGTCTTTGCCACCATACAGGAGAAGAAAAGATTAATTAATTAAATGATTTTAAGGTAAAATATAACTTCATAGAATTCTTTTTATTGGGACAGACCTCAGTTCTTTGCTGCATTTAAATAAACAAATGAATTTCTTTGGAAATTTATTTATAGCAGAAAGCCAGTTCCTGGAGAGTCAATAGAAGGATCTGAAAACTCCGTATAATTGCGCTGCTTTTTACTGTAGGACAAACACGTACGGAGTTTTATATTTTTGTTACTTTTATAATTTTAACAAAAGTTGTAAATTTATTCCTACAAAACTAAGTAGCGGAATTCTATTTTCAAAAATACAACCAGTTTCAATTTGAACTTAAGTAAATAACTGAAATTCAGTTTTAATTGCGTAGATTCTAAAAGGAAAGGCATAAACATGTTTTCATTTTTACTGTGCTAAAAACTAAATTAAAAAAACCATTTTTATAATAAAGAATTCAAATAATCTATTTCTCTTTAATGAAAAGTATACTAAGGGAAATGTTCTAGTAAAAAAAATAGTGTAAAATCAATACTAAGATATGTATTGCTGCCTTTTTGACACTTTTTGAAATCATTTTTGATTCCAATAAAGAAAATCAAATAAAAACTTTAAAGAAATTTCAATTTAAAAAAAAAAGAAGTACTTTAAAGAAAGTTCAGCACCAGCGCCTTGTCATCAGATTTTAATATCCGAAACTAATCTCATAACTGCTTCTCCTAAACATTTTAATTACCTTTCAAATCCTTATTTATGCAGTATTTGTGCCCATAACTGGCAAGTTTCCGATTCGCCCTAAAACGGACGACTCTGTGTTGTATAGATTTGTTTAGTTTAAATTAACAACTTTTTGAAAGTATGCATTGTAAAATATAATATCTTCATATCATTTAAATCAAATAAAAAAACTGAATCATGTTTGTATTAAACGAGAAGAATAGTAATGAGTATATCTTATGTTACTTCATCTTTACGTCAAAACATATTTTCCGAATTCTCATCTTTGCTGTGTAAAATCATATTAAAATAATTCCAAATGCCCAAGTTAAAACATGCTTCTGATTTAATTCTATGTTTGCAGAAATTTAAGGCTAGCAAAGGATCATCATTGATTTTTCTCGCATTTCTATATATTTTCTCGCATAATTTCTCAGAGTGAGAGAGCTTTTAGTCTCAGATCACTTCGGCTCTGTTCGACGTTCGCCTGACTAGCTAGTATTTAAGTTCTAAGCCTTAGCGCTGTTACTCTAATACTTATTGAAGTAATCTAAGTGCGTTAGTATTAGCCAAATCTTGCTACGCACCATTGATAGTTTATAATAGAGGCCAACCTCGCGTTTAAAGCTCTGAGAGCATACTTAATTTTCTACTCAACTTTACTTTAAATTATTTGATTGTTCAGTTTAGACCCAAGTGCGGTCATTATTTTCTGTTATCCCTTCCGAGTTGGGAAGTGGCTGTAAATAGTGGTTTAATAAAAGGGTATTTTAAACCCTTCTTACATGCAGTTATTCTACCACTTACACAAACACTTACACAAAAACATAGCTGCATTCAGCTCCCTGTTCGAGACCAGGACTTTGACACTGTTACGACAATGTTCGCCAAAAGTATGCATAGTACACTCAGTCCTGATAAGTTCATGCATCTACTATTCTTGGCGATAATTGCTACATTCTTAATAATAATTTTTAAATGTCTCTTCAGTTATTATACATTAATTATTACTGCTATCAATCAAATCAGTATATTATAAGTGCTTGCTCCCCATATATGTTGATTAAATAAAGGAACTTGCGAAGTTTACCACATAACAGCTGAGTTTCATTCAGTTCATTCAGTTTCTAAGTTCATATCAGAAAGGTAGGAGCTACTAACAGTATTTTAGGATTGCTATAAAGGTTATAGTGTACATTCTCAGAAGTGATACAGATCTTCCGTAATTCAGCTTTGGTAACAATGATTGTTTTATAAACTGAAATTATGAATTCATGCAAATTTGTTATGCTTTTGCATAATAAACCGTGTAAAACGGTATGAAATTTGATCTCTAATTGTTAAGAGAACAGAAAAATGCGCTTAGGAAATGCAGAAATATTTAAATAAGTGATTCATATTAATCATCAAATGAAACAAATTATACGCTATTTTTACTTTTATATATGGAGAAATAATTGTGAAAGAGAATTCCCCTTTTGTATAACTAATATGACTAAATATAAATATATATTTTCTGTACTTTAGTTTTCCATAACCACGTTTTCCAGCTACTGAGTTTTGTACTCATAACCATTCGTTCAGTATTACAGATTAAACAACAAATCGCTAATTTGAAAACTAAGATTATAGTTAACTATTTTAGGAACTATAATTGTGATGATTTACAAAAGCTTTTAAATCAAAACGAAACATTTCCTTACATATAGCAGAATATTCAAATAGGAAAATATCCTATAAATATAGTACTAAAATGTTTTTCTTTCATCCAGTTATCAATATAATTTAGTGTTCTGTCGTAGTGCCTTTTGGGAGGAACACTACAAAACAAAATTAACAATTTGCCTCAAAGTTAAACAGTTAAAAATTTTCATTGCGTTGTGAATTTTACCCAAACAACCCATGAACCTTGATGCTCTCGAACTTACTGAAATCTTTCATCTCAAAAGGTGTAACTTAAAAACACAATAATTGATATTAAATTTCAAGAAAATCTTTAGTATTTATTTCTTCAAATTAAACCAGATATGAAAATAACAATTAGATAATAAAATTTGTTTAACCCTCCTCAGGGAGTGAAAAAAATAACCTGAGAAAATTCTAATACATTTGTATGTGTTTTTAACAACAGTGATTTCAAAATAAAACATCAAAATTTTTAAGTACTAACTATGCATAAGAATAACTATTTCATTTTAGTAAATTTTTCAATTCATAACAAACTATTTCTTTACACCTATGAAGGTTCCTTCAGCTTATTATTGTACCTTAATTAAAAGAATATTACCATTTAGAACAAATCTAAATTTACATCTTATTATTGCGCAGAAAGTAAAAGAATACCAATATTCAGAACAAACTTAAAATTTATCTCTTATTATTGCACAGGAAATAAAAGCTTCTAACATTCAGATTCAATTAACTGAGTTACAACAAAACCACCCCTTTACAAAAATTTAGAATATTAAAATGGGAGCAATTCTATTTCAGTTAACAATTTATTTAACCTTAGGAAAGACAGTAAGCTCATCAAGAAAAACTAAAATTTAAATTCTTCAGAATCCTAAAAAAATGCAAACAATTTTTAATTAAACCATAATTACTTTTTTTTTATTTAAGGCTGTAAATATAGCTATAGGCCGGATCAATTGCTTCTAAACAAAAAGAAAAAGAAAAAAACAACAACACTAATCTTCCCTTCTGGCTGACTGCATGAATGGTCAGTTGGAAAAGGGAAAACGGGAATCTGGGTGGAATAAAAACAGTCCGTGATGAAAAGCGATGATCTTAGGTAGAAGGTGGAGGAGAAACACATTCCTGTAGATGATGATGGACTACTTTTGAATCTGACGATGGACTACTTTTGAATCCAAAAACGGAGGGATGAACTTAAGGTAGAACATAAAGTAGAAGCCAGGATGGGAACAAAGTTCGCTATCATTGTGTATTTCTGTAGTTGATCATAAATGACAGTTGATACAGCAATTAAGTGGAGGCTTAAATTTCTCGAGCATTTCGTTAGTTGAAATTCTGTTGAAACCACTGAGGAGGCATATTTTCTCTGTTCTCGGGCAATAGCCACGAGAAAGGTTTAAAGTATCCCATCGCCTAGCTGAGGCGACATAATTGCAGCTCAAAAAGCGAGAGCCAAACGTATAACGGAGAAAAAACGGCAAAAGAGTGAGGCCAAAAGAGGACGAGCAACACCTGCAATGTCTTTTTGTTAAGAGAGAAATCCCATAAAACGGCAAAACCCTCTAAAAGGGTGAAAAATCCAATATGACAAAGCCCGCCTTACATCCATGTAAAATTTCTCCTTTTTCCGAGGCGTTGAACTAAACACAAAATTAAACCTTGCTAAGTGATCGCCAAAATCTGGAATACGTGCAAAAGCCTAGCTGACAAACCTAAACTGACCACACCGGAAATCCCTTATCAGCGAGGCAAACGTGTTAGAAAACTGCAGTTTTTTCAATTCCTCCCCCTTCACTTTCGACAAAAAGCAAAATGGAAAATTCAGTTAAATAATTTACAGTAACTTAAAATCTGTTAAGGCTAGAATCTTGAAAGTGATCTTAAGTTAAACAGCTAATTTTTCCGCTTGTAGTCGCATAAATTAAGAATGGCTAAAGTTAAGTAATATAAAATCAAGATTTTTACGTAGAAAAGCACCCAATTCCATTGTGTGTTTCAGCGCGTTTACGAGTAACGAGTGGAAAATACGTATCAATCTTACCTACCAAAAACCTAATTAAAATTAAACAAAAAGCACAGATATTAAATAAAGTACACGTTGTGTAGCACAAATATAGAATAATAATAAAATTAATTCTTAATAAGTCATAACTTAAATAATTAAATGAATTTGCTTAAACAATTTAACATAATAACGACTATTTCGATTACACTAGAACATAAATGAAATATTTAAACTGGATTTCACATAAACTAATATAGAAATTACTATTAACATAAATTTCATATTTTATAGACAATAAATTTAAAATTCTCCTAAAGACACTAACAATTTTCTCTATTATCAAATGGAATTCTCTTCCTATCAGTTACGTAAGATTCATTTGAACTATTCTCACTTGACAAATACCATAATGGTAGCAATACCAATATAAGATAATTCACTAATTAAGTCGGTGAAAAAAATCCCATACGGCATTAAAAAATACAGCAATTCAAACTGGCGATTGACAAAGAACCCTTGGACAATGCGTGCCACGTGTTGTTGCGCATTATCCTGTTGAAATATGGCTGTGGGCAAGCACTTAAGGTAAGGAAATGACAACTGGCTCCAACACTTCGGAGATGTAGCGCTGGCTGTTTAAAGTACTGGCAGTACGTACAAGAGGAACGCGAGAGTCATATCCAATACCGCCTCATAACATAATACCCGGTGCAGGACCAGTGTGGCGGTGCATAACGCAGCTGCTCAGCATCCTCTCTCCACGGTGTCTTCAGACTCGAATCCTACCATCATGGTGTTGTAGACAGAAGCGTGACTCGTCAGTAAAGACAATTTCATTCCATTCTGCCGTCCACATCCTTCTTTCATCACACCATTGGCGGCGAAGACGTCTGTGGTTCTGCGTCAAGGGTAGACAAAGCAATGGACGTCTTGCGAACAGACCACTCTGCTGTAAACGGCGTCGAATGGTACGCGCAGATACTGGATGATGCGTTACAGACTTAATGTGCTGCGCTATGGTTCGTGATGTGACTGAGCGATCCGTCACTGCCATGCGCACAATGTTCCTTTCATCACGTGAAGTGGTGCACTGAGGTGGATGCGATCGAACATGTCGGTCCGTCGTACCCTCCTGCATCCAACGGTTTTGCATTACAGTTGTTTGGTTACGTCCAACACGACTACCAATTTCCCTGACAGATAATCCACACTCTCGGTAGGCCATTATCCTTCCTCTGTCGAACTCGGATACTTGATCAAACGATGATCGTTGTTTACTACGAGGCATAATTGATCGTTTTTTTGAAAAAAACCACAAGAAAAACACAATTGCCGAACTTGAAATCGTCGAAAACTCCAAGCCTTAAATAGCGCTTTGAGGTGGCGCCACAGGCGCGCGTGATGTGCGTCTGTGGTGAAATGCTATTCATTTGCATATGTCACCTCCGCTAATGCATGTTGTAAATTTCATGTTATTTGCATGCTTCCTTGAGGGTGTTGCGTTTACGGTGGCCAGCAGTGTATTTAACTGTCAAAAAAATTGTCTGAATTCATTAGACACGATTACACGTGCATGGCGTTACTGTAATTTCCTTTCATATTATTCATATTCACAGCCCACCAGCGGCCGAGCGGTAAAGACGCTGAACACTGGTAGTTCGGTCCGAGGTTCGAATCCCGCGAACGGGCTGGCTGCATGGGACTTTTCGTGGTTTTCCCCATGTGTAACGTCTATACGAGCCAGTTTCCCTTAGAAAGTCCTCCACGAAGGCATCCCTCCCTTTGGGCAGATAGCCCTCGTGTGCTTTGCCATAACTGAGTAACCTAACCTAACCTAACCTCATATTCACAGTCAATGTTTGGCATTTTATTTTTCATTATAAATATCTAAACAGTAAAACATAGTAAAAATTGTAATATTGTAAATTATTTATTGCATTACTACGCTGTACTATCCACCAACAGTATTTCACAAACATCCCATAACAAAATTACCAATAACGGCGCCATATTGCTTCTTCTGAGAGCGGGGAATGGAGGGGAATTTTTTTCCTCACGTCAGTGTTCACACGGAGAAAAATTTGAACGCGGTTGTGTTAAAGAGATGATGGTTGATACCGGTGTTTATTTGTAATATCAGAAATGTTGATATATGCATATATAAGTGTGTATGTCTGTGTATTCAGAGAATCAACTCGTGGCGAAATGACCTCCCTAAGATTACCACCTCAGAACGAGACCAGTATTTCTGAAAACTTAAGAATATTTTGGTAATGAAACATTCCTTCTGCAAGACGACCACCCTCAAAGAAAATTCCGGAAGTGTGACTGGTCGCCTTAGAGAGATTCATTTCGTAGAGGCAACCTCCCTAGGACGACCACTTCTAAAAGATAAACGTATTTCTTAGGACATAAGTATATATTGGTATTAAACATCACTTCTCTAAGGTGACCACCTGCAAAGATTCATTTTTATGTGGCTGGTCGCCTTAGAGAGACCTCACTGTGTGTGTTGTATATGATTACTGTTATTGTTTCCGACAAAAGTTTTTAAGAAATCAAATAAATGAGCATATATAGTAAGAACTCTCTCTAAAACGACCACCTGCGTTTCCAGGTTACTCTGATGGTCTTAAGGAGATCATATTTTCATTCTTAGAAATACTGATCGTCTTAGAGAAGAGGTGGTGACGAGAGGGTTCACAGTATGTTTTTAACTTTAAAGCTTTTTGTTGGTTACAAAACAGAAATAACCTTATTTTCAACAATATCTAAATAAACTAAATAAAAGTAAATAAATAATTTCAAATAATCAGGAGACAACAAGAATACCAATGAATTTGGGTTTACTGACACCAGTATTAATTTTATCCTTTAGAAGAAGTCTATTAACGTCAGTTAGAAAATTAGAATAAACCCATATAAACCAACAGAAGGTTTATTTAGCATCTATTTCTATTATATTAATACCAGTAAGAAAACCAGCAAAAGTCAATATAAACCTATACAAAACAATAGAAAGTTCTGACATTGATTTGGTTGTATGGGTATCAGATGATACCAGTAAGAAAACTCACAGAGATCAATAGAAACCAGTAAACGTCAGTAGAGACCAACAGAACCAACTATGGGTACCAGTAGAAAGTTTGACTGGTTTCTATGGGGCATTTTGAAACCAGTAAGAAAACCCACAGAGACCAACAGAAACCAGTAAAAGCCAACAGAAACCCATAGAAGTTTCTGGGTATCCATAAAAATTTTACAGCTTTCTATGGGGCATTTTTAGCAGGGTCAAAACATGAATATTTGCGCCATTTACTACACTTTTGTAATTAGAAGTATATGATTACGACCAACGATACATAATTAAAAAGAAAAAGTCAGAACTAAAATAAAAAATTATAATTTGTTCTTTATGAAGACCCTAGCCAATTCTTTCTCCAGAAAATCTTAACCCAAAAGGAGTGTATTAAAATTAAAAGAAACGTCAAATACGCAATTAGTTGGTGAAAGATGATAAACGGTCAGCTATGACAAATGTGAGTTTTTTCAGCTATACATAAAAATAAAATTTTCTACTCTTAGTACTACTAATAATAACAGTAATAAAAGCAACGTATTAATAAATGCCTATGCCGACGGCACAATTTGAGTAACACTGCTTTAAATCTTGAAGGCACCATCAGCATCATATGAGGAAGCATAGTTAAACTGCTAAAGGAATCTATAGCACATTGAGTTTTCTGAGCATCTGTAAAGCGCCAATAAATTTGAAAATATTAATCAGAAAAATTTAGAATAAAAAAATTATATATAATGAAAAAATCTGAAAAGTTTCAGACTTTAGATTGCGTCCAAAGGGGAGTTTTTTTTAACATTTTGTGTGTTACCTTTATTTATTAAATATCGTTCTTCGTACTTAAACCATAAAATTCAGTTTAAGAGCAATATCGCAAAAGTAATTTTAAAATGAGCATATCTTTAGAATTTCTTATACACAGTCTCGTGCGCTGGAAATAAAAATGTTTCTTTGTGTACAACGTTGCCATTGTTCGCTTTGAAATTCTTGAGTTTGGTAATCAAAAATTCGTTAAAATTTTACAAAATATGAAATCGCTAATAAAACAAATTCCAAATTTCAAATTTGGGCTTCCAGATGTCCATATTCGCAGGAGGATTACGTTATTCAAAATTTGGTGGCTCTGGGTATCGTTGTTTTATCACAATGAGAGAAACATGCATACGTTTATGCAGATTCATGGCAATAATATTTGGTGGCAACAAGTTAAAAATGAAACAACGCATATAGTGAATCAACGCAAATGCCAAAAACGAAATTAATAGTCCTTCTGGGCAATTTGCCAATTTGGACTAATCATATTAATTATCATTATTTTAAGAAAGCTAACATTTACGGCATATTTCACGAGAAAATTCAAACTAGGTTACAAACTTCTTAAATTTCTTACGTGTGAATAATTCTGAAATGTAAAATACGAAAATTACCTGCCAGTTTCTAAATCCAGAGACTTTTAAGCCGTGTACCTACCTTAGGGAGCCTCGAATTCTTTGTCGTTGGAGTATATTCATTTATTTGGACATCCTTGTAATCAATTTTCCATAATAGGCTATCGAGTTCCTGCTCATAAGCCAAGTTCCTAAGAGAAACAGAATTTAAATTACTGTACTACACAAGTTAATTCATTTAAGGAGAAACAAAGGAATATATTGAAGCAATTAAGAACTGCATTTGTTTGACATGAAAATGACATTTCATGAAAATACCCTCTAAAATCTGATTTTCCTTTTCATGGAATAAGCGAAAGGAAAACCGTTATAATTATCTAAGCAAATCCGATCACTCTGTTACTAAAATGCAAATAATGTTTTTAGAAACAGCTTAATGAATACGGAACTAAAAGCTAGAGAGAGACCACGCTAAAATAGTAATTTCTTCTGTAGATCGGCTTCTTTTTGTAGTCGCGACAAGAATTTGACTTCCAGACTATGGAGTTTGTAAGCACACTGAAATTTCTGTAGCCTCGCCAACTGTATACAGGAAGTTTAATAAGAAAGAACACCCCAGAAAGGCAATAACTGTGTTTCATTGATGATACAACAGAAGGAGGCTCAATGACGAGTGATGGTTTAGTTTAACATCTAATTCTAAACGCGTTTTATTTTTTAAGAGTTCAGTATACGATATATTTCTTTCAAGATTAAGAAATGTGATCAGTTTGACGGCACGGATATGATGGCATGGTGAAGAACTAATGGAATGTACAGACTGTCCTATACGTATTGGAGAAATATTCTCTGTCTGATTCCACAGTTTTATTTGGACTCCATTTTTCCTTTTATATTTAAGTGTTATGATATTATCACCCAACAAATTCTATTTCTTTCAGCAGTTATCCATAAGCAAAACGTCTTGTACATGTAAAGAGAATTTTGGCTAATGTAATTAATTACGTTAATGAAATTTCTAGATTTCAGCGCATGACTGCTCTAAGTCCCCGGACTATTCCAGAAAAGCAGTCATAAACAAGCAGTTCAGCATTTTATTAATTCAGTAGCTAAAAGCTGCGGGGTATAATCAATAATAAACTTATTTATTTTTAATTTATCAGTTAGTAATCAGTTAAGAAAAAACAAGCAGAGATAATAAATCCTTTTTGACTGTTTGAGTTTATTAGTCTTCGAACTGATAAAACCATAAAGCTCTAGTAGCTCAACCCAGATTCTGATCCCGACGAATGTACTAGTTGTGTGAGCGTTCTTGTAGCATTCCTTATACGTAACGTAAATATGAGCTAGTTTAAAATCTTCTCAAAGGAGAAGTTTACGCAGAAAGTCTCCTTCCTTTGAGCAGAGAGCGCTTTCACATAATCCACTAAATCAGATCAGTTTTTTAACTGTTCATTTAACTATTTAGATTTTCTTTTCAGGAGTATATAGCATTTTGCTTAGCCTATTAGAATTACATTTTAATTACATTTTAATTGTCCCCCTTTTTTTTTTCAAGTTAAGAAACACAGACCATTCACATTTACTAAGAAATTATACTTTTCATTTTGTTATACTAATTCTCTTCCCGCATTAGAGGATTTTACTTAATGCAATTTCTTATCAGTAATTTATTTAAGCTTTTAATTAGAAATCAAGTACTAATAAACTAATTACTGAATTCTATTTTACGTTAATTTTTTATATATGTAAATTCCTTTTTGATCCTTTTTTACGATGTACTTCGATTGCCGATATATATATCTTTTATATGCTGTGCTGTATTCTTAAACACTTCTTTTTAAAATATCATAATATTTTGTCGATAATGATATATGTTACACAATAAATATTTGCTATTGGAAGTCTTCAGATTACAATCTAACACTAAAGTATTGTTACTAAAATCTCTAAACTGAAAAGAAAATATTTTGTGCCAATTATGTAACGTATGGTTTTTATATTGGTGTTAAAAATTAAGGTTACAAACATAGAATATGTGATGTCTCGAAGAATAATTGGTTTACTGTAATGAAATTTTGTGCAATGAAACCAAAAACGTTCACAGCATAATATCCCATACTTTTAGAATGTTTTTGCTAATAAAGAATGTGGCCGCTCCGCTGCTTATGAGTTTGCTGAACATAGTTTGTGGCAGCAAATCCTTTTCTTCTAATATTGAGGATTTGAATGTTTGGGAAGTCTCGGAACTGTCTTGATTTCGTCTCTTATTAACGACTCCAAACATTGCTTATAGGATTTATATCCAGCGAGTTTACTGGCCACATGGTACGATGAATAGGCTCTGTATCCGGAAAATAGTTGACCGATTGAGCTCTTTGTGGAGTTGCGTTTCCATCCCTAAAAATAGCGTCTTTTCCAGCAGTTGCCCAGAAATGTCTCACATAAAGTCCCAAATCTCATCACTAAGAGCTGTGCGATCACAGAGCGACAAAGACCCGTCCAACGTGGTGCCTCCCCACACAAACATTCCATTTTCACTAATGTGGTCCATTACTCTCATTCTGGACGACGATAATTGGTCCCATCCTCTCTCCAAAATGAATTCCAGAATTACTCTGTGTGCTGAATATCGACTCAAAACTGAAGAAAATATGGCTTTACTCTTGCTGTGTCCTAGAATGGTGTACTTGCTTCCAGAAAAGATGGAGTTTCATCTGTGATCGGTTGAGGCAGACACATGCCGCTAGTCACCAGGCGTAAATAGCTTATTTTGCTAAGCTGCTGTGTATAATTTGCGTAAAATGTGTTGGTCAGGTGCAGAAGCGAGATTCTAAGAGAACTCTTTAACAGACGGCCTCGGATGTCCTAGTGATGGTACACATAAGTTGGAATTGGCAGCCTAACCTGAGTATCCTCATTTGAGGTACTCGCAACCATAAAGCGAATTGGGTGTAGACTAGCTTAATCAAAGCCTACCAATGGGTCTTCATCTCAGTTCTTGTCTAAACGAATGCAGGAACTCGTTTTGACTGAAATAAGTCAGTTTTGCGATTTTTCATGCTAGACACCCAATTTCCTTGATCAATTTCAAATACTCGGGAGTAGGTTGTAAGTTTCATTTTTAATTAACTGGACCTTCTTTAACTTCTATTTTCCTTGACTTCCGCAGTATATACAAGTTACGTACAAGTTTCGAGGTCTTAAGGGTTTCAGAGAACACTTGGTAGCATAGGTTGACCATCACTCTGTTTTAGTTTCCTGCTGTTGCAATGTAACTTGCGGAAGTCCGATTCTTTAGAGCGTGCTTAGTCAGGGGTGAGCCATGGTTTAGATTAGGCGCGTTAATTTGCGCTCTGTATTTGATTCAAATTGAATGCGTGTTTTGATTATCGGCAAGCTAAAAATTTATGTAACGTACTAGTCGAAGTGTTAATAAACAGTTTTATTTCAAACTTTTACTTT
This sequence comes from Stegodyphus mimosarum, assembly GCA_000611955.2. Taxonomy (NCBI): domain Eukaryota; kingdom Metazoa; phylum Arthropoda; class Arachnida; order Araneae; family Eresidae; genus Stegodyphus; species Stegodyphus mimosarum. The sequence continues at coordinate 23,728 of KK120508.1, read as the reverse complement.
AAATCTGATATTTTAAGTTAGCCATCAGACGGATCGAAAGGGTATGTGGCAATCTTCTATGATAATTCAAAGTTTAATTTGCCGTTTAAGGCGTCTGGCGTAAACATATAAGGTCGCTTCCACATCTTTTTAAAAAATATACCTTTAAATAGATTAACAGCCACCAGATGCTTGCATTACATTTATCCTTATAAACTATGTATGATATCACCTTTTTAAATATTGGTGTTTATAACTAAATTTGGGAGTCGTTGTAGGAACGTCTTTTCGATTGCAATCGAGTTTCCAAATGCTAAAAAATTAACTAGTTGCATGCATTGTAAATTAAATAAAATTTTAGTTAACTACTTAATCGTCCGAAAACTGACAGAGGAAAATTATGCGAGTAATTTAATTTCCGATTAACACGGTTAAAAGAATAACAAGAGAAATGAAAAGAAGTTATGGGTAAAGTATTGGTTACTATCACAAAATTATTTCTTTCAAAGAGACTTTTATTGTAATGAGAATACATAGTAATATTAACATTACATTTTGATGGTAACTGAGCCTGTTGCGCAACGTGTACGGTTCAGTTACCTTGTAAAACCCAAGCGGCATCGCATATGAAAGAGCCTTGACTGCTGTTTACAAGACGGACGTTGGAAGAAAGATGCCAAATAAAAGTCCCAGTTTTCGAAAGGTCTAACACATCAGCAGTAGATAAGGCTACAATGAAGTGGAATCTAAGTAAAAGAACTAATGTGAAATCACATGCTTGGAGAGTTTCTTATGTATGAAAACATCTGCCATGTCTGGATAGGTTAACAAAGAATTTGCCAAAAATGTGTTTGAAATAATAAATGCAAGGGAAAATAAAATGAATGAAATATTAATACAAAAATGCATACACAAATTGAACATATTGAATAAATATAAATATATTAAATAAAAATAATCAAAGGAATGCAGTTTACCAGTAAAGTAGCTTTCAGAAGGGGTATCTAGGTACAATATGGGAAGGGCAAAATTATACAAATATTTTTAAAATTTTCAGAACTCAGCGCTATAAAGCTGGGAGGGGGAGAACACGCAAGGAAATTATATTTCATTTTTTATTAATTAAAAGCATTATTAAAAAGAGGCATTCATTGTTTTCAAACTGCTCATTTTTAGTCGATAGCAATATGACTAAATTTGAATGGTGTATTAGCGAACTTTTGCTTTTCTGAAATGTAACATACGTGGAAGGCAAATCAACGGTCCTAATGTTTCGCGCAATGTCAACTCTCTTTCTCTAGATTTCTTCCGTTCTACTTACTCAGAAATCTTGCTAAAACAGGATTTTATATGTTGAAAAAGGTTATACATCTCCTACGAGACGCAAAAAGAGTGTTTATGGTGTTTTTAAAGTTTAACCAATTGCAAGTGCTTTTTCCTTAATTAATAGTTCATAACACGATATTCAAATTTCTAAACTGATATTTAAGCTTTTCAATTCAATGTGTAAGGCAATTTTCTAACAGTTATTTTTAATTTTGAAATCGTTTCCTTTAAATTATTGCTTCCCACTTACAACTTCCTACCAGCATGAGTTTTTTTAGCGTCGCGTTACATGTAAATGAGGTAGAGAGAGTATATGAAGGAAGTTTTTCTTTACTCGGCATAAGAGCTTAGGAGTCCTTAGTGGCGCGTGTTTATCGTCAGGCTACTTCGTTGTTAAGTCACTAAGACTGGCCGAATTTTACGTGCTTGTTGATATTAGCTGGCTAATTTAATTTAAGGATCAACTACGTTAGGTAATTGTGTATAACTTCGGCTAAGTCAGTTTAACTTTAGATTAGTTTTTTTATCTTGAATTTAAAGCCCAAGTGGAGGCTTTTCTGTAAGCCCGAGAAGAGGCTGACTTTGTCGTTTTCACATTTGAACTCAGCGATAAGTTGCTACATGCTTCAAATCAGTTCCATTACGCTCAGCATAGACAAAGCAGTTAGAAGCAATCCAAAGAATAAATTTTTGTAAACTTTTTAACGACTTGTGCATTCAATATATAACGAACCCGTACGCACGTAACAATTTTTGGTGTCAGAAGTGGGATATTTTGAATGCCATTAACTAGAGCCATGGAAGAACAATTAAGGCAATTTATGGCAGCCTTTGCTGCATTTAAAGAAGAAATTAAAGCTGGCCAAGATTCCGTGAAAGAAGAGATGAAATCCATTAAAGAGGACATGAAAGTTGGTCAAGAATCAGTTAAAGAGGAGATGAAAGCTGGTCAAGAATCAGTAAAAGAGGAAATGAAGGCAGTTCAGGAATCTGTTAAAGATGAAATGAATTCTGTTCAAGAAAAGATGGAGAAATCTGTTAAGGAAGAAATGAGAGCCGTTAAAGCAAGTCAAGAAGAAATGAAAAAGGAAATTACTTGCATAATAGAAAATAAATTTGAGACTATGGAAGGCAGAATAGACGCGGTTGAAAATAAAGTTTCTTCTGTCAAAGAACAAATAGAAGAGAGAGTTTCTGCCGTAGAACAACAAATCGATTACAGAGTTTCTGCTGTGAAAGAACAAATTCAAGAAAGAGTTTCTGCAGTGGAACAACAAATTGATGACAAAGTTTCCGCAGTTGCCAAAGAAGTTGATACATTAAAGAAATTCGTAGCGATGGCAGGAAGCAATTCGGATACTTTTAAATTCCTAGCCATGCCTGCGCATCCTTCTCTGAAGCTATCGACATATGATGGGAAGACCTCCTGGCAAGTGTATAAGACACAATTTTCTATAGTTGCGGAAGCAAATGGATGGGATTCCCAAGCTAAGGCCTGTCACCTTGCGGCTTCCCTGAGAGCAGACGCAGCGGACATCCTTCAGACTCTTCCCGAAAACAAAAGGCTAGATTTCGAAGCTCTGTCCGGCGCATTGGAGCTGCGTTTTGGAGAGAAGTGTTTAAAAGATTACAGCAGGCTTCAGTTAAAATCCCGTCAACAGAAGCCTACGGAAACACTCCAGGAGCTCGCCACGGATGTTGAAAGGCTGTCCCACCTCGCCTTTTCGGAGTGCCCGACAGAAACAAGAGAAATCCTGTCCCTGCAATACTTCATCGACGGCATCCGGGATCCTGAAATACAGAAAGCACTGCGAATGGCTGATGTGAAGGACTTAAAAAGTGCTCTGGTGTATGCCATGAAATTCGAGGCAGCACAGCAAGCCACTCGTAGAGACCGCCACCCAATCAGAGCTGCTCACATACAAGAACCAGTGGATCCAATGACTGCTCGCCTAGACGATTTAACCAGAAAGGTGAATGCTTTGACACGGAATACTGGTGACAAGAAACCGTTCGTAAAGTGCTGGAACTGTGGCGCTGAAGGGCACATTCGAAGAAACTGCAGAACACCCCAGGGCACGGATGTTAAGACCGCGCCTTTCAAGAAGGAGGGAAACTAATTCGTGGCCATCTCGTGGGACGGAGGTTGCCAGGTAATGAAAAGCCCCAGTTTAAAGCGCTTCAGATTTCTGCAGTGAGTGGCGGCAATAACGGAATTTTCATCATGGGACAAATCAATGGAATTCCTTGTAACATGACGATCGACACGGGAGCCAATGTTACCATCATTCGAAAAGATTTGGCTCAACAACTCGAAGGTAAACTTATCTGGACGCCGCCCTGCGTTACCCTCCAGACTGTATCCGGCGAGAAGATCAATATAGAAGGGAAATTAAACGTTAACATCACCTTTGGAAGTGCCGCTTACCATCACACGGCCTATGTAGCAGAAATTACGGACCCTTGCATACTCGGATTGGACTTTTTAAGAAAATACAATTTTTCCTTGGACTTTAAAAATAACGAACTGCATTCTGCCTCTGAGGACATAACTTTATTCGGGATTAATGATGAAGGAGTGAAATCTATCCACAAAATCGTAGCTCAAGACGATATCACAATACCGGCAAGAACAGAAATGTTACTTCCTGGATCCATAGCCGAAAACAGAAAGTTCCGCTACGGCGTGATGGAATATCTCAAGAATTGTAATAGCCCTAAAGGAGTATTAATAGCCTCAGCACTCGTCGACCTATCGGGGACCGTTATCCCGGTGAGAGTTGCCAATGTAACTGATAAGGCGAGAGTTATTAAGAAAGGTGAAGTGGTTGCAGAATGTACTCCAGTAACCAGCCTTGAAAGAAAAAGTAACATCTCAAAACCCGCGTCTTCCGACAACATTATATCGGAGTTACTGCAGAATGCGCAATTAAACGATGAAGAAAAGAATGCTGCCGAGCGTGTTATTAAAGATCTTCAAGATGTTTTCTCCCGTTCGTCTTCTGACGTTGGTCGAACCAGTTTGACTCAACATAGAATCGATACTGGTGACCATCCACCAATCAAGCAACATCCAAGACGTCTGCCGATTGCGAAACAGGAAGAGGTACGAGCACTTTTAAAGGACATGCAAGAAAGCAATGTCATCGAGCCTTCAGCAAGTCCCTGGGCATCTCCCATCGTCCTGGTGAGGAAGAAAGACGGATCAACCAGATTTTGCGTTGATTATCGCCGGTTGAACGAGGTTACGAAGAAAGACAGTTACCCTCTTCCTAGAATTGACGACATTCTGGATACTCTTTCTGGAAGCAAGTGGTTCTCGACACTTGATTTAAAGAGTGGATATTGGCAGGTAGAAATACATCCTGATGACCGAGAAAAGACGGCATTTACTACAGGACAAGGACTTTGGCAGTTCAAGGTGATGCCGTTTGGACTATGTAATGCGCCGGCTACATTCGAACGTCTAATGGAGACTGTTTTAAAAGGTCTTTCATACGAAGCCTGTCTGATATACCTGGATGACATCATCATCGTCGGGAATAGTTTCGAAGAACATTTGGAAAATCTTAGAAAGGTGCTTCAGAAACTGAAAGAAGCCAATCTGAAGTTGAGTCCCGCTAAATGCAAATTATTCAGACAGGAAGTCACTTATCTCGGACATGTCATCTCTGCTGAAGGTGTGCGCACGGATTCTGAAAAAGTGTCAGCAGTTAAAGACTGGAGACGTCCCGAAAATGTCCACCAGCTGAGAAGCTTTCTAGGACTTTGCACCTACTATAGGAGATTCGTGAAGGATTTTTCTTCCATCGCAAGACCCCTTCACAAGCTGACAGAGAGCAAGCAAAAGTTCGTGTGGACAAAAGAATGTGAGAATGCATTTAAGAACCTGAAGGAAGCCTTAACATCTGCTCCAATCCTGACGTATCCTCAGCTCGACAGACCATTTATTCTCGACACGGATGCGAGTAATGAAAGTGTCGGCGCTGTTCTGTCCCAAGAAATAGAGGGCCAAGAACGTGTAGTAGCTTACTGGAGCAAGTGCCTATCTAAACCGGAGAGGAATTACTGTGTCACCAGGAAAGAGTTGCTCGCCATAGTCAAAGCCGTAGAACATTTCCATCATTATCTGTACGGCAGAAAATTCCTGCTCCGCACAGATCATGCATCATTGGCCTGGCTTTTAAATTTCAAGAATCCTGAGGGTCAGATAGCCAGGTGGATACAGAGACTCCAGGAATATGACATCACTATCCGTCATCGCAAGGGACAGTCGCACGGAAACGCTGACGCCTTGTCTAGAAGACCTTGCCCAGAAAACTGCCGATATTGTTCCAGGGTCGAAGCTAAATACCAACTGGTTAATGCAGTCGCACGGCAAATTACAGCATCAACATTGGCTGATCCAGATCCATGGACTGACAAGGAAATCAGGAAAGACCAGCTACAAGACCGTGATATTAAACCCATAATTGAGTTAATGGAGACCTCAAACAGAAAACCTACTTGGCAGGATATTTCGAGCTATAGTCCCACTACAAAACAATATTGGGCTCTCTGGGACTCACTCCATATTCGAAACGGCGTCTTGTACCGAAAATTCGAATCGGATGATGGAAAAACTTTCCGATGGCAGCTGGTACTCCCAAGATCCCGAATCCCGGACGTCCTTAAAGAACTACATAGCAGCCCTGCAGGAGGTCACTTCGGAATAATGAAGACCTTGCAGAGAGTTCGGGAGCGTTTCTACTGGAATAATGCAAAGGATGACGTGCAAAAGTGGTGCCGAACTTGCGATGCCTGTGTAAGTCGGAAAGGACCGAAGAAACGCAGCCGGGGGAAGCTGCAACGTTACAATGTAGGAGCACCTTTTGAACGTATCGCCTTTGACATCTTAGGACCTCTGCCACGAACTGCTGATGGCAACAAATACATCCTCGTTGCCATTGATTACTTCACCAAGTGGCCTGAAGCGTATCCTATTCCTGATCAAGAGGCTGTCACAGTAGCAGAGATGATGATACAGCACTGGATTTCCAGATTCGGAGTGCCTCTTCAGTTACATTCCGATCAGGGAAGGAATTTTACCTCGGCTGTAGTCAAGGAACTCTGCAAGCTACTCGGCATTGACAAAACCCAAACGACGCCTTTACATCCCCAGTCGGACGGTATGGTAGAGAGGTTTAATCGAACCATCCTCAATAACCTCTCATTAGTGGTTTCCAGAAACCAACAGGACTGGGACAAGAAGTTGCCACTATTTTTACTGGCTTACCGCAGTGCTGTCCACGAGACTACCGGCTATTCCCCATCTCAGATGCTCTTCGGTCGTGACCTTCGTCTGCCATGTGATCTTTTGTTTGGTCGCCCTCCAGATGCGCCTTCATCGCCTGAGGAATACATTCAAGACCTCCAGGCCCGGTTTGAAGTGATGCACAACTTTGCACGAGAGCGAGTCAACTTGGCGACGGAGAAGATGAAGACCCGCTACGACACGAGAGCTACTGGACATCGTTTCAACGAAGGAGACAAGGTGTGGTTATGGAATCCGACTCGTCGAAAAGGACTTTCTCCGAAACTACAATCACCTTGGGATGGTCCTTACACAGTCCTAAACAGGCTGAACGACGTCGTGGTTCGGATCCGTAAGTCATCGAACTCTAAACCTAAAGTCGTTCATTACGACAGGTTAGTTCATTACTATGGCCATAGTACGTAGTGTATATAGTTGTAAATAATAATGTACATAGTATAAGACCATGGTCCTATTTGTATTTAGTATTTGATTTGTATTTGTTAAGTATTAGTATTTGATAAGTATCTGTATTTGTTAAGTATTAGTATTTGATAAGTATCTGTATTTGTTAAGTATTAGTATTTGATAAGTATCTGTATTTAACAGCATTTGTATTTGATAGTATTTGTACTTAGTATTTGATAGTATTTGAATTGTATTTAGCGTTGGATAGAATTTAATTTGCTGAAAGTAACTTATTGGAATTATTGTTTATTTTGTTATTATAAAGTAATGTTTATTATAGCACTGAGGCTTTAGTTGTAAGTTTGGCTTCCTGTCCAGGGATTGTACTGCCCGGGACGTGCAGTCCTTGGGAAGGGGGCAATGTTACGAATTTCACATTTATTTGGCTATTTATTTAGAATTGTAATTAGATTTGCTTCATGTTGCCTTAGCAACGCAGACGATTTTTGAAGAGAAAGCTACGCCAAAAAAAAAAAACAATAAAAATAAAAGAGCGCGTGCATTTAATGCTTAATAAATAAATATCTCGTAATTACTGTTGCCATCCAGAAAAATCTAGAAAAATCGTGATTGTTCTACTGATAATTAAAAAGCTTATAAAAGCCGAGGTGAAACAGCTCATCTCAGTTAGTTGTTGTTGTTGCAAAAAGTACTTGTAGCTGCAAAAAGCGAACTGCTGTTTGTTTACTTAATGCTGTATTGATTGTAGCGATTTCGCTGTGAGATAGAACTATTTTATCTGTTTTGAACTGAGTTTTTGCTAAACGTTTGAGATATTGTGATATTGTGCGAAGATCTGTGAAGAAATATTTCAGCATTTTAATTTATTTGTTGTGGAAGAATAAATTTTTGTAAACTTTTTAACGACTTGTGCATTCAATATATAACGAACCCGTACGCACGTAACAATATTATTGAAAAATTAAGTCGTAAATGTAATTGTTGCAATACTTATAAGATAATAACACATATTTTGATGAAACTGAAACAAGTTTTATATATTTCAAGTGTCAAATTTAAAAATCTGGCTGTCTTCATCTACTTGCTCTGCAGTTATAATGATTTAAATAACTTAAATGGAACTAACCTGTAAGTTATCAGCAAAACGATTAGCAACATTGCAGTTGTAATTCCGATTACAAGTATGACAAGCTTCCATACTATAAGAGGAAAAAACAAATATTTATATCACTGAGATTATTAAAATATGCAATCAAAAATTTACTTAAGATCATGAATGATAATGAGTTTCGACTAAAAATATGATATTCTTCTGAGAACATTCTAGAAGTAAGTAAAAAACAGTAAGATTCTTCTATATATAACGCAACAAAAGGACAGTAGACGTCGCTTAATGTGATTACGTTTGTCCACGGCTGTTTTGATAATATTAACCGAATGATAACTTAAAACGCCGAGGAAAAATAATTCTTCAAAATAGCATAATAAATAATTTAATATAAATATAATTAGAAACATATAATTAGGTATTTTCAGAGCAATTTAATTAGGAAAACGCAAAATTTGTTTAGGTAATATTCATAAAGTCTTTAATGCAAAAGTTTATTTATGACATGTTCATAATGGTTTTTGGAAATTATTTGATCGAATTGCTATGTCTAATCGATTCCTCATTATGCTAGGAAGCTAATTCCTTCATAATGCTAGGAAAAATCACTTACTCGAACTTCCAATACAAGATTTTAAATCAATCATAGTTTGGCGTGAATGTGTACTAAGAAATTTATTTTCAGGGCTGGGGCAATCTGCAGAATTTTGTTTTTGAAGGATAGAGATCTCTGTCAGATCGCCCTCAAAACTCAAAAATAAGTAAAAACTGACAGAGTTTTTGAAAATTTACAGCAGCGTAAGGCTGTTATTTTTCCTGCTTTTAAATGATTGACTAGAAACTTAACCTAGCTGTTTGGTGACTTAATCTCTTATTTGGGAATATTTCTCTGTCACTTGGGAAATTTTATAATCAGTTTTGAATTTATTTGTTGACTTTACTTCAATTAAAAATTTGATTGTCTAATATTATGATCATATTAATCAAATGTTCATCATAATAAGCGATATATTTTCCGCATTTCGGTATATAAACGGGTCAGACTTCAACAATTTTATAACAATATATGAATAATAATATTGTTACGAATTTCACATTTTTTTGCCTATTTATTTAGAATTGTAATTAAAATTCCTTTTTATTTCCCCGTGCAACGTAGACGATTTTTGAAGAGAAAGCTACGTCGAAAAAAAAATAATATCAATAAAAATAAAAGAGCGCGTGCATTTAATGCTTAATAAATAAATATCTCGTAATTGTTGTTGCCATCCAGAAAAATCTAGAAAAATCGTGATTGTTCTACTGATAATTAAAAAGCTTATAAAAGCCGAGGTGAAACACCTCATCTCAGTTGTTGTTGTTGCTGTTATACTTGTAGCTGAAAAAAACGAACTGCTGTTTGTTTACTTAATGCTGTATTGATTGTAGTGATTTCGCTGTGAGATAGAATTATTTTATCTGTTTTGAACTGAGTTTTTGCTAATCGTTTGAGATATTGTGATATTGTGCGAAGATCTGTGAAGAAATATTTCAGCATTTTAATTTATTTCTTGTGGAAAGAATAAATTTTTGTTAATTTTTACGATTTGGGCATTCAATATATAACGAACCCGTACGCACGTAGCAATTTTTGGTGTCAGGAGTGGGGTTTTTTTTAATGCCAATTACACGAGCAATGGAAGAACAATTAAAACAATTTATGGCAGCCTTTGCTGCATTTAAAAAAGAAATTAAAGCTGGCCAAGATTCCGTGAAAGTGGAGATGAAAGCTGGCCAAGATTCCATGAAAGAGGAGATGAAAGCTGTTCAAGCATCTGTTAAAGATGAAATGAAAGCTGTTAAAGAAGAGATTGCCTGTATAATAGAAAACAAATTCGAAGCTATGGAAGGCAGAATGGACGCTGTTGAAAATAAAGTTGAAAACATCGAAAAAAAAGTTTCTTCTGTAAAAGAACAAATAGAAGAAAGAGTTGATTCTGTAAAAGAACAAATAGAAGGAAACGTTTCTGCTGTGGAGCAACGAATCGAAGGAAGAGTTTCTGCCGTCCAACACCAAATCGAACAACAAATCGATGACAGGGTTTCTGAGGTTGCGAAAGAAGTTGATACTTTAAAGAAATTCGTAACGACGGCAGGAAGCAATTCGGATACTTTTAAATTCCTAGCCATGCCTGCGCATCCTTCTTTGAAGCTATCGACATATGATTGGAAGAAGAATGTGAGGGCTTTGCAAGTGTATAAGATACAATTTTCTACAGTTGCGGAAGCAAATGGATGGGATTCCCAAGCCAAGGCCTGTCACATTGCGGCTTCTCTGAGAGCAGACGCAGCGGATATCCTTCAGACTCTTCTCGAAAACAAAAGGCTATATTTCGAAGCTCTGTCCGGCGCTTTAGAGCTGCGTTTTGGAGAGAAGTGTTTAAAAGATTACAGCAGGCTGCAGTTAAAATCCCGTCAACAGAAGCCTACGGCAGCACTCCAGGAGCTCGCGACGGATGTTGAAAGGCTGTCCCACCTCGCCTTTTCGGAGTGCCCGACAGAAACAAGAGAAATTCTGTCCCTGCAATACTTCATGGACGGCATCCGGGATCCTGAAATACAGAAAGCACTGCGAATGGCTGATGTGAAGGAGTTAAAAAGTGCTCTGGTGTACGCCATGAAATTCGAGGTAGCACAACAAGCCAGTCGTAGAGACCGCCACCCAATCAGAGCTGCTCACATACAAGAACCAGTGGATCCAATGACTGCTCGCCTAGACGATTTAACCAGAAAGGTGAATGCTTTGACACGGATTACTGGTGACAAGAAACCGTTCGTAAAGTGCTGGAACTGCGGCGCTGAAGGCCACATTCGAAGACACTATAGAACACCCCAGGGCACGGATATTAAGACCGCGCCTCTCAGGAAGGAGGGAAACTAATTCGTGGCTATCTCGCGGGGCGGAGGTTACCAGATAATGAAAAGGCCCAGTTTAAAGTGCTTCAGATCTCTGCAGTGAGTGGCGGCAATAACGGAATTTTGATCATGGGACAAATCAGTGGAATTCCTTGTAACATGACGATCGACACGGGAGTCAATGTTACTATCATTCGAAAAGATTTGGCTCAACAACTCGAAGGTAAACTTATCTGGACGCCGCCCTGCCTTACCCTCTAGACTGTGTCCGGCGAGAAGATCAATATAGAAGGGAAATTAAACGTTAACATCACCTTTGGAAGTGCCGCTTATCATCACAAGGCATATGTAGCAGAAATTACAGACCCTTGCATACTCGGATTGGACTTTTTAAGGAAATACAATTTTTCCTTGGACTTTAAAAATACCGAACTGCATTCTGCCTCTGAGGACATAACTTTATTCGGGATTAATGATGAAGGAGTGAAATCTATCCACAAAATCATAGCTCAAGACGATATCACAATACCGGCAAGAACAGAAATTTTACTTCCTGGATCCATAGCCGAAAATAGAAATTTCCGCTACGGCGTCATGGAATATCCCAAGATTTGTAATAGCCCTAAAGGAGTATTAATAGCCTCAGCACTCGTCGACCTATCGGGAACCATATCCCGGTGAGAGTTGCCAATGTAACTGATAAGGCGAGAGTTATTAAGAAAGGTGAAGTGGTTGAAGAATGTACTTCAGTAACCAGCGTTGAAAGAAAAAGTAACATCTCAAAAACCGTGTCTTCAGACAACATTATATCGGAGTTATTGCAGAATGCGCAATTAAACGATGAGGAAAAGAATGCTGCTGAGCGTGTCATTAAAGATCTTCAAGATGTTTTCTCCCGCTCGTCTTCTGACGTGGGTCGAACCAGTTCAACTCAGCATAGAAACGATACTGGTGATCATCCACCAATCAAGCAACATCCAAGCCGTCTGCCGATTTCGAAACAGGAAGAGGTGCGAACGCTTTTAAAGGACATGCAAGAAAGCAAGGTCATCGAGCCTTCAGCAAGTCCCTGGGCATCTCCCATCGTCCTGGTGAAGAAGAAAGACGGGTCAACTAGATTTTGCGTTGATTATCGCCGGTTGAACGAGGTTACGAAGAAAGACAATTACCCTCTTCCTAGAATTGATGACATTCTGGATACTCTTTCTGAAAGCAAGTGGTTCTCTACATTTGCTTTAAAGAACGGATATTGGCAGGTAGAAATACATCCTGATAACCGAGAAAAGACGGCATTTACTACAGGACAAGGACTTTGGCAGTTCAAGGTGATGCTGTTTGGACTATGTAATGCGCCGGCTACATTCGAACGTCTAATGGAGACTGTTTTAAAAGGTCTTTCATACGAAGCCTGTCTGATATACCTGGATGACATCATCATCGTCGGGAAGAGTTTCGAAGAACATTTGAAAAATCTTAGAAAGGTGCTTCAGAAACTGAAAGAGGCCAATCTGAAGTTGAGTCCCGTTAAATGCAAATTATTCAGACAGGAAATGACTTACCTCGGACATGTCATCTCTGCTGAAGATGTGCGCACGGATTCTGAAAAAGTGTCAGCAGTTAAAGACTGGAGACGTCCCGAAAATGCCCACCAGCTGAGAAGCTTTCTAGGGCTTTGCACCTGCTTTAAGAGATTCGTGAAACATTTTTCATCCCTTCACAAGTTGACAGAGAGCAAGCAAAAGTTCGTGTAGACAGAAGAATATGAGGATGCATTTAAGAATCTGAAGGAAGCCTTAACATCTATAAATGTGTGATTTATCATTACCGGTTAATTAACCAACAAGTAGTTCCATCTTTACTTCCCTGGATAGGTAAAACTTTTAACCAAGTTCAATATGAACTCATAACGTTTTCTTCACTTTACTATGTTACTTTAATCCCTTGTACCTTTTTATTATTATAATTTTATAGAGAAAGTTTTTCTCTCTTCAAATATATAACTTTTATTACATATAATTCAGACCTGTTTAAGTAATTACCATTTTTAATTGAAATTTTAGTAATATCTTGATACTAAAAAGAATAATTTTTCATTGTTTCAACTATTGAATACTGCTATAACTGTAATGGATATGCAGATATTTTAAATTTGCAACTGCTTAGCTTGGTTAAAATTAGATAAACTTATAATAATTTTATAAATTAAATTTCTCTCTCTCTTTGATATAAGTCTTATTTCTGTATTTAAAATACTTCAAAAGTTATACTAATTTTCTTAATTTTCTTCTTGTATCTTTAAATATTTAAATTTCATAGAATTTACTTGCTAACAATGCACATGCGCAAATATGAAACTGCACTTACTATAAATGCATAAATAAGTATTTATTCCAGCCACAAAATTTATACCACATTTAAAAAATTCTATATAAACATATATTGCTAAATAATTTATTTTTATACATAAAATTACTTTCATAATTTGGCAACTTGCTAAAAACAACTTTCATCTACTTTCGTAACAATAACTTAAACCTTACATTTATTACATCACCATTAAATCTACTTCCTCAGTCATAATAAAGTAATTGTAAGTCATTTTTCTTATGTTTACCATATATATCGTCTTTATGTTTTTAATTACTATAGTATAATATTACCTTAGACGTTCCATTGATATTGATATGTATATCATGTTTATTTAATGATTATATAATCATATTCATCTACTACCTCTATAAAAACATTTTTCTTTATTCAAACATAAATTTTCTTACTTTTTGCTGTAATAACTATCATATATCTTCATCATATAATGAGTCATCTCGACATAATGTCAGATAATAACTCTGACTACGACTTCGATCTTACGACTGAATCTATCATAGATGAATCCCAAGATATTCAAAATCAGTCAGATCGTATCAGCGCCATAGATCATTTCTATAATCAAGGAATTAAACTCTTGAAAACAAAAAAAGGTTCGAAAATTATTATCCCACTAAAACTGCAAGACAAATTAAAACGGATCTTTGATAACTTGAAATACGCTGCGCTAAATACGAAAGACATCAAATCTCAAGTCGATAATTCTACACAAATATCACCCTCTAAATGCACTTTGATCAATGAAAAAGCTATTGTGTCAAAAGAAGACAAATCTTACCAAATAACTCCAGACAGCAAATTTCAAGAATCCCAAACGGATGATCAACATCACGAAGAATTTCAAACTTGTCAACATCAGGATCATTCAGCTAGAGTATATCAGACTTCATCTACTCATTACATGTCTAATGACAGCTATTCTAAGTATGATGACAAAATACCAAATAAAAAATTACCAGCTCTTCTGCTGTACCCTAAAGGTAATAATACAACTACCAAACTTCTAGAGGATCTAGACCAATGCCTTCCACTTGATACTCTCAACATAAATTTCGCAAAGATTACCAAACTCAGACGAGGTGGAATTGCTGTTTCATGTTACAATAACTCTGATGTACATCTTCTACAAGATAAGGTCTTCAACAGCACCGTCAAGGACTTAATTATTAGGATCTCGATACCCAGATTACCTAGGTGCAATCTACACCATGTTCCCACTCAATATACGGAGCTAGATATTATCAACTTATTGACATCGACTACAAGCCTGCCAAGTCATTCATTTACACTTATCCACAAACTTTCGGAACGCTCAGAAAACACATCGAAATGGATCTTAGAATGTACACCGTCAGCCTTCAATAGTCTACAAAAATTAAAAACAATTTCAATCGGTTGGAAATTCATCCGTATTACGGAAAACTATGGGATTAGACGCTGCACTAATTGTCAGGATTTTAATCACAACTACAAATATTGCTCAAACTGGACCCATTGCATGTTCTGTGGTGAATGCCACCATGTTACTCAGTGCCAGGAATTAAACCCAAGATGTATTAACTGCCAGGTAAATAATAACCATCTCCATACAAATTTTGATATATTCCATAGCGCAAACGACGTCAGGTGTCCTTCCTATCAACTAGAGGTTGAAAAGATTAAATCAAAAACCACTTATTAATGGAATCTTTCAAGGACTTAAAAATGCTACAAATAAATCTCCAAAGATCAAAAATCACACTCCCAAATGCTCTGCAATATGTCAAAGAAGAGAATATACAAATAATTTTTGCTCAAGAGCCTTACATCCTTCCAAACCAAAAATTAGAAATTCCTACTGACCTATTCTCTATTCTTTCTTACTCCAACAAATCCACAATAATTTATAATGGACCATTAAAACCAATTACTGCGCATATTACTCTCCACACAGTAACAATCAAAATAGAAAATAATAAATTACCACTTTACTGTACCTCTGTTTATGCTCCTCCTTCCATCGATCTACAAGACATATTTCAAGAACTAGACACAATTCATCTGACTGCTCATTCTCATCACATAATAGCAGGTGACTTCAACGCACAAAGTCAAGTCTGGAGAGCACCTAATGAAAATAATAGAGGCCGACTTCTTTTAGAATTTATCCATGAAAACAATCTCGCAATCTTAAATAATTGCAATAGTCCTCCAACCTTCTTTACACCTTTCGGACAAGGATGGATAGACCTCACTCTAGCATCTTCTAACATAGCAGCTCTGATTAACAACTGGTCTGTTTCCGAGCAAGAATCGTTAAGTGACCACCGCTTCATTACCTTTAACCTACACGTAAATATTATTTATACAATTAAACTTAGATTCAAGACACAATATGGAGGCCATCGCCAATTCAGAACAATACTACGAAATCACTAAAAGTATCATCTCGTCATTTAATTCAGTTTCTTCAAAAGATGATGTCAACAATTCTGTTGAATACTTCATTAATATTATTCATAACATATGTAACTCCACTTATAAAAAAAGATCAGTTTCTAATAAACTTAAATTAAATTGGTGGCATACAAAGTTAACTGAGGAACGTAGTAAAATAAGAGGCCTCCGCAGGAGGTTTACATCTTGTTTGGATGATGAGGAAAGAAGTTACTAAAAAATTCAATTCCAAAAAGCTAGAGCTCTTTACAAAAGAAATGTCAGATAAGCTAAAATTACCAGTTGGAAAAATTTCTGCAATAATACATCTAATCTTTATGGATCTGCCTTTAAAATGGCTTATAATAAATTATCTAATCCAGCTTTTCAACTTTCCTGGAACTAGTTCCTCTGCAGATGTCGCTCTCAAAATCATTTCAGAACTATTTCCACAAGAAGATGATCCATATCATTCAAATAGAGAAGATAATGCAATTTATAATAGCGAAAATATTCCAAACTTGGATGAAATAGACTTTATCATAAAAAAACTAAATGATAAAAAGGCTCCAGGTCCAGACGGAATAGACAATATCATCTTAAAACAAATTTTTTACTCTAATAAAATTATCATCAAATCATTTATTACAGCTTGTTGGAAATTCAATACCTTTCTTACAGTTTTAAAAAATGCAGAAATAGTTTTATTTTTCAAAAAGAATAAACCCATGAACAATCTTTTATCTTATAGACCAATCTGTCTCCTCCCCTCCCTTGGAAAATTACTAGAAAAAATCATATTATCAAGACTATCTTATCATTTACATAAAAATAGAATTATCCACCAAAAGCCAATTTGGATTCCTCCCAAATAAATCAGTCGATCACGCTTTTCAGAAACACTTAGAGGTTATCCAATTCAATAAACATCAAAAACGGCACTCAATAATAATTTCATTGGATATTCAATGTGCTTTCGACTCAATAAGATGGAAAGATATAATCAACATCCTCAAGTTAATCGACTGTCCTCAAGATATTTTACGATTAATAGAAGACTACCTACATAATAGAAATCTACAATATACTTCAAACAGTGGTATAATAAATTATAAAATTACCAAGGGCTGTCCACAAGGCTCATGCCTGGGACCAACCCTTTGGAACTTAATCGCCAATACCGTATTATTCTCATATGATCATATTCCTCATACTCATGCACAGGCCTATGCTGATGACTTTCTTCTTATAGTCTGCGGCAGTAATCGAAAAATGATAGAAGAAAATTCTAATAATTCATTAGTTATCTTCAGCAATTGGGCTAAACAATATCAACTCAAAATTTCAGTAGAAAAGTGCAGAGCTCTATATATACCAAAAACAGGATCTTCAGCAAGAAATATAAGAAATCCTATTATAAAATTATCTCAAAATAAAATCAAATTTGATAAAAGCTTAACTTATCTTGGCATAGTAATAGACAACCATCTGTCGTGGCATCAACATATCAAATACTTAAAAACCAAAACGCTTATACTTTCCAATTCACTACGCTCCACTTGTTCAAGTACTTGGGGCATCAATCCAATATTCCAAAAAATATGGTACTCTACAGTAATTGAAAAAATACTTCTTCATGGAGCCTCTGCCTGGGGTAATAACTTGAACACCCACGCTCAACGACACTTACAATCCGCTCAAAGACCATTTCTGTTATTAATATCGAAAGCATACAGAACTACTCCTACAAATGCACTTCAAATCATCACTGGTATACCACCCATCAATCTTTCAATCAAAAAAGAAGCCACAAAAGTCCAAGTCTCAAGATTACGTATCACAAGCTCATTTAACAATAACCTTTACTCTCCAAATAATTATGAATTCCTAGAACACAATCTGTATTTAAAACCTTCTCAATTTATTACAAAATCTTTAATTGCAACTTCATCAATTTATAATTTCAATCTTCAAATTTATACTGATGGCTCCAAATCAGATTCAGGCGTTGGCAGTGCTTATTGTGTATTCCAAAATAATAATATATTAAAACAAAGGTATTTTCGTCTTTATCAAAATAATACGGTCTTCCAAGCAGAACTTTTTGCAATAGAAGAAGCAATAAAGTATGCGAAAGATACTTCACTAACAAGTATCATAATTACTGATAGTGCATCTAGCATCTTTGCAATAATTGGCCATAGCAGATCTCCAATAGTACGTCGCATACATCATCTTCTATCTCTATTTACACTTAATCTCAGACCAAAATTTAAATGGACTAAAGCTCACTCAGGTACAACTGGCAATGAAATGGCAGACCAATTGGCAAAATATGCAGCAAATAATCCTTCACTTCCCCAACATTTTCTACCATATCCTCTGTCATATTTGAATAACGAACTAGAAGATGATCTCAAAACCCTTTGGAAAGAAAAATGGATCTCTGATACGACAGGCAGACGCACCTTTTTATTTATTCCAACTCCTTCAAGAAATCTAATATCTACTGAACGTGCAATCACAATTCTACTCACAGGTCATGGTCCATTTCCTTTCTACCTGCATAGATTTGGATTACATTCTTCAAGCCAATGCATTTGTGGACACGATGGAACAATAGACCATTATCTGTTTCACTGTGAAATTACTAAAGAATTTCATCTTAAACCATATAATGCAACATCTGCTCCACTTTGGTTCAAGCAATTTAAGAAAAGTAATATACTTCGTAAAAAATTGCAGTCACTTATAACTTATCTATCTTTAAATTGTGACAATCTCAAAGCGCCATAAATATTTACATAGCTTACTCCCTCCCACTTGGGAACTTCTGTAAACTAAGGATTCATACTTTCTCAAAACTTCGTGTAATATGAAATCATCATGATTTTCCTGAATTTATTAATGTAGAAAATTTAATTATCCTAATTACGTCCTCTCTAATTTTACTGTCTTCATAATTGTACATGTTTATATGTCAATTATCTTGACTTCAATTAATTACTACTCAAATATTTTTAATTTAAAGACTACAACTCAAGGACTGTTCTTTTCATATATTCAAGACATACTTTTATGCTCAAGGATTGTTTACCTTTTACCTTTTACTTATCTCTACAGCTACAGACTACTAAATTATTTCTAGACTGATTTATTTTTTTTTCTATATTTAGTGTTTTTCTCATTCTTTTTTTAATTTGGCTTATATATTTCTAAATTATATTTGCCTAAATTCTTTAAATGTATAATGAAATTTTATAGTATATAATTTGGTTATTCTTCAAAATTTATATATAAAAATTTGTAAACATAAATTTTTCAACACATGTAACAATTCTCTTAATATTTTTGTTATGAACTTTATTGGAAACAACGTCTGTATGTCATATGTATATTTGTATATTCATTGTAACTCTGTAAAATTGTATTTCAAATAAATGCCGCTGATAGTGGATGGTGGATAGTTTCCATCAATAGAGCACAAAAGCTGAAAGTCGAAAAGATGGTGCAGCTGCTTTATTGATGGTCTCCTGTGTCACCAGGAAAGAGTTGCTCGCCATAGTCAAAGCCGGAGAACATTTCCATCATTATCTATACGGCAGGAAATTCCTGCTCCGCACGGATCATGCATCATTGGCCTGGCTTTTAAATTTCAAGAATCCTGAGGGTCAGATAGCCAGGTGGTACAGAGACTCCAGGAATATGACATCACTATCCGTCATCGCAAGGGACAGTCGCACGGAAACGCTGACGCCTTATCTAGAAGACCTTGCCCAGAAAACTGCCGATATTGTTCCAGGGTCGAAGCTAAATACCAACAGGTTAACTCAGTCGCACAGCAAATTACAACATCAAGATCGGCTGATCCAGACCCATGGAGTGACAAGGAAATCAGGAAAGACCAGATGGAAGACCGTGATATAAAATCCAAAATTGAGTTAATGGAGACCTCAAACAGAAAACCTACCTGGCAGGACATTTCGAGCTATAGTCCCACGACAAAACAATATTGGGCTCTCTGGAACTCACTCCATATTCGAAACGGCGTCTTGTACCGGAAATTCGAATCAGATGATGGAAAGACATTCTGATGGCAGCTGGTACTCCCAAGACCCCAGATCCCGGACGTCCTTAAAGAACTACATAGCAGCCCTGCAGGAGGTCACTTCGGAATAATGAAGACCTTGCAGAGAGTTCGGAAGCGTTTCTACTGGAATAATGCAAAGGATGACGTGCAAAAGTGGTGCCGATCTTGCGATGCCTGCGCAAGTCGGAAAGGACCGAAGAAACGCAGCCGGGAGAAGCTGCAACGTTATAATGTAGGAACACCTTTTGAACGTATCGCCTTTGACATCTTAGGACCTCTACCACGAAATGCTAATGGCAGCAAATACATCCTCGTTGTCATCGATTACTTCACCAAGTGGCCTGAAGCGTATCCTGTTCCTGATCAAGAGGCTGTCACAGTAGCAGAGATGATGATACAGCACTCGATTTCCAGGTTCGAAGTTCCTCTTCAGTTACATTCCGATCAGGGAAGGAATTTTACCTCGGCTGTAGTCAAGCTACTCGGCATTGAAAAAACCCAAACGACGGCTTTACATCCCCAATCTGACGGTATGGTAGAGAGGTTTAATCGAACCATCCTTAATAACCTCTCATTGGTAGTTTCCAGAAACCAACAGGACTGGGACAAGAGGTTGCCACTATTTTTACTGGATTACAGCAGTGCTGTCCACGAGACTACCGGCTATTCCCCATCTCAGATGCTCTTCGGTAGTGACCTTCGTCTGCCATGTGATCTTTTGTTTGGTCGCCCTTCGGATGTGCCTTCATCGCCTGAGGATTACATTCAAGATTTCCAGGCCCGGTTTGAAGTGATGCACAACTTTGCACGAGAGCGAGTCAACTTGGCGACGGAGAAGATGAAGAACCGCTACGACACGAGAGCTACTGGACATTGTTTCAACGAAGGAGGCAAGGTGTGGTTATCGAATCCTACTCGTCGCAAAGGACTTTCTCCGAAACTACAGTCACCTTGGGATGGTCCGTACACAGTCCTAAACAGCCTGAACGACGTCGTGGTTCGGATCCCTAAGTCATCGAACTCTAAACCTTAAGTCGTTCATTACGACAGGTTAGTTCATTACTATGGCCATAGTACATAGTGTATATAATTTAAATAGTAATGTACGCAGTATAAGACCATGGTCCTGTTTGTATTTAGTATTTGATTTGTATTTATTAAGTATTAGTATTTGATAAGTATTTGTATTTGATAGTATTTGTACTTAGTATTTGAATTGTATTTAGCGTTGGATAGAATTTAGTTTGCTGAAAGTTGCTTATTGCAATTATTGTTTATTTTGTTATTATAAAGTGATTATAGTAGTGATGCCTTAGTTGTAAGTTTGGCTTCCTGTCCAAGGATTGTACTGCCCGGGACGTGCAGTCCTTGGAAAGGGGGCAATGTTACGAATTTCACATTTATTTGGCTATTTATTTAGATTTCTAATTAAAATTTCTTTTTATTTCCCCGTGCAACGCAGACGATGTTTGAAGAGAAAGCTACGTCTTACTGTTGCCATCTAGAAAAATCATGATTGTTCTACTGATAATTAAAAAGCTTATAAAAGCCGAGGTGAAACACCTCATCTCAGTTGTTGTTGTTGTTGTTATACTTGTAGCTGAAAAAAACGAACTGCTGTTTGTTTACTTGATGCTGTATTGATCGTAGCGATTTCGCTGTGAGATAGAATTATTTTATCTGTTTTGAGCTGAGTTTTTGCTAATCGTTTGAGATATTTTGATATTGTGCGAAGATCTGTGAAGAAATATTTCAGCATTTTAATTTATTTCTTGTGGAAAGAATAAATTTTTGTTAAATTTTACGACTTGTGCATTCAATATATAACGAACCCGTACGCACATAGCAATATTAACGGCGATCGCATGCATCACATATCTACTGCATAACGTTGCTCAGCGCATTCTATTGTGGTGTAAGCTGCTCGTTCAGCTAGTAAATAGTAAATTCTATATTCGAATCCTGGAAAGGACAGAACTAGTTTCCTGATGTGTGAATGCTATGAAAAATTTAAATAGTCTCTATCATAGTGGCACCCAAACTAAAATTCAGTGGAGAACAACACGTCACCCACTACATTTGTTCGAGAAGTCCTGCTGCCTGTTCCAGAACCTCTCTTTAAGGGCGTAAGGAGTTATCACTTTTGTCCATACTTATTTCGTAAGTAAGTGGTTAGCACGTCCAGAAGCCAATTGCGCTCGACTCGTATCGTGTAATTGGCTAGCATGACCAGCTAGCTACTTGAAAGTCCGTAGCTCGAACAAACACTGATTGTTTCGCACGTTTTCTGACTCAAAAACACTTTAAAGCGTCTATAAATGCACAAAAGTTTAATCTGTTATTAAGTAAGACTTATAAAATGTTTATTTAAATTAATTGTAACCTTTAGTTTAATAATTGCGTTTCCTGTCTTTAACTTCATAAAAACGTAACTAAACGCATTTCAAAAGAAATATACAAACTTTTGGCAGGAAAATAATTTTTTTTACCTTAGTTAATTATAAGCGGAAAATTGTGCATTTTTTTCTTAGACACATTTAACTTTATTTGTCAAGAGTTAAGATCGGTTAACGTTTCTTTTATTTTCATTCTCCCTTTTTCTACATAATTAAAAAATATCTCATAGATAATTACTTGAACTATTTATCCATTTTTATTTGGAGCTGAAATCAGGGAGTTAGGTCTCAGAAATCAGAGGTAGATTACAATGCTCTAATCATCCGTTTATTAAATTAGTTATTAAGTGACCATTACTTTCATCTCAAGGCTACTTAAGAATGCAAAGGTTTGCTTAGATAGTTGCAAAAAAGTAGGCAGAGCTATATATTTTTTTATCTTTAGTCAAATTAATTTATTAATTAAACTAAGCTACTCTTCGATTTAGTTAAAACAAAGTATATTCATAGAGAATGTATTCTAGGAAATTTTTTACCAGTATGATAAGAATAATTACCAGAGCTCAGAATAATTTCTAATACATTTATTTCCTTTGAGAGTACCTCTCTTACTCAATGTCTATTTTTAACATCATTAAAGTTTGAATTGCATAAAAAGTTTTTAAATTTAAAAATTTTTTTAAATTCTGCAGAGACAATTTTAAACTTTGGTTTTTAAAATTGCTCTGATTAATAGAAATAACTAAAACATTCCAAGAACTTGGGTTTTGAACTAAATTTTCTTACAGCTGTATTTCCTTTTCCCTTAATTGTTAAGCTCAAATGGATCTGACGTCATGTGTTTGAGGAAAGTATAGCCACTTCGCTTCGTTTTATAGTTTTATTTCCTGAAATCAAATAGAAGCTTTAATAAAACAGAAAATCTTATTGAGAAGGAAACTCATACTTTAGAAATTCTGACCTTGATATCTTATATGAAAAAGACGAAGAGATAAAAAAAAAATTGTGCATAGTGCAGACGCTCTCAGATGATCGTACGAAGTGAAAGGTAAACCTCTTCCCTCCTGTCCTCGAAATGTGAAACAGCGGCAAGGTCTTTCCCTGTCTGCATATAGTGCGCTTCATCGCACGAGCGGAAGTGCCTTCTTTAGCACTAAATGTTTAGGGCAATTTATCAAACTCATTATGTCTATCTTGTCTGGGTTTATTATGTCTATCCTCTCTGGGCTTACTTATGTAGAATTAACAGAAAATAAATGCAAATTGCCCGGAATAATGTACTTAGGCAAATAACTAATTACCCCTTGGTACATAAGAAATAATGTCATTCACTAGGAACCCAAAATTGTCAACATAAGGACTCATTATTATCATTTAATCAAAAGACTTCATGAAAGCCAGGAGCGAAT
>KK120507.1:7505-17743 GCA_000611955.2 Stegodyphus mimosarum | reverse complement strand
AAAAAAATTAAATAATTGGCTGACCAATAAGTGATATACAGTTCGATTATATTTAGAGTTATTAGGAATGCTTTCTTAGAGTTGGCAACATGAATTTAAATTCAAAAGCTAGATGTAAGACGTTAGCAGTTTTCTATTAGTATCTTATATTTGTAAATTTGTATGCTGTGTGTGTATTTGGTGTGCGTTCTGGTCCGTGAAATGTCTTTCTAAATCAAGAAGTCTCATCCGTCCACATGGACTGTACATATTATCAGAAGTGGGATTACCAAGCAAGAAGATATTAATTTATTTTCTTCAATTAAAGCAGTAGATCTCGATCTTCACAATAAACTGATGTCAGAGCACAAGATGAACGAAATAGAAAAGTAAAGAAACGAAAGCTGCTTTTGAAATTACAAATAACAAAAACGACTGAAGCATTAAATTGTACTTAATGTTTTGATTACCCAGAAGCTTTGATTGATTGATTTTATCCAACTAAAAGCAACGTTTGATTGAATAAAAAAGAAAGTAAACTTTTTATGTAGGTACGTTTTGTCCACTAACTTGATAAAATGTCTGCTAAACCAGAAGGTATGCTGACTGTGAAAAATTAGTTATGTGTATATTCTATAACAACTATTAAAGTTTTATACAATGCAATATTCGAAGATGACGATCATAACATTAAGAAGCAGTTGCATAGTTTCAGTGGATTTGGTTAATATAGAAAATTCTAAAGACATCAAAATATTGTTGAAACTGAAAAACATATGGATGTAAATTATTCTGAAGTACTGTGAAGTTACTGGAAAGCATAAAAATGTAGATTGTTCTCAAATACAGAATATTAAAATAAAGACATAAACATAAAGACTTGAAATTTCTTATGTACTAAATACATCCCATTCGAGATGAATTATGGATGATAACGATAAAGACGTAGCCGGTATAGATACTAATGACGACAAAGACGGAGCTGGAAACTGAATGGACGATGACGACTATTAAGCTGGACATTATATTAATGATTATAACATTGAGATGAAGATTATATGATTGATAATGATGATGAGATGGAGATTATATGAATGATTATTACGAAGAGATGGAGATTATATGAATGAAGATGACGATACAATTGTACGGATAGTGATCACGATGAAGAGAGTATAGATGCTAATGGAGACAAAGTGAGGAAGTATGACGAAGAAACCGGTGAAGAGTTTCTTGTTTCTGTTGCAGGAAGTCGTTATCCAGTTTATTCAAAAAGCCAAATCTTTCGGGGAGAAAGAAACATCAGGATGGCCGAATGTAGGAATTGACAAAAAATGAAATAATCGGCTGACCAATAAACCAGAGTAATATATAGTTTGATTATATTTAGAGTTATTAGTAATGATTTCTTAGAGTTGGCAACAACAATTAAAATTCAAAAGCTAGATGTAATACGTCAGAAGTTTTATATTAATATCTTATAGTTGCAAATGTGCGTGCTGTATCTGTATTCGATGTGCATTATGGTCCATTAAAAAGTCTTTCTAAATCAAGAAGTCCTATAGATTTAACTTCTGCCGTCCATATGGAATCTACAAATATATGTATTTATATATACATATCATAATTTTCACACAGTTGAGAGTATATTTAAGACAAATAAATATACCTTTTCCTTAATCAAATTTTAAATTCTGATTTTCAATGAATATGATTTTATAAAAACGTCTGCTATTGAACGTACAGGTGAGATAAAAACAATATAGCATAGAAATTTTTTAAAATATCAAGGAGTTTTGATTTTGAGAATTGGTTTTCTTAAAACTGATTTTTAAATGAAAGATTTGAAAACTCATCTTTTACTAGTAATTTCATAAAACAAAGTCTGATATTCAAGCTAATCAAGTTTCACTCAACTTTCATAAACATCAAATCAGCTTACATTACATATAAAATTTTAATACATCTTTAACGAGTTTCGCTACTCCTGTAATGCAATGTTAGTATAATTATAATATTCTTTCTAAAAGCTACTCATTTTAATTTTAAAATTGATGATATTTATTTGCCCTTAAATTAGTATTTATTCAAGGTTCTAATGACTTTCGTTTCTTCTCGAAAGCTATGCGAGTTTCAAAACAATGATATTTGCCTTTCGTAAAGTTTTCCCTTTATTTATTTTGTAGCAGAGAGAAAATAAAAATATCAAGTTAGTGGTTAATTACATATAGAAGCTTTTGTCTGATTTATGTTAAAGAATATGATCAGCAGCATTAAAAGTGAGATAGCAGTAGTAACTATGTTTTTTTTATTAAGGTTCTAGTCTGAAAGCAATTAAAATTATATTTCATTAAAAATTTTACTAATTAAATTTTAAATAAATAACAAAAAAAATTTTGTTGAGGTGACAAAAGTTGGGGGAGCACTTGCTTTCTTATAATATTTGTAACAATTTATTAAATCTTACCAGCTGTAAGTTTGCAGGTATCATCTTAAAAGTATTCTTAATGATTAAAGAAATTTGTTTTAATTTTAAGTAAATTCAGTCTAATCAATTAAAAATTTTCAAAGATATTCTAATAAATAACGTAACTTTTTATTTCGGAAATATAGTTTCTGGATTAATTCTATAGTTCATTGCTTTACGCAAAATGATAATCGTATGCACGAAGAAATGATAGCTATCGGAAATTCTGCCACTTCGTTTTCTAGGGCCTAGTGCTCGTGACGTCGGACCGACGAGTCAGTTATCACAGTCCGACGCCTTTATTATATTTAGGAATCATTGGGTAGGGTTTGGAAACACGAGACGCCGTTGACATGATCGATTTCACATCCCTCACAGATAAATAAATACCTTATCGAGACCGGAATTTTCTGCATCCAAGTGTAAAATATGCATTTGTTAGTTATGATTTGGTGAATCCTTTGAACAGAAGTAATATGCATGAAAGAGAATCTGTGACGTTTTGGATAGTGTTTCAAAAAGTTAGTACAGTCATTAGTAGTTAGTACAATACATTAGAAGAGAAAGTTCTGGGTATCTACTATTTAGTATTAGTAGCATAAAAAGTAAGAAATGTAATATTCCGATTACACTAAATTAGAATGAACATTGTATGAATTGGTTTCTAAATCGATTTTAAGGTACAGGAAATATGATTCACGAAGGCCTGCTAAGTGATTTGATATGTAATTCCAGCTTAAATTTAATAGACAAATAAATATGCGTAAGTTTACTTTTGAAAAAAAATTGAAATATTACACCAATAAGTATTTTAAACAAGGGAAAAAAATTAAGTGTAAAATAAAAGTGTAACAAGAAAAACATTTTTAAAATATAAAAAATTTAGATTTGTACACGGTAAAAGAAAAAATTTTAAATTACTTTTTGAAGTAAATGATAGTAAGAAAAAAAAATGAAAACAAAAACTGCATTTATGAAAACTGAAGAGTGAAAAAAAATTAAACTTATGAAAATAAATATTACTATAAAATAAATCAAGTCAAAAATGTAATTACAACTTTTTTTAAATAAAAAGCGAAAAGAAAAACTAAACTTGTGAAAAGAAATATTACTTTTGTAAAATAAAAAAGTGAAACATAAAAACATATTTAAAATGAAAAAGTGAAAAGAAAAAACTTAAAAATAAAATTTTTGCAAAAAGAAAGAAAGAAAAACCTTCAAAATGGCAAATTCGGAGAGAACCAAGATGGCAATACACGCCTAATGTACATAATAAACAATATTTTCAACCAATGGATTGTAGCGAGTAGCTAAAAACTCTTGGATGCGGTGTCCCTCAATCCCTTTATTCTAATTATTGGGGTAACGAGTTCGAATCCGTGGAAAGAACGATCATGTTAACTTTTAGTAGACGTTAAGTACACTAGATGGAGAAACCAGTGACATACATTTAAGAAACAAACATGCACTGCTGGCCACCGTAAGTACAACACCTTGAAGGAAGCATGCAAACAACATGAAATTTACAACATGCATTAGCGGAGGTGAGATATGCAAATAATTAGAATTTCCGCGCAGACGCATATCACGCGCGCCTGTGGCGCCACTTCAAAGCGCTATTTAAGGCTTGGAGTTTTCGACGATTTTAAGTTCAGCAATTGTGTTTTTCTTGTGGTTTTTTTTCAAAAAAACGATCGATTATGCCTCGTAGTAAACAGCGATCATCGTTTGATCAAGTATCCGAGTTCGACAGAGGAAGGATAGCGGCCTACCGAGAGTGTAGATCAGTTATGGGCAAACTACGGCCCGTCGGAAAACTGTATCCGGCCCGCGGATAGAATCTTAATTTGCCGGTCCGAGGCAAATTAAAAGAAATACATATTTAAATATTATATCTCCATCTCCTTTTCTACTTTGTTTAAATATTACTTTTTTCTTCCTTTTGTTCAAAGGATTGATGATCTTTTTACAGTCTCTATTTTTGTTTTATAAAACATAAATCGACGGAAATAGCAAGCACAAACAGCTTTCAATCGGTAAAGTGTTAAACACGGAAGTACTTTGGTAGTTATGCTGTAGATTGGCGCTTTGTCGCGAGTTCTAGTATTATTGATTGCAGATATATATCATCATTGTGAATAGAGGTGAAATTGTTAAAAGTATATCGTAGCTAGTGCTTATTTGGGTTGTTCGTAAAATATTCCAACCCCAAAATGTCTACTAAAAAACGTAAAGTTGATTCAGAATGCCGTGCTTTTAATGATGAATGGACCTAGAAATATTTTTTACAGTTGTAAAAGATAAACCAGTGTGTCTCATCTGCAATGAAGCTGTAGCAGTCTTCAAAGAATATAACATCATTATCGAAAGTGAGTTTCCCGAATTTAATATCTCACGCCCAGAAAATCGTGCTATGTTTGCTTCATCTTATATATGTGAACAAGTGTTTTCCATAATGAACCTTAGAAAGAATTATTTAAGAAGTAGAGTAACAGATGAGCAGTTAGCCTCGTTCCTTAGAATCAGTACATCTCACTTCGAACCTCAATATAAGAAACTTTTAAAAATGAAAGCGCAATTTCATTCATCTGATTAACATATTTAAATTGTAATACTTGTATATGTTTTTAAAATTTTAGAAAAATTTACCTTGGCCCGCCGAACTTTTTTTTTTCGATTTTTGGCCCGCGAACGAAAACGTTTGCCCATCCCTGGTGTAGATTATCTTTTAGAGAAATCGGTAGTCGTGTTGAAAGAAACCAAACAACTGTAATGCGGATATGTGACCGTTGGATGCAGGAGGGTACGGCGGACCGACGTGTTCGATCGCATCGACCTCAGTGCACCACTTCACGTGATGACAGGAACATTGTACGCATGGCAGTGACGGATCGCTCAGTCACATCACGAACCATAGCACAGCACATTCAGTCTCTAACGCATCATCCAGTGTCTGCGCGTACTATTCGTCGCCGTTTACAGCAGAGTGGTCTGTCCGCAAGACGTCCATTGCTTCGTCTACCCTTGACGCAGAACCACAGACGGCTCCGCCGCCAATGGTGCGATGAAAGAAGGATGTGGACGGCAGAATGGAATGAAATTGTGTTTACTGACGAGTCACGCTTCTGTCTGCAACACCACGATGGTCGGATTCGAGTCTGGAGACACCGTGGAGAGAGGATGCTGAACAGCTGCGTTATGCACCGACAGACTGGTCCTGCACCGTGTATTATGGTATGGGGCGGTATTGGATACTACTCTCGCACACCTCTAGTACGCATTGCCGGTACTTTAAACAGCCAGCGTTACATCTCCGAGATGTTGGAGCCAGTTGTCCTTCCTTACCTTCAGGGCTTGCCCACAACCATATTTCAACAGGATAATGAGGGACCACACGTGGCACGCATTGTCCAAGGGTTCTTCGTCAATCGCCAGATTGAACTGCTTCCCTGGCCGGCTCGCTCTCCGGATCTTTCGCCGATAGAAAACCTGTGGTCCATGGTTGCTGAATGATTGGCCCAGATTACATCCCAAGCTGCCACACCAGATCAACTTTGGCAAAGCGTGGAAGCTGCTTGGTCTGCTGTACCCCAAGAACACATCCAAAGTCTCTTTGAATCAATGCCGAAGCGTGTGGAAGCGGTGATCTCCAACAATGGCGGGTACTCTGGCTACTGATTCTAGAAGGAACCACACTTCACAGAAGTTTATAAATTTAATCATTTGATACTTGATCAACATGTTATCTACTAAATAAGTTTTGTTGTGATATCTCTTGTCTTTCTTGGTGTTGCAATTTGGGTGGCCAGCAGTGTAGTTTAAAAATACCGTTTTAGCTCATCCGCTGCAATTGATAAATAGTTTCAAATTTCTTCCATTCGAAATAAAATCACCCAAAAAAGTATAAAAAAAAATAATCTTCAAATGAAGAAAAATCTGATGCCGCTATTCCAGGGTCACTTTGTATAAGCCTTTGTCTGGACCTGCGGCATTCAGGTCTCGAAGGAGTATGTCGTGGCAGGTTGCATACTGGTATGAAGTAGGAACTCACTCCGAACAGGGAGCTTCAATAGGGTGAGATAGCCTACTAATAGAAGTTACGAGCGCCCAAGACAAAAACATGATTTTCAACTGTGTTTTGAGATAACTTGTGTCACATAATTAATACTCAAGGCTTTCTGGAAAAATCGTTTTAATATTTTCCTTTGTTTAACTTTAATAAGCCTAACAGCAAGTAACTTACAAGACCACGATTTTAGCTTGGAAGAAATGGCTAAATTGTGTTGCAAGCAGAGAACAGTTACTTTGAAAATTGGATACTTGTGCATAGGTAAATGTCTTATATTTTTCTATATTTAAAAAATTAATTTATAATCCCTTACTTTACGTAATATCAATAAATGTTTTTACATATATTGGTGATGCTTTTCTACTTGTTGTTGAATGTATCTTTAAATGCTTTATACATAATAAAAGCTATCTTATAAATTTTTTATCAGTTGCGCACCTGAAGTGTTCTGAATTGTTTCAGTTCATGAATAGATTTTAACAATGTATTAAATTTATGAATCGGGTTTTTAGTGTACTTCAATAACTGCCACATGTTGTCTGTACGTGGAACTAAATCTCACAAAATTTTTAAACACACAGATGCTCTCTCATTGCTCTTTTTTAATTCTGTTGACAGCATAATTTAAGACAGGTTAGAGCTTTAGAATATTTCTTCCTTGATAATGCGGACTTTTTCTATTCATATTTTCTTACTATTAAGTTGCACACTGAAAATCCTGCATGTAAACTTAAACATGTAAAACTGAAACTAAACTCATGATAGTGACCAATTGGAAATTGAATTTGCAGCTGCTTTTAAAGTTTTTGCTGGCGTATAGTACAACATTTTAAAACTGCAAGATGATACTGACCTGCACAGCTTTGAAGAGCTCAGAAAATAAATATTCATTATTTCATTAGAGACACCGATGCGTTATCAACTGGGGGATATGAAGAAATCTAACTTGTAAGGTTTTAGTTAAACTAACCAAGTTTTATTTTAATTTAAATCTTTCTATCTCTTCTCTGTTTCAACTTCCCGTCAGAAGAAGCGCGCGTTTTCAGCTTATGCTAATTTTGAAGTACAGCGAAGTACTATTTAAACCAGAGGTAGAAACCTCTCAGTGTGAGAGAGCTTTAGTCTCAGGTCACCGTCATTCTGCTCGACGTTCGCCTGACCAGCTAACAGCTAAAATTATAAGCCATAGTGCTTACTACGTGATTGCATATTGAAATAAATTGAAGTGCGCTAGTATTAGTATTTCTTGCTACGCGCCAGTTAGTTAGAGGCCAAACTCCGCGATCTGCTCTGCGAGCAAAGTTTAATTACATTTCTATTTAGGTTTAGAGATTTATTTAAATTTATTTGATTTGTTAAGTTAGGCCCAAGTGTGGTCTTTTACTTTCTGTATCCCTCCCGAGTTGGGAAGTGTGTAAATAATAGTGATTCAATAAAAGGAGGATTTTAAATCCCTTTCAAGTGCAGTTATTCTCCAGCACAGTATCTACATCAGAACAAAGCCAACATTTTTCAGCTCCCTGTTCCAGTTCAGGACTTGAGGATAAGGACCCTAGTAAAGACAGCATCATGTTCGCTAAAGCTATGCACAGAACCCTCAGTCCTGACAGTGGCGCCCGAACAAAAAGAAGAGGATGGCCTCAACGACAAGAAGACGAACCTGAGATACCTGCTGTACCTGTCCAAAATCCTGAGATAGCACCTCCTGGCTTAGAAGGATTTGGCTACATCGTACAAACCATGCGAGCAGCCATGAAGCCAGCGGCAAGTTTTTACGGCAAGACAGCCGTAATTAATTTCCTGGAAAAGCTAGACTCCCACTTCATGCTATATCCAGTTCACGAATTTCAGAAAGTCGCTCTCGCTACCAGCGCTTTGAAGGGCCAAGCACTAATTTGGTTCAAGTGCATTGGAAAGAATCTCTTGGGGGAACCAGGAAGCCCCACATATACGTATGAAAATTTCAAAAATTCCTTGGTGAAAGCATTTCCTGTAGTACGAGATCGAGCCAGACTGGAAGCGGAACTTTTTAGTCGATATCAAGAAAAAATAGAAGATTTGTCTAATTTTATTTTGAGAAAAATTCAAGTTTTCAAGCTTTTGTATGGAAGTCGCCCGGATCCTGAAGTTATTCAAATTATACTTCCTAGGCTACTGCCCCAAGTTCAAGATTTCATCGAGCTAAGAAACCCAACGACGTTAGACAGATTATTTGAGCTCGCAGTACAATTTGAAAGCCGAAGAACAGCCGACAACGAGCGACGACGCCAATTTGAGCGAAGAAGTCAGTGGAGTTCGCCAAGACCCCAGCAGAAGCAAAATCAAAGTTACGGGAATAAGGCGAAGCAATGGCCGAAGAAAGATGTGTCTCCTAAATCGAGCGGCGAACGAAGGGAATTCAATAGAAGAACAAGCAAAGATTCCGAGGGCAACCAGAATAAGAAGAATTTAAACTAAGATGGATTTCTTCAAGGAAGGTGAAGAAGTCCGAAGCAGCGCAAAACCCTTCCAAAATCAATTTAAACACCGTGGTCGTGAAGAATTTGAGTTTACCGAAGATTGAAGTTCTAGTTATCAACATACCGGCGACGGCCGTCTTGGATACAGGAGCCCAAAGCAGCTTTATATGGGAGAGATTTTTCAAGAAACACTTTCGCCGTTACAGAATTTTTAGTGCAAGAGACACGGATGTCATAGCGGCCCAAGGGGAGAAGTGTAGCTGTTTAGGAAAAGTACCGTTGTTCGTGCGTATCAACAACGAACAGGTAAAAATTTTATTTTATATTGTACGAAACCTGCAAACATGTATTATTCTAGGTGTGGACTTGTTTAGTTTGGCAGAAGCAAAAATTGATTTCAAAGGGGGAGAGTTGACGTTAAATATGAAGCCAATAGAAATCAAGAATGATAAGCCCCCGCAGCTGGACTTGCAACATTTACCAGCAGAAGAAAAGGAAAAAATCCAGGGACTGGTAAAAGAATTTTCGAATTTATTTAGTGATGTACCGGGTTTCACACCGCTTGTGAACCACGACATTGAAACGGGGGATGCTCAGCTAGTTAGGCAAAAGCCTTACCGCTATGACAGGGTCAAGGAAGAAATAATTGAATATCATATTGAAGAGATGTTAAAGAATAAAATCATCACGCCAATTTCTAGCAGTTATGCTAGCCCCGTTGTCCTGTGTAGGAAAAATAATGATTACCCGATTACGCACCCAAAGCGGCGGCGTTTTGCTATAGATTATCGCAAGTTAAATTCAGTTACAAAATATCCTGTATATCCGTTGCCGATAATTGAAGAAATAATTCGAAATATTTCTTCTACAAAATACATGACTACGTTAGATCTTACGAGTGGCTATTTTCAGATTGGGGTAAAACCCGAAGACGTACACAAAACCGCGTTCATAACTAAGTCTGGCACGTACGCATTTCTTAGAATGCCTTTTGGTTTATTCGGCGCGCCGGCAACGTTCCAAAGATGTATGGACATCGTCTTAAGACCAGCCCTTGGTAAAAACACATTCATATATTTAGACGATATTATAATTACGAGTAGTAATCTAGAACAACACTTACAAGGTTTAAGAAAAGTGTTTTCATTGTTAAATGCAGCTGGTTTAAAGATAAATGCGTCCAAATGAAAATTTGCCGCAAAAGAGTTACGTTATTTAGGATTTAAAATTTCCCAAAAGGGAATCGAAACGGATCAGTCAAAAA
>KK120506.1:3540-13813 GCA_000611955.2 Stegodyphus mimosarum | reverse complement strand
CAAGTTATTCATGTGAAGAGGCTTTGACGTGATTATGGCCGCACGACGAGAATTAACAGACTGAACGCGGAATGGTAGACTGACGCATGGGTCTACCATTCCGCGTTCAGTCATTCAGATGCGTTCAGTCATGTTCAGAATAACAGACTGACGCATGGGTCATTCCATTTCCGATATCGTTAGGGAATTCAACATTCTGAGATCCACAGTGTCAAGAGTGTGCCGAGAGTATCTAACTTCAGGCATAACATCCCACCATGGACAGCGCAGTGGCCGACCACCTGCACTTAACGACAGAGACCAGCGACGTCTGCGTAGAGTTGTCAATGTTCACAGACAAGCAACACTGCGTCAAATAACCGCAGAAATCAATATGAAACGTACGAGGGACGTGTCCGATAGAACAGTGCGGAGAAATTTGTCTTCCTTGGGCTATGCCAGCAGAAGACCGACTCGAGTGCCTTTACTGACAGCACGACATTGCCTGCAGCGACTCTCGTGGGCTTGTGAGCATATCGGTTGGTCCCTAAACGAATGGAAAACCGTGGCTTGGTCAGATGAGTCATGATTTCAGTTGGTAAGAGCTGATGGAAGGGTTCGAGTGTGGCGCAGTCCCCACGAAGCCATGGACCCAAGTTGTCAACAAGGCACTGTTCAAGCTGGTGGTGGTTCCATAATGGTCTGGGCTGTTTTTACATGGCATGGACTCGGTCCTCTGGTGCAACTGAACCGATCATTGACTGGAAATGGATACCTTCAGCTACTTGGAGATCACTTACAGCCATTCATGGACTTCATGCACTCAAACAACAATGGGATTTTTATGGATGACAATGCGCCATGTCGCCGGGCCATAATTGTTCGTGATTGGTTAGAAGAACATTCTGGACAATTCCAGCGAATGATCTGGCCACCTAGATCGCCCGACATGAATTCCATCGAACATTTATGGGACACCATCGAGAGGTCAGTTCGCGCCCAAAACCCTGCACCATCAACACTTTCACAATTATGGACGTCTATAGAGGCAGCATGGCTCAATATTTCTGCAGGGGACTTCCAACGACTTGTTGAGTCCATGCCACGTCGAGTTGCTGCACGTCGCCGGGCAAAAGAGGACCAACAAAATATTAGGAGGTATCCCATGACTTTTGTCACTTCAGTTAGGAGGCTGGAGTGACTCCTTTGTTAAATTTGTGTTCAATTTTCAGGTTCTTTGGTGCCTTTTCAGGTCCATTCTTTGGTGTAGTTAAATAAATCAAACTAAACCCTTTCTTCTTTTTGTGGCTTAGAATCAATATTCCTGCAGGGGACTTCCAACGACTTGTTGAGTCCATGCCACGTCGAGTTGCTGCATTTTGCCGGGCAAAAGGAGGACTGACAAAATATTAGGAGGTATCCCATGACTTTTGTCACTTCAGTGTAATTATATAATAGTTCGAAATCATATGGAAAACTATTATTTAAAAATTTAATTGCAATTTGCTCTGAATTGAACTGAAGTATTGGGAAGAAAACTGGAAGTTGCAATTTAACTTTTCTTTTTTACATTTAATTTGGCACTCCCCAGCTCATTGTTTTTATTCAGTGTTACAATTAGATGATTAAATAGGAAACATTAATGAAATAAATCATTTTAAATCATTCATTTTACTCCAAATCAGCAAGAATTAAATTGTATTAGTAAAGCTATATATGTTGAAATATTAATAATCAACCATGTTCTTGGATCATGATCGCAGCATGCAATTTGAAAGCTTTTAAGAATTCTTTAGCTTTATGTATGGATTTTTTGTCAAATGATAGTACATAAAGACTTTTAAAACAAATTCCTGCATTTAGAATTTTTAAAAGACCTAGTTTTGATGATCCGACATCCTGAAGAGTTTATCTTATCTAATATATAAAAAAAAAAAAAACTTTTAACGATTTCTTTTTTATTTCAAAATGTTTTCTCATTCATTCATAGTTCTTAGTATTTTCTGTTTTTGATAAAAATAACACATTTCATCGTACTTTAGAATTTTGTTTTCGTAGGATAAATTGAGAGCTTTTTCTTAAAATTTTCATAACTCCTCACCTCACCACTATCGTACACGTTAATTTTAGATACAAAAACTTAACATTATTGAACCTTTGGGATATACTTATTCTCTCAGTTTATTAAAAAAATTGTGTACTATAAAGGAGATATTTCTTAAATCAAAGTTGACGATGAAAAAAAAAAAAGATTTAATTTGTTTATGCATTATTCTTATTTTGTTTTACATCAGGCATTGATACAAATTTGACTATGTAGAATAGAAACCAATCAAACAATATATCAGTGAAGTAATTGAATGTAGGCTACACAAAGGAAATGTCAGATTATCAAACAAGGAGACCAATGTAAGTAAAACAAAGGTAAATTGAAAACATCAGATCATAGTCTAACATCTTTAATATTTACCACTAAAAATTCAAAAAGTGAAAGAATTTTTCTTTAAACATAAAAGAAATTGTGACCTGATCTGTAAATTTCAATTTTATACCTAAAGTAATTTTGAGCTAATTAGTTACTACAGGCTGCTAACCATAAGAAAAAAATATTTCAGAAATTATATATAAACTACAAAATCTTATATTTAAAATGACTTGCTCAAAATGGTAAATTAAAAAATAGGGAAAAGTTTGCTATGAAATTATTTCATTATAAATTAGTGTTTCTTCGTCATTCAAGACATAGCTGTGCATTTATTTCTAGCTCATATGGCTTGCAGTAAATATACCTAATGCGGTATTTAAAAATATCATTTTAAAGCGGCAATATTTTCAGTTTTTCAAGATTCAAATAAGCAAGCTGAAAACAACAGACATTTAAATAATATTTCTTCAAGATCTTTAGTTAGCATATTATTGTAAGTAAAATGTGCAGTATTTGGGCATATCCTGAAGTTTCACTAAGGGCATACTGTTGAACAATATGTTTTTTTTTTAAATTACATTAATGAATGGAAGTTAGAATTACATATATTTGAAAGTTGGATATAGTATCTGTGTATATTAATATATTGTTAAATATTGCATAACATGTAAAATATGAAATGCATAAAATGAAAATTTTAATTAACAAGATTTAAGGTCTGAATTGGAAATTCTGTTCAGTAATATTTACAAACAGTTTATAGCTTAAAATTATAATTCAATTTTAATTGAAACTTTGTGGGGTTAATTATCGTGGTGTGTATGTGGTATTAAGAGAATATTTAAGTAGTGTAGCGGCTTATCCAAGGTAGGATTATGGTCTTCGCCATGTCATGGTGAGCTGTTCAATAAAAGGAAAAGAAGAGAGAGTCTTGGATGCATTTTCAAAGAATGTTTATTTATCAGTTTTCACCAGACTTTGCTCCATATTGATTGCATGAAGTCCGCCACTGTAGAATCCCTCCTGGCACCTAAAACATTTGTATTCCTCTGCACCTAGTGTAGTTTCACAGCCTTTGTTAACAGCATTCAACATCTCTCATACGGTAAGTGGGGGCAAAAAGTCAAACATACTCAAGGAAAAGTATACGAGCTGTCTCTCGCATTTGGAAAATAACGGCAGCCATCATCACATTTTTTTTTGGTACATAACACATTTCCAGTAGTAATACCATAATATAATATCACTTGCTCCGCTAACTGCAAAAGAAGATGAAGAAAAACCAACTACGGCATATTTGTAACAAGAAGAGCACAAGCAGCAAAAATCCAGAGCGAAGCAAAAATATAATGAAAAGTGCAAAAAGGCCAAGAGATACACAAATTGCTGCTATTTATAAATTAGTACAGTTAAGCATCTCAACTAATGAAAATATCACGGAAGTTTAATTTATGGAGCATTTACGCACGAAGCCTCTATCTCCATATCATCAAAGGTTAAAAATTTATCATCATCAAAATAGCCATTCATCTAATAGGATAAAAACTTAGAAAGCCAAAACAGAAAGCTTTAAAAAGATAATGTCTTCGCATGAGAAAAAAGGTAAAAACACTTAAGAGGGATGTAAATTTTCCGTCATAAAATTAAGGAACAGAATGAATTTAGAAGTGGTAGTAATCATGATAATTTAATAAAAACGTGAAATTCCTTGATTCTTGATATAATAAAATTAAAAGTACAGACAATGCAGAAGATAGGAAATGCACTGAAAATATTCCACAGTGAGAACAACCAATCGTAATATTTCTCTCAGTTTGCAGACAATCACTATGGAGCTAACAGTTTAAAATACATATTACATATATTACATATTACATTTTAAATAGAAAGATTTATCATTTAGGTATCACCAAACCATGCCATATAGATAAAAACAAAATTTTTAATATTAGAACTTATTTAAATATTCCATAATTCAATATGAAAAATACATTCATATAAACTCTCAGTCTTCACGTAAGCAACTTTTTATGCAAAATACATAAGTGAACGATATAAATATGGTACGTAAAATTTTCTAATATACCACCGTATGGTAAGTACACAGTAGAGAATTGTAAATGAAGTATTTCTATGATAAAGCAAAATACAATTTTTTACATCCCCAGTTGCGCTTAATTAGATAAATCGCATACAGGATGAAGAAACATTACAAACCACTATAATCACATGAAAATCACTATAATCACTTTTGAAATCAAAAACGTTTATGCACTTGTATATGTTAGGTACAATGTCGTTGAATCTAGAAATGATATTGATATGGGTGATCAAGTCTTAAACTCTAATAATCTGCTCACACAATTGAGAAATCAACAAAAGAGGCATAACAATATTAATTAAACATTTTGTAGAACTTGTAATAATGTTTTATGATAGTACATAAAGATGAGTGAAAAAAAAGAATTAAGTGTGCTGTCTATTTCTAAGATTATATTGATGTATAACTTGACGAGTGGGAGAATCTTTTAGGAGCCAAACGAAGGTAACTCATGTGAATACTAAGTGGCTGACAAAAAATCATTGTCAAGTGCACAAATAACATAATTTACATCACTTGCTTTAGAAGAAATAACACAAAAAGTTTCAGAAAACCTATGCTTGAATGTAACCTTAAGTTCACATACACTATATCATTAACAATGAATGATCTTAATTTGGCATTTTTCGTTTGACGAGTACTCTGTTTTATTTGCTTTATTCCAACATCTCATAGGTATGCTCATATCTTAGTTTTAGTTGTGTTAAAAGCTCAGACAAATAATATGATATATCCAACTGAATGGCCTTGGATTAAACGTATCAAAACGTAATGATAAATTTCTTCCAAAATGCAGAATATTAGGAGAAAAACCTGTTGACAGATGAACAGTGCCATTGTAAATATTCTGATGGATAAGCAATGTGAGCAATTGCATGTCCCCATTTTTCTTGCAGCACAGTATCGTGTAAAATATATTTCAACAAGTATGTAAAAATTACAGAATTCATTTACGTACAAAATAAAAATGCACTTAGTGCATATAATTTTTTTTACGTTACTTTGATGAAAATTAAAAATTTAATTATCAAAATTGTAATGGCACATTAAAATTTAATTGCAGCATGTAACACTTGAATAGTTCTACAAATTCAAATTTAAAATCCTTATGCATAATGGTTCTCACCCTGCACTGTACCAAGATTTAAATCTTAATTTTTAATAGCCATTCATTTATGTGATTAGTTGGCATGATTCCATAATATTCATAACTTATTTAATATGCTGAATTTATCTCACAGAAAATCCAGTTTTTCATTACACTTCTCTGCTGTTATGTTTTCACTCAACCATGCAAGTAAGTTAACTGTAAGCAGCATAGTCTTCATTTCCATTTATTATAAAAACATACTTCAAACGGAAAAGAAGGGGGGCGATGAGTTTATCTTCTTTTTTTTATGAAACCAAAAGGCAAATATTCTATCATTCTTGTATAATTTCAGAAATTGATTTAACTTTAAAATCTCACGACTGCATGCTTTCATGCACGAAATGCAGATGCACATAAGTTATGTGCGATATTTAACTAATTTTCAATTTATCGCTTTTTTCAAACCATACAGTAAATATCCTCTTATTTACTAACAATCCAGACGTTCTGTAAAGTTATATAAACTCGTCAGACTGTGATCAGGCATGATGTAAATGTTGCTCACCATTGGAGCTCTTAATCTACTTGGATTCTTGATTCCCAAGCTTTTATTCTGCCTGTTAGTTACTGTTGCATCCACGGACGAAACAGGTTGCACTATACGACTTAATCATAATGGAAATTGATATCAAAGCAATATTTTTGGTATTACTACCTATGTAAAATACTACGACAAGACAAACTACTGGTGATCGCAGTGCCCTGTATAAATTATGCAACAAAAAGTGGACCGTTTTTGGGAAAAGCGGTAATACGAGTTTCACCTCCTTCATTATACTTCGTGGATACTACTAAACCAGAGACCCATAAGCCTGCTCCCACGCCTGGGTAAAATCTATGAAAGAGTGATTTTACGTAAACTGGAACGTTACCTAAATAGACTCCCGCCTGAACAATTTGGTTCAGACGCGGACTATCCACCACGATCTGGTTCGATTACTAGAATTTGCGAGCGCAGCCCTCCATAACCATCAGAGTGTAGCCTTACTCAGGCTAGACTTGGCGAAGGCGTTCGACCGCGTCTGGCATGAGGGGCTTATACAAAAGCTCATCAATATCGACATGGATCGTGACATGATTCTCCTCATCTACTCTTTTATCACAAATAGAAAATTCTTTGTAAATATGGGAAGTGACAAATCCGAATGTAAGCGACTCAATGCAGGTGTCGCCCAAGGTAGTATACTTGGACCGGTTTTATATTTGTTTTATGTTTCAGACTTCCCAAAAATGACCGTCGGAGGGAACACATTCAACGGATGCTCCGCAGACGACACTGCGCTAGCAGTCACCTCATTTAGAACAGAACACGCCATCACAAAGCTTCAAACCTTCATTCCGGCCATAGAGGATTGGTGCACGAAGTGGCGAATTGCCATCAATGCCCAGAAATCCCGACTCCTCATCATTCGTAAGAAGACACCACGCACTCCATTAACTACCACCCTTAGCATTTTTGGCACAGACGTCCCGATTCTCGCAAAGCCACTTACCTTGGAGTAGTCATAACAGCAAACTGACCTGGACGGATCACATTACTAATGCTAAACGTAAGACTATGGCTGCAGTTACCAGTCTTATTCCACTCATAGGCAGGAATTCTAAACTTGCACTTATCAAGAAAAGACATGTTTACACGGCTATAATACGACCGATCTTCGCCTATGCATCACCGGCCTCGGCAGCAACCACTACTAAGGACATCCAAAAATTACAAGTTCTTCGAAACAAGACTTTACAAATTCTTACGAATGCACACTACAATGTTTCGAACAACACCTTACATAGAGATTTGAAGATGAGGAAGTGGACAAATATTTGCACCGACTCAATAGCAACTTTTTCAGGAAAGCGCTTGTCTGCCCCTACCTAAAACACTTCCAGATTTTCGAATATATCCCACTTCAAGAAGATGCCACGCTTCGACCGCTCGCAGCTCATCTAATCAGAGACACAAATTTCCCCACATAGCTGTTATGATCACATCTTAATCGCTGTAAATAATGTACATAATTACTGTATATAATTTTCATAATTACTCATCCTTGTTTTATTGTTTTTTTTATTTGCTTATAATTGCATATGATAAGTGTACTTATCATGAATTAACTTATACTAATTCTGCCTATGTCATTACTCATTCTCATGGATACACCTCTCTGTTTGATTTGCGCGATCTCTCCATGGTATTTATCGCTTGCTTCGTGACGCACGGTCATCCCCATTTCTCTTCCTTTCTGACTCCTGAAACCACGTCCAGTTTTACCGTCATGCGCCTTTAGGGCAGAGCTGTCATTGAGCCGGACACGCGACGTATTTACAGTTGCATCCCGGCAATACCTGTATGACTGACACATTGAAATAAAAGTACTAAACTATATACATAATTCAAAATTCAAAATCAAGTAATCTGGTGGTGGTGGTCGTGGTGAGTGAAATTTTTTGGCGCAAAACCAGGAACGGTTATACCGCGCCAAACACAAGGTAATGATACAAAAGACAGTGAAATTAAAATAGCTTATGAATTAAACAAGTAGATAAAGGAATGTACAAAATCCAGGGGATGAGGTCATATAAAATCAGCTAAAATCACGAGAGTTAAAATTGATATACACAATTAAAATCAGTTCAAATGAGGTGATAAACACCAATGTCTTTTAAATAGTGAAATAAATTACGATTGACCTCTCTTCCGAATAAGTGGTCGAGAGGTAAGTCACATCTGTTAAAATATTTCTGACGAATACTATTAAAAGATGGACATTCAATTAAGAGGTGACGGACAGTTAAACATACACCACAGGGGCTCATTGTCAGCACTTAAAAGATAGTTATGGGTCATTCTGGTGTGACCAATTCTAAGTCTAGTCAAAACAACTTCCTCCTTACGTCTTCCAGTAAAATGCCAAAGTTCGATTCTAGGTTTCACGCTCTTTAATTTGTTAAAAGACTGAACATCCCAAAACTGCTGCCATTTTCCCAATATCTTTTGCTGGATAAAACTGTCTGTGATAGGGATGA
Organism: Stegodyphus mimosarum; assembly: GCA_000611955.2. Lineage (NCBI taxonomy): Eukaryota > Metazoa > Arthropoda > Arachnida > Araneae > Eresidae > Stegodyphus > Stegodyphus mimosarum. The sequence continues at coordinate 5,137 of KK120506.1, read as the reverse complement.
GGCGACTGGATATTTCAACAGCTGATTTTGCGACGACATCTGCCTGCTCATTGCCTTTTATACCGGTATGCCCGGGAACCCAGCAATAGAGAATTTCAAATCCGAGCTTTGTTAACTTTGAGTTCAGTTTCAGGATATCAAAAATTACCGGATTACGGGTGTTCCATAAAGCTTCAAAAACTTTTAGCGCGCTGTAGGAATCTGAATAAACTATAAACTTTTTCTGCCGTCGCTTTGATACGTACAAAACTGAATGATATATTGCGGTAAGTTCAGCTGTTAAGACAGAGGAAGCGTGGTGCTAACTTCTGCCTTCTACATGGTCACCAATTACAAATGCCGTCCCGACATGACAAGTTGACTTCGAAGCATCTGTGTATACTGGAACACATTCTTGATATTTATACCTGTGATCAGCAAAAAGTTGGGTATGGATGACATTATTAGTGTTTTTTTTATCTGATGGGAAAAAATTTCAAGAATCTGGATTCCTGCCTGTTCCCAAGGGGTAATTTCAAAGTATTGCATGGCTTGGGGGTATCTCAGACAGGGAGATTTCCTCGATCAGAGAGCGAACTCTCAAAGAAAACGGAGGCACACAGGATGGCCGTGCATCAAATAAAATGTCACAGCTGTTATCAGTCAAAGCTAGCCTATTAGGATTGTCAGGTTGTGATAAAATGCTAAAATAATGCAAGAGAGACAACTGCTCACGCCTCAAACGAAGTGATGGTTCATGGCAATCAACGTAAAGACTCTGAACAGGAGATGTTCTGAAAGCTCCAGAGCAAATCCTCAGAGCTTGATGATGCACAGGATCTAGTTTTAGCAACACAAAAGACCGAGCTGATCCATAGATAACTGAGCCGTAGTCCAGTCTAGAGCGGACAAGTGCTCTATAGATGCGAAGCATGGAGCATCTATCAGCACCCCAGGAGGTATTCGACAGGACTTTTAGTATATTAAGTACTTTTACACACTTCTTTCTCAGCTGTGAAACATGAGAGAGGAAAGTTAGTTTCTGATCGAATATCACTCCTAAAAATTTGGCTTCAGGTGCAACTGGAATCATAGAATCATTAAGGTGTAATTCAGGCTCAGGATGGGGACCTCTCTTTCACCAAAAATGCACGCAGACGGTCTTCTGTTCAGAAAACGTAAATCCTTGGTTGACTGATCATTCGTGGATTTTATTCAATGCGATCTGCAGTTGCCTCTCTATATGTCTCATATCTGCCCCTCGACAACTAATCTGGAGGTCGTCAACATACAAAGATCCTAAAACAGTTGGTGGAAGTTCTTTCAATACTGAGTTAATTTTCAGACTAAATAAAGTGACACTAAGAACAGAGCCTTGAGGCACACCCTCTTCTTGTTCAAAGATTTCGGACAAAACAGAGCCGATCCTAACTTGGAAGGTCCTAGCACTCAAAAAATTCTGAATGAAAAATGGTAGGTTGCCACGCAAGCTACTATCATGGAGATCACGAAGAATCCCATACCTCCATGCCTTATCGTAAGCTTTCTCAATATCGAAAAAAATAGAGACTAGATGGTTTCTTCTAAGGAAAGCTTTACGAATAGATGTTTCCAAAAG
>KK120505.1:33252-64670 GCA_000611955.2 Stegodyphus mimosarum | reverse complement strand
TATTGTCTTTCATTCTCAACTACTTCATTTAGTTGTGAAATCTGTAGACTTCACAGCTAGGCGGTAAGGAAAAATCTAATGTTGTATTCTTACATGCCTTAACACTTAGCTGTAAAGCAATTATGCTTTGAAACATTCTGCATATACTTTTTAATTACAAAAAAAGAAAATGAGTGTTTTGTAAGGAGGCAATGGTAATCTTTGAGGAGTATGCATGTGCATCAAACTCTCCTCAGAGGATAATGTACCTGGCGAGAGGGATACATCAAATAATTTTCTTATGTGTTATTTAAAAATTAATTATGTGTTATTAAAAATCAGTAGAATTGATACAATAAAGTTGATGAAATGCAATTTTCACTACAGGAGGGGTAGGCGATAAGGCTTAAAAGTAATTTTGTCCCAGATTTTTGAAAGGGTTTAGTTTGGGTAAAGGTATACAAATCTGTCGTAAAACAAATTTTTAAGAAAAACTGGTTATGAAATTATATTATACTAAAAAAATAATTGTAAGAGAAGAAAGGAATCATTATTTTCCTTCATAGATATGTAATGTGAATGGGATCGATTCTGCATTAGAAATTTCTTCATGAACGCAGACTTTTTAATAATATTCCATCAGTTAGTATCATGTAAAGGAAAGGATAAGTCAAACAAATTTAGATGTAAAGACAAACAAATTAAAAAAGGACAGTCCTTTCTAAATGATTTATTTGCATGTTCTTTCCATACATAGGATATTTTACCTAATTTTTATTTTTACTTGGAGCTGGAATGAAAGGATTTTAAAATATGAATGTGTGAAACACAAAAATACCCTTTAGCTTATTTTCCATCAGATGCAGAGAATTAAGTTTTAGTTTATATATCTTTTGATTTTGTAAGTATTTTACTGAGATACCCGATAAATCATTTTAATGGAATAATTTATTGGTTTAATCTTAAACAAATCTTTTCTACCTTTCCATGTGCATATTGTTTTTATTTATATTTTGGGCACGAATGATAGGCCTTAAGAAAGATTTAAAAAAATGCTTTTTTACTTAACTAATGAAAAAGGCATTTTTTGAATTGAATTGCAAGGAGAAGGAAAAATTTTGTTGAACATTGTCCAGGAACTGTTAAACTCATGAACAGTTTTTAATTTATATTGAGAGAAAAATTTTATAAAATTTCTAAAGCATTCATTTTAGTAAGTTGTAAAATTTCTTTACAAATAACTTTATGGAAAGAATGCATCCATTTACTTGCTAATAGAAAATGTTGATTTTGTTTTGGAATAAATTAAATTTTTAGCAGTTTCTTAATTTCTGCACCAAATACTCAAAACTATGCTTGATGTTTCATGATATGACACATGCGGAATATGAAAAATATGGAGAATTGTGGTAATAAAACAAATTCTGTTCTGGTATTGTTAAAAGATTTTGAAGAAATTAAAAAATATTTCAACTCTGATAAATCAAGCTAGAACTGACTAAAATCATGACATGAAATAAAAATAAACTGCATCTGTCCATGGTTAGATTTTCTGTTACTAACCTAGGCTTACACATAGCTTGTGAGTCATGAGATATTTAAGCATTAAATCCTAAATTATTTTATTTACTAAATTAGAGTTGTATTTATTCCAAACACATCTAATGTAATTTTTTTTAATTGACAGCTTAATATCTCTTTTGCAGTCTTGTCTATGAAAAGTGTGACTCTTATACTTTAAATATATGTTTGAACTATTTGAAATAAAAATACTCTTGAGAATTTCTGCTTTTAAATTGCACTTACATTTATGGTTATGAGAACTACTCCACTATGAATTTCTACACTTTTTTCTGCATTCATAATTTTTATTTTGCTGAACTACTGTGTACTATGGCTAATTACTTTATTATGATTAGCTTGGTCCTTACTGTGCAGTAATCATCAAAACTATTTACGGTACATGCCAATATGAAGTTCATAATAGTTGAAGAGTATGCAATTATATCTGTATATCTGCGATATAAAGGTGTTATTCACAAGTGAAAGTTTTTATATTCTATGAATAAAATCTCAGTAAATATATAGATAGCCATAAACTCTTTCTGTTTTTATTTTAAATCTTTCCTCCTCATTTTATTTTTTAATGTATTTTCTCCCGTATTTAATGCGAATGTCGTATTCTGCTTATTTTGCAAATATGGATTAAGAAAGGAAAATAAAGTCTATGGTTTTAGCAGACATTTTTGAAATAACTTATTATTCTGTGTATAGGCTTGATATGCAGTTCTATTCTCTTGCACATCGGTGTATAACGTGCATCTTTAATTTCAAGCTACATTTTTAAATATTTAGATATATTTGCCATATAACAAGCACCCAATTTGTCATGAAGAAACCTAAAAGATACATGTGCAGTGCTGTTATCTCTTGTGGTCAGTTATTTAAAGATTTGGTGGCCTAGCCTTTCGAAGAATGGTATACCGAATTGACAAGTGATGAGGGGAACAGTATGTGTGTGGATTAAGTGCTTGAGGGAGTAAATATTCCTGCAAAGAGGATGGAATTGAATTCACGGCAAGTGTCCAAAAGAATGCTATGGTAGGGTTTCCAGAAAAAGTGGATATAAACTGGAGTAAGAATGCACTTCCGACACGAAAGAAGTCGTGGGATTGGGTTTTAGATGATGTTTTTTCTTTTGTAGTCATTTGAAGCCGTGATTTTGAAGTGAAATCGAAGGTTTTATTTGAAATACAGTTGATCTTGTGTTTAGTAGTAAAATGTTTCCTTCCAAACGAAACAATACAGTGCTTATTTCAAATGCAGAGTCATTCAGTTTGTGAAAGAAAATGGAAATCGTGCTGTAGCAAGCATGTTTGGTGTTGGGGGAATGATGGAGCCGGTGATGATTAGTTATTTATGTATCAGATTTACAGTGATGGTGAAAATGAAACAGAAATCGATGGTGTGCCTGAAGATGTAGCGGAAGACGAACTTTTCATGCTATCCGATAATGAAAAGTTTTTAGGCTTAGAAGGTATGTCATTTCTTTAAAATGAAACAGCATAAGTAAACGTAAAAATGTGTAACATTTGTGAGCCGATGTTTTCTGTATTTTCAATTTATCATTTTTATATCACGCGTATCACGTGCACCTGCAAATTTGGGTCATATTTTTGGGTGAAACTGCACATTCTACACCATAATATACATTATGTACTAGTACTAAGTGCATTTCTTGCCATTTATCTTCAGAATTGATAATGTAACCCCCCAAAAAGTAGAACCTATTTTTGGTTTTATATTTTAATTATACAGAAATTTATCATATTTGCATAAATTTATACGTTTTGAGGAGAAGACTGAAATATATAGGATAGATAAAAATTATTAATTCAGTAATTAAGAATAAAAAATAGGCAGAATGTAATTAAACATTTTAAAATTAATACAGTGACTTAAATTTACTATGTTTCAACGCATATATTATTTCATATATGAAATATTAGTGATATTTTTAAATAATCAAAATTACAATAAAATGAACACATTAAAGGCAAACTTATGGACAGAGGACTAAATATATAGTAGAATAAAATATTATTAATACTGCCTTGAGACAAGTTTTCCAGTTTTATTGTTGAGAGACTTTAATACTGAATAGTCTTCCAACAGATTTCAATTCTTTTTAGTTTTTCTATCTCTGCTGCAAATTAAATTATGTTGTTTAATGATTAAGTAAGCATGTTAGAAATATTTGAAAGAAATGTCAGTCTAAGAATTTAATATTTAGCTATGACTATATTTTGAGTTACAAAGTGCAACCTTCTTGTTTGTATTTTGTAATTGTCTTATAGCTGTCTTCGAGGCTCCAAACAAAATAAATGCGAATTTTTTCTTTTGCAATATTATTGTTATTACTATTATTATTATTTATGTATGTTTTGATAAATATTTTTAAAGAAAAAAATTTAATTTATCTTATTTTGTTTTGTAGTGGTATTAATTTGAAGTATTTTGTTAAAAATTTATTTTTGTTTTATTTTGAAGTTCAAGATTTTGAAGATTGATAAAATGATGTAATGTATATGAAGATAGATCAATCACTTTCAAGACGTGATCAACCACCAAGACATGATGTTAGCCTATGCCAGCGGTTTGAAGAATCTTGGTAGACTTGCTTGTAGGACTTCAGCTGCACAAACGAATGCCTTTTTAAATGAAATATTTCGCGGAAAAGAATTGCTTTAAATGTTTTTAATGTGCCTTACTTGAAATTAAATTTTCATAATGATCAGCTGAAAACATAATTTGCAAGCTCTGTCTTCCTAATGGCTGTTAGAAATAAAAAGCAACTGCTATTTTAAAACAGATGACCAATATATATTAACATGTTATTGGTATTAAATCATTTAAAATCTTTAGTCTTCATAAATATTTATGTAAAGTCATTTGCAATCTTTACAGTTATAAAAGAATTTTCCAACGAATCTGCATTTTGTTCCTTTGGAATGTATAACATTAAAATTCCCTGGGAAATATAAATTCAGAACATGTTTGTAATTTGTGTGTGAAATTAGGCAATATTTTATTCTCGAAATTAAAACAAAGTTTGCATTCTTTGAAGACAAGAAAACTGATAAGAAACTGAACCAGATTTTGAAGTTATATTACTGCTATATTAGGAAAATTCTTCTAAGGAAAGCATGCCAAAACGAATATGGAATACAGAATGCATTTTAAAACGAATATAAAGAAAAGCCTCTGTTTTGCCTTAATTAAAAAACAAGGAAGCTTCAAATTAGCTATGGTCCATGGCTTTTGATAATAAGCAGTAATATTGCTACGTTATCATGACAAGCTTAAAATACTTGAATACCAAGGGTAAGATGTTGCAGACAATTAATTCCTCGACATGAGAGGCTGATAAAAGCATTTGAGTTTTAATCATTTCGAGCAACTTAAGCTCAGAAACAAACAAATTTTTTTGAAGATTTAGTGATTTAGAGAGTGTGAACAATTGAAAACTTGAACAACTTTGTCTGTTTCATAAATTCATTATAATTTAACATAAATATAGTTTAAGTAAAGTTTTAATTTTTCCTATGATTTCATGGAGGAAAATCTTGTTTTTAAAACTTAAAAAGGCGAATAATGATGCTCTAAGGATTAGGAATAAATAATTGCAAATACATAGAAGCTACGTAGTTTTGAAAATGCTACGTGCATATGTTACCGGTATTTCTTAAGACAGGTGCTGTATACAGTGCGAGAGTTTCTAATTTTGCCTCTAATGTTGTAAGGTTTTAGTTAAACTAACAAAGTTTTATTTTAAATTGCCTTTCCTATCTGTTCTTATTTCCACTTCCCGTTAGAATAAGCGCGCGTCTCAGCTTTGTACTAATTTGAAGTGGAGCCAAGTTTATATTTAAGCGATAGGTAGGAACCTCTCAGTGTGAGAGAGCTTTTAGTCTCAGATCACGGCTGCTCTGTTCGACGTTCGCCTGACCAGCTAGTATTTAAATTCTAAGCCTTAGCGCTGTTACTCTATTACTTATTGAAGTAAATCTGTGTTAGTATTAGTTAAACCTTGCTACGCCTCATTTAGCATAGAGGCCAACCTCGCGTTCATAGCTCTGTGAGCAACGACGATTTAATTTCTATTTAACTTTAGTTCAAATTATTTGATTGTTCAGTTTAGACCCAAGTGCGGTCATTATTTTCTGTATCCCTCCCGAGTTGGGAAGTGGCTGTATATAATTGTGGTTTAATAAAAGAAGATAAATGCAATTTTTTAAAGATTGATAAAATGTGGCATGTCTGCCATTAGTCTTTTGCAGAAAGCTATGATGAAAGGAAATTTAGTTGAAATTTTACCAAATTTCTAAAAACTTGAAATATTCTAGAAGAGAAGAATTCTTTCTTTGATTCAATGCAGAAGCCTTCCCCCCACATCTTTTAAAATTGCAAACTAATTTTGGGTAAAATGACAAGACGGTGTGTTTTATAGCAAAGCAAAATTGTGTAAAATATATGGGAACAGACTCTTTATTATTGCACAAACACGTTTGTATGATGATAGTATTTTTACATGATAAAAATTTTGCTTGAAATGGTAACTTGTAAATATATGTGTTTGTCATTGAAATCAATTATATGTCACACCTGACACCTTTTTTTATACAGAGATATTAACAATATTCTTCAATAATTAAAAATGTTCTAATAGAAAGCTATGCTTCAAATTTATATTGCTTTGCATGGTAATGCAACTTGAAAAATTATATTGTTAAAAATAAGATGAAATTAAATTAAAAAATTAAAAAGAAATATTTAATTTGCATGCATGTTTGTTCATTTGAATTAGAAAAATATCATTGTAGTTATTACATATTATTTTCCGTTTGCTTATGGAATTACTAATATAGCAGAAAATTGGAGAAGTCGGCATTTTAATGTTATTAACCCGTAATAAAATTTTAACTCTTTAAATGAATAAAATTAGGTGACATTATGACTTAAGAAAGAGAACACATGTATTTTTCATGAAATCGTATCAAATAATGTACCAGTTGTTGGCAAATATCCTATGTAATACTATGTTGCCATGATACGAAAATTAAAATGTACAGAAATTAAAGATATCATGAAGAGGAAACATACAGGATGCTGGAGTGTGTATGTATTTGAATTGCTTAAAGCAAAACCAAGAAACAAAATTTACCACAGAATGTAATCCTCAAAAACTGCATTTGTGTCAGGCCTTTTAGGGTTCATGTCAATTTAAGGGAAGTAGTTGCTGTATACTTGAAAGAATGAACCTTACATATTCCAAAAATTTTAAATCACTTTTCTAAAACACGATGTGGAGAAAACATACATTCAAATAAAAAAGCATCTCTATACTAGAAATTAACAGCAGAGCATCTTAATGCAGTCTTAAATCAGAAGAAAGTCTTTTTTGTTTTGATGTAAATTCAATTAATTCTCAATAAACCGGTTTGATTTTACAAAGAAGCATGTAACTTCTATTTTCTCCTCGCATATTGAGAAAAAAAATGGCTCTAGTGTAGAATTGGGTGCCCTTACGATTGGTGAAAAATTTTGTTCAGTTTTGGCGATGAAACTCTATTTCTGGTTACCATGAGGGTTTTAACTTGGTTTTAGCTTCTTGATTTTTTTTTTAGTGAAAATAAATCGATGTGCACATGGACAAAGTCAAGGCAATGTGCAATTCTCTGATGTTTTTTTAAGTGAAAAAAGGGCGATGTGTACATGGAGACGGAGTTTGTGAAATTCTTTGACTTCTTATTTTGGTTTCGTGTAGCAGCCATATTGAAATTGTGCCTTTCTTGCGCCGATCTTGGCGTCAAAAAAGAATCGCCGAAAAACAAAGGGCACCCAATTGTAAACTTTTAGCAAAAAATATTAACATTTGAGATTGCAAGACTTTTCAAAATTACAGAATCCGGGGGGAAAAAAAAATGCAATTATACACAACTTTGAAAACAGATAAACAATGATGATGTAATTGGGAAAATTATGGTAAGTGATTTAAGTTTCTTATATTCTATATTCATATGTATGTCTTTAATTGATATGTATGTCTGTGTTGTGTAATAATAATTGGCAACACCTTTACCAACATTCCGCTATGGTGGGATTTTATAATAAACATAATATATGTCTTATTTTGACGGAAAGTTTTTAAAATTTATATGTACTTGGTAGACTCTTAGGTTTCAAGTTGGTAACAAATAAAGTGATTGTTTTTGTAATTTTAAAGTGTACATTTTTGTCATTCATTTGACTTTGTGAATTTTGTTTTTTACATCTTCAAGTAGCGGAATTTTTCTGTAGCTGGAATTCGAGATATTCCGAGCTTTATATGGAATTTCATTGCTTATAAATTTTGAATGCATTGATTTATATATGAGTGATTCCCCAGTATATATTAAAAATATCAAAAGATGCACCTCAGTATTCTTGAGTTAATAATTCCTTCCTTCCTGTGTTAATAACCGTACGGCCCAGAGTTGGCCCTGACCTTTTCAAGAAGAGTTTTCCAGGCCAATCTTCTCCCAGCTAGTGTTTTCCAGTTTTTGGTTTTTAAGACCAGTGGGCCGTTCTAACCATCTTAGATTTGGTCTGTCTTTTTCCCATGTGCCTGTTAGTCTGGCGTTGAAGCCTTTTTTTGTTGCATGGTCTTCATCCATTCTGATAACTTAGCCTGCCCATTTTATTCTTTGGTAATTAATGAAATTAATGATGTCACATTCATTATATGAGTGATATAGCTTGAAATTTGGTCTTCTAAACCACAAACCATCTTTTTATATTCTTCCAAAAATACCTCTCAAAAGCTTTTTTGTTTACAAGAGTTAATAATTGATGCAACAAAGAACGGACCAGTAGAAGACATTCGTTATATGTAATGAATAAAATTTATTAGTATTTTTTTAAAATCTTCTACTTGGTAAATTTTCTGTAAAAATTAAAAAAAAAATAGTTCATAGTTCTTCAATCTCTGTTCTAAATTAAATTATATTGCTTAATGATTAAGTAAGCATGTTAGAAATATTTTAAAGAAATGTCAATCTAAGATTTTAATATTTTAGCTACGAATATATTTTGAGTTATAAAGTGCAACCTAGTTGGTTGCATTTTGTAATTGTCTTACAGCTAGCTGTCTTAGAGGCTCCAAACAAAATAAATGTGATTTTTTCTTTTGCAATATTATTGTTATTGCTATTATTATTATTATTATTTATGTATGTTTTAATAAATATTTATTAAGAAAAAATTTATTTTATCTTGTTTTGAAGTGATATTATTTTGAAGTATTTTTTAAAAAAATTATTTTTGTTTTGTTTTGAAGTTTAAAATTTTGAAGTGGTTTCGCAAAAGTAATCCTCAACTCTGCAAAAAGAGAAAAGTTGCTTTTGTTATCTGATGCTTTTGCTTGTTAAGTGCGCCAGTTAGTTTTTATATTTGGTAACCATTTAAAAATGAAAGCTTCTTTTTGCTCCTCTGGAGTCACATCTTCATTAGAGCATGTGAAGTAATAGAAATAGTGATGATATATTGTGCACTAAGGTTGAGCATTAAGTATGCATGCATTCATGAAATAATTATTTCTTTCTTTATTATTATTATTGAAATAGTTCAGAGATTTCGAATTTCTTGCTTCAAATTTCAACTTTTTTGCATCAAATGTGCAAGTGTTGTACTATGCCAGTTATTCATGTCATTTCTGTGAGCCTTTTACAAGCAAGTGTCTGTCACTTCATGCATTTCTTTAAATTTCGTTTAATTTGGTTCCATTGTAGAGACATTAGGTTATTTTGAAGCATCAGACATGAAAAATGAGCAACGCCTTCGCCGGGAGTCGAACCACGGACCTCTCGGTTACGCGTCGAGCATGCAGACCACCCACCTTTTTTAGTTTGGGCACCAGTGTAGGGACATTAGGTTTTTTTGGAAGCATCAGACATGAAAAATGAGCAACGGCTTCGCCGGGTATCGAACCACGGACCTCTCGGTTACGTGTCGAGCATGGAGACACTACACCACTAAGGGATGCGAAGAAGGCGGGAGAAATACCTTATACCATGAGTGAATCATATTTTAAAGAATTGTCTTTATCAAATGCAAAAACTTTGTCTTTCAAAATTATTTTCTGTGTGAGCATCAGATTTCTTTAATGATCAGATTCATTAATGATCAGATTTCTTTAATTTATTGGTATATCAAAGTTCTAATTTGTTTTTATGGGTAAATAGACCTATGATTGCTTTCTTTACTTGAAAATATTTGAAAAATTTCCACTGTAATTTGTTGACATTATACTGAAGGCTTTGTTAGAAAGTAATGTGTAACTCCTGGAACCTCCAACTTAATTCTTGCAGAGTAATCAATCCTAATCTTGATTTTTGACAGTGGGACTCCAAATCGCACATCTGCCTTTAAAAATAGTCTTAGAATTAGCATATTGGTCTGAAAAAACTCTTGATCTTCTGACTGCTACTACTGGACGTGCTACTCAGTGGCGTAGCTAGGGTGGGGCAAAGGGGTACATCTGTCCCTTGGCGTAACATCCAGGAGGCGCCAAATTGATACTACGAAATTTTTTAATGAAATATTTTCCATTCTTGGTGCACAGAAACGGGCACAAATTCTACAGTTGTCCTAGAGAGCTGCAAAACCTGGCTACAACATTGGTGCTACCACTTAACCAAGAGGGCATGCAGCGGTAAAATGAGAAAACTCCTTAGAGATATCGATTTTTCAGAGATGCAACCTTTCTCATATAAAATTATGCACAGAAGATGTGTATAATTAGCAACCGCTGATGTTTGTAACAGTTAAAAAGTGTAACAGCATCGCTGTTCTAAACCAGTTGTGGTATTTTTATAGTGTTTTCAAAATTCATTGGTTGAAAGAATGTTTCGCAGTTTGTGATTGCAAGAAATCTTAATAAAAAAGTGGAATTTTTCATTTTCTTTTGCTGTTTCCTAGCACTTTTTAACAAATTGCAAATGGATCCTGAGAAGACCTATAAATAAATGTGCTAATTTGACAGTAGTAGGGACATTTTCAGTTTTTTTTCGATTTCTCTTAGAGTGATTGTTCGAAGTGAATTTCATTCTTTGCTATGTAAGTAAAGAAAAAAATTCAGTTATTCATCTTCAATGATTTTTTTTTTATCTTTCAATTCATGATAAATCAGCTGTTTGGTACATTTGGGAGATATTCAAAATGGCAGTCATTATTTCATTATAATTGATGACCACAGAAGACAGAACATCGTAAAGATAGGGAAAGTCTTATTATATTAAGTTTATTATATGATGCATTAAAACAATTAAAACGATTAAGTTTGCATTAAAACGATTAACACCTTTGACCTTGAGTTGTATGAGAAAAAATCGAATGAATGTCTATTGATGCCACATATTATCAGGATTAGCCTCATCTATTGAGCATCATTCAAGGGAAACTCTTTATTTCTTCAAATGATGCTCTTACAATGGTCCTAGATACCACAACTGAAGATCATCGTGATCTCACTTGACAAAAAACCATTGACTATTCATGATCTCACTTGACCAAAAACGTTCTTCTCATACGAAAGTGGAAAGTTGACAATGTGTTTAGTTAATCTCTAAAAACATGCATAATATTCCAGCATCAAATTTTACTTTTCTGAGATCATAGAAATTTTTAAGTTAGCAGATTTGGAAATCAAGCTACAGTATGTCTAACTTACATATATATTGCGTAATGCTCTGAGCTTCTGGTACCAATGCTGTATTATTGTTCACAGCTTTTTTTCACTTTCATTTGTATTTTAATTAAAAAATTTCCAGCTGATTAATAAGAATATTGAACGTAATGGCTAACAGGGTAATATTAACATGGTTGCAAATTATTGGTCGGTCAGACTATTAACATATATACTTACAGATATCCAGTTCATTCCTCGTGATTTAGAACTGAAGTTTAACTATAAATTAGGACAAGGACTTACTAAAATTATGAAAAAGGCGAGGCTGCTTTGCCTGCAGTTAAATGTTCAATATAGGTGAACAGTATAGTTATAACTCAAAGCGGAAGACTGCGGATAAACTTGGCCCTAATGTTCTAAATCATGTTCAGTAATCTAAAGTTCATTAAACTAAAAAAATACATCAAACAGTATTGAAATGGATGTCCATGTACTGACTCCTGCTGTATCACTTGGGGGATTGTTGAACCTCTAGGTTGAAGACAATGCATGAAAAATTCTTGATTTGTAGTGCTTTAAAGAAAATCAGGCACTTAAAAATCCATTAGGCTGATGCTGTCAGCAAGAAAAGATAACGGAAAACAGAAAAAATTGCTATCCACCAAGTAAGCAACTCTCCTATTTGAGATCAAGAAATGTAGTCGATATGATGGTGCCTTGTTTGTTGACGATAGAACTTGTGAGGACATAGGCATTCGAGCTGGATCTCCACCATTAAGACCATTCAAGATATATTTTATAATGCGGCCAGAAAAATCCCGAGAGTAAAAATCAGAGACAGTTCGACAAAGATGTATGTAAAGGCAATAATCATTATCAGAAATTTGAATGATTATCGAGAAAAGACAAAAACATCCACAGGAAATTCATATGATATTCTACAGATTTTAACTGCATTTAGACAAGTCAAATGAATCATCTAGGGACTTCAAATGATCTGTCTGACAACCCCCTAGAGGAGTTCCATAAAATTTTGGAACTATGGATGTTGAAACACGTTTCTTTAAGAGTGCAAAACAATGACAATAAGTGCAGCATAGTCTCATTAGTTTTACTAACTCAGAAGATGAGAAAGTGTAGCAAATGGAAAGGTAGAATATTCAAGATAGAATATTATAAGAAATGGCCTGTTCCCGACACTGCTTTAGGTTCCAGAGTCTATGCATATACCCAAAGCAGATGCTGTAAAAAACTTAAGTGAATAAAGGAAATGAAGGATCTTCATTTATAAAAGTATGTTTGGAGAATTCGGAAAAAGCTAACTGCAAATATCTGGCTTGGAATGAACGGGACCATCTACCATGTTATAGAAAATGCAGCCCCCAACTTAGAGAAAAAAATTACCAAAATTTATTGTGACGTTATGGAGGGAAAGGAAAGACAAGTTTTTTAATAACAGCAATAAGAAGGCTAGAAAATATTTTTGACCTTTTCAGGCATATGAAATCACCAAGACTGCTGTTTGCAAGGTTTCATGATATGCTTAGAAGGAGTTGTTTTCTCAAAAGACCGTAGCATGAAGACTAATTAATTGATATAAGTGTACAAAGATGTAATAAGTCTATTTTATACCATCGGAAAGAATCTTCCTGTATTTTTGCCCAGATGGCTAGCTCTTGCACTTTCTTGAACAGTGTTAGTTGCACATGTGAGTACACAGCAAACACTCGCCCTTGTGAAATATGCTGCATTAATGAAAGTCAGATACAGTCGGACTCGGTCACCCTGTCTCGTAGAAGATGTCTTGGGCCTTGTATGCTGACAGATGTTCTCTTTCTCTTGACGATAATGAATTGCTTCAGCTGAATAAGATTATGTAAGGTAAGCACATTTTATGTATTTCACAGTGTATATTTAGTGTCGGCAAGAAGTACCAACTTCCCGATAAATTTTGCCAATAATGGTAATATTACCTCAAAGATGCAGATATTCCAAAATTACCTCAACACGCTTCTTGCTTTCAGCTCTAAAATGTTCCAAATGACCTCATGCAATTGAATGTATGTTAAGAGTTTTCTTTGTGCTAATGCATCATTTGAGATTTTAATAGTTATAAATTAATAAGATTTTCCTGCGATTTCTCCAACTTTTTAAAGATTCATAAAACGTGTCATGTCTGCCATTAGTGTCTTGTAGAAAACTATCCTAAACTGAAATTTAGTTGAAATTTTGGCAAATTTCTAAAAATTTGAAATATTCTAGGAAAAAAAAAAGAATTCTTTCTTTGATACAACCCAGAAGCCTCCTCCCCCCTAAATCTACTTAAATTGGCACACTAATTTCAGTAAAATGACAACCAAACTTTTCTGTATACGTTCTCTTTTAGCCATTGCTCGTGAATTTTAAATAAAAATAATAACGTAACTAAATCTGACATAACTAACTAAATCTAACATAACGAAATCTGCGGCTGTTACAGCATTTGAAATCCTTGTTAATTGTCCTTTGATGTTTACACTTTCGCGATTTAGAGCTGCGGTATCTATGATCATTGTTTACTTTTGGTTGCAAACCGATAGCGCTTAATCCGTAGTTTTAGGTTCGTCTCCGGCTCGACGGACCTAAAAATGTGTGTAGGTAGGGTGCATAGTTAAGGGTAGTAAAAAATGCTTTACCAATGATCTCATTTAATTATTTATTATTACAGAGTCGGAACAGTTACTACAGCGAGTAGATTTGCGAGTCATTGTTCTTCTGAACGAACATCTAGAGGTTTTCACCAAAGTCACCAAAGAAATTCTGTTTTCACCAAAGAAATTCTGTGCTGTCCTTCCACTTCATTCTTTAAAAACAACAATAATTGTTTCAATTTCTCAGAGTGATAAATTTCTGCTGTAATATTGATGCATAATTTCTAAGCCAAAATCCTAAAACTTCCTCAGGAATGCATGATTCAACAAGCGGAAACAGCATTGCACCGTATTTGTCACTTGTCATTCCTACTGATTCCAACGAACAATACGATTCTAACTTGTCATACAGTTCTAATATATACTACATTTTTCTTTTTGATCAATAACATTTTTTAATAATTAGACCTATTAATTCTGGAATATAGAATTCCGCTAGAAATTCTTCCCTGTCGAACCTATTTCTTCCTGTAGCCTTTTTATAATTTTCGGCAGTTGCAAGGAAGCTGTTCACACTATTATGTGGTCCTGCACCGGGTACGGTCGCTTGAACGAGATAATGAATCTTGTCCTGGTTTTGAATTTTTTATCTTCAAGCATTTGCCGAAATTGTCCCCAAAACGGTAACAAATCTTTAATTTCGCTATCGAATTGTTTTAACTCTATTTTAGGTTATTTCAGTTTTCGTTTATTCACATGTGGCAGCACATTGCCAAATGAATTGCTTCATTTGGCGATTGAAAAGTAATTAAGTTTCTACTCTTATTAAATCTTAATTTTTCTTTGTAATTTTCAACTTTTGTGCATTTACTTTCAAACTTATCATTTGACGATCATTTTGAAATTAATATTTGAGAAACAAATGTACTAAGGTCAACAGATAAACCTTTTAAAGTAACAAGTTTCATTTTCGCAGACTTTTCGTCAGGAATTTTGTTTTCTAATTCCTGCAAAATTGCATGTTCTCGTAAAAGACACTCTGACAGGTTTTCATTTCTCAGTTAGCGATTTCATTTCATTCAGGTAAGTTCAATAAAATCAGAGTTAAATTCAATAAAGCCAATAAAATTATCTTAACGTTTACCGATGACGTCTGTTGTCAGCAAGTGTTCGAGATATGCAAGAACTGACCGTTTTTTCTCTTAATAAACTTAAAATAATTTTTTACCTAATATTCCAAAGCATCATGTGTATTTTTAAAGTCCATAGAGAAGCAACAAACTCCAACAAAAACCCGATGGTTGCCACTCTTACAGAGACAAACTATGAAATTAAGATAACGTCTGAGGCTTGGTGCTACCACCCTATGCATAGAATAAGCAAAAAGTACTTATGAAAAATTTCACTCTGAGCAAAATAAAAACGGACCTGTCGCTATGAGCCGAGTGGCCCGTTGTGATGTCCATGAGGTGGCGCTTAGAAATTTGAGTTTTCATAGGCCTCGTATACTCACGTGGTATATAAACCCGTGTTCACAGAAATGTTTGATCTGTGTCATGGACGGCGAGAGTGATTGTCGCTATTGCTAATCCGAATGCGGGGCCGGCAGCTAGCAATCATCCTATGAATATGATTATGCAGCTTCTTGGACCTCTTCGTGTTGTTATAAACTCGGGATATGGTCACCTCAATTCCACCTCAAGCATCTCCAAAGGAACTTATCAAGAATATGATACAGATTAATGCACTGAAGAACCATCACACCGAGCAGATGTTCGAAATCAAGCACCTTGAACTTCAGCACAACTCGAAAAAGGAGCCGATGCTGAAACAGATGAGAGCCGAGGGTGAGAAAAATTTGTTTAAAAACGCTTTGTTCGAGCCTTGGTGTTAACCTGTTGACATCACCAACCACAGAATAAGAATTTTTTGGCCATTTGTAACAAATAAAATTCTAAAAATAGCAGCAATACTGCTACTAGTATTCAAACTCTGTTCGCCACTCCTAGGCAAAAAACTGAGAACAAACATTGATCTCTACCAGTAGACTCTGAAGGCTTTGTCTTACCTTCCAAACATCTTATCACAAAGAATGTCCGAGGGACTCCAAATAATCGTAATTTAAACTCCCAGTACATCTAATCAGTTTGAAAATTTGGAATATTCAACTATTAATGCTGCAAATAATGCCCCACAGCCGACCGTAAACCCTTCACCTAAAGTTCAGACTTCAGCCCCAGTGTTCATTAAACCTAGATCTGGTTGGTTGTTCCAAGTGGAACACTTCAGAAGACATGCCCCCTGAACACAGTTCTGAGCAAGATATTGATTTTTTTAGTTTAATCACTGCAAACGAAAACTATTACAGAGTTTTAGTTCATTTACTATCTGAAATTCAGATCGAATTCAAATCATACGTTCTAAACGCCCCTTAAAAATAGTTATTCGAGGACTTCCCTCTGCAACACCAATCAACGTCGTCCAGACTGCGTTTAAAGTATCTGGAGGATAGTTAAGTCCGTAAAATTTCTCCTTCGGATAACAGTCTTTGGCTTGCATCTGCCAGTCTTCGCAAATATAAATTAACACATTCTGTTCATAGCTAAGGACACAGTGGTGTTGGCCCTTGCAGACATGGAGAAGGCTGAATTATTAGCCAGTGGTCTCCAAACACAGTTCACACCACATGGTGAAGGAGTGTTTGCTAACATTGAACATTCCTACCAACATGATGTAGAAAAATGTCTTAACTCTCCATGCAGGAGAGATTTACAAATACGCAACACTGAGCGAAATAAGTGAATGTATTGCTAAGCTCAACCCTAATAAGGCTTCAGGATTGGACTCTATTACTAATTGCAGGATTCAAATACCTTACCAGCAGTTATTTATTTTTCCTAGTAATGCCAAATGTATGTTACTGCATTGTTATTTTCCTCAAAGCTGGAAGTTCACACTAATAGTGCCTATTCCAAATCCTGGGCAGTGCCATTCAAATCCTCAAGATTACAGACTCATCAGCCTCGTATCCTCGTTATCTAAGATATATGAATTTGTGCTACTCAAATGCCTGAATGATTTTCTAGGGAGCAAAAAGTCCTTATTGACGAGCAGTTTGGTTTCCAAACAAAACACTGCACAACGCACCAGCTTCTGAGGACAATGGAGTTCATTCGTGAACAGTTACAGCATGAAAGCATGCTGGAAGCAGGGAAAAAAAGGTAAGAGAATTTAATTTATATGTACTTTGAATCTTTTCTTTATTAAGTTGGTAGATCTGAGCTACGTTCTACTCAAAAGAAATCATTCGTAAGTTACTCTCATCATTATTTATACAGGTCTCTGTAATTTTGGTTAATTTTCATTTCCTATGCAGTTTTATTCGTAATCAAATGTTAAAATAGTTAGTAATTTCGTTTTCCTTTTAATATATTTCTTTTAATCCCCAAATACTCGGCATTAAGTGTTTTCCTTACTCGCCGATGCTGAAATGAAAGAGAAAGTATATATCTATTTTTCTTTAACAGTACTACAATTTCAGACATAAAATTTTAAACATCTTCACATTTCACGAAGATTATGAATTTATTGTGCATCATCAAGCATTCTCAAAAATTCCAAGGTCTAGGTAGGAGTAACTGTAATCATTACAGGTATTATAGTATGTTCTTGCCATGAACAAATCACTGATGGTGACAAATATTTGCCTTTCAAAGAGACTCCAAGGTCAACAATGATTCAATAAAACCTCCATGTTCTTCGAGAAAACATGCTTATTGCACTGTAAGCACATCAAAACTTAATATGTGCATCTTTTAAATATTACAAAAAGATGCCGTTTTTCTTATATTTCAAGAAACACGGTATAAATTACTCTTAAAACAGAATAGAACAGCTATATCTTCTTGTTGCCAGAACGTAACTACAAAAATCATACAGTAACAAAATTAATATCTGAAATTTTTATTTTTTGTGTTGAAACAAAATGTTGTTACAAAAAAGTACTGCATTAGAGAAAAAAACTCTTGCATTATATTTTACTTGTGAGAAAAAGTAACTGAGAAATGTGTGGGCACAGTCCTTTTTTTTTATTAGTGAATTAATATGTAAAGATTAATTTTGAAAAAGAACTAATTAAAAAGAAAGACTCAGTTTTCAAAGAGTAGAGCTATTATTAGATTTATTCTGAATTTTATAAATTGCTTTATATTGTCCAATATATTTAATGCAGGACTTTATGTACTAAATAACAGATGTGACAGAGACTGCTTTAAAAAAAAGAGTTGTTGAATAAAATAGACCATTCGGGTGACCAAAAAATTCTTAAACTATCAGGTTCCTGAAATTTCTGAAATTTTCATAATTAATTTAAAAATCAGAGAATATGAAAAATACATAGAACTGTGAGAATGCTATTATTAAAAGATATTAAGAAATAAAATTCTTCAACTTGGATTCAAATCAAGATAGAACTAGTAACTAAAATCATGAAATGAATTAAAAATAAAATATATCTGTCCAGATCAGGTGTTTATTACATGTAACGTGTGAATAATCATGAGATATTAGAGCATTTAATCAGATCAGCAAAGAGCCTTTTCTTAAAAGTATATTACATTCCAAACACTTCTAAACATACATAATTCCAAACACATTTAATTCTCTGTATAAAATTGACAGGCGCCAGTTTTGTCTATGAAGAGTGTGACTTTTATCTTGTAGATCTGTACTTGAATTGATGCTATTTTGTGGCAATTTATAAAAAAAGGGGGGGAAGATATGCTATGAGAATTTCCACTTTTAAATTAAGTTTACATTTTGCTTATGACAGCTACAGCACTAAATTTGCACTCTTTTCTGCATAAACAATTAAAGAAAGAGTTAAATTTGCAGTATTGAACTGTATCCTGTAGTATCTGTGTCCTGTAGTAAGTTACTTTATCGTCTCTCTTTTGGGTGCAGTAATCATCAAAACTATTTACAGTACATGTGAATATGAAATTCATGACAAATCAGGGTAACAATTCATGCAGTCTATCACTGATTGTGCCTTATCTCACTTGTCTGACAGTAACATCAGAACAAGCCCACAAAATTTACCGTGGAAGATGACTCTGTCTGAAGGCCTTGCCCTTCACTGGCAAGAGCCTTGAGCATCATACAGGTGACAGTACATCTTTGCTGAATTTCGCCTCCACTTTTCATGGAGAGCACCTGTGGGGTGGGATGGTCTGAGGGTTTCTCACCCCTCCTTCCCTACCATCAAATTCTGGAGAGAGCTTTTGACTCGCCGCATATTTAGTGTGCCTTCATGCCGCGCAGACACTACACATTTACAAACATCCATGAGTTCTCCGGGATTCGAACACGGGCCGTTCGGTACGCGGTCAGTATTGCTGACCACTATCGTGGTTGGGCGGCATCTGTTTACCTTCTGCGACATAAAGAGGTTCTAAAATCATGGATTCATTAGTGAACGTTTTTAGAGACTGTATAAAATCGCTAAAAATCGTATAGGTGGCTTTGGAGTGTTTCTATGTATATTCTTCTATTTGAAGTCTTCTTTTGATTTTATTTTTTTCCTATTTAATATTAGTATTGTGTTAATTTATATATAGAGAGTAAGTTTATAAATTTTCTAAAACAATCACTTAAGAATAAAATATGTCATGGTTTTAGCAGACATTTTTGAAACAACTGTTATTTTTCTGAGCATAGTTCTGACATACAGTTCTGTTTTAATATACATGAATGAATGTTCTGATATGATTATTTCATCCTTCTGCCTGTTGAGTGCTATATATTGACAAAATAGAGTATGCAAGAGTTATATTTTTTACAGGTTTAATTTTTATGGGTTTTTGTTTTCTCTTTTCTCACAACAATAACACATTTTCTAATAAAACACTATATTTGAATTTTATATTACTTAGAATATTTAAATACCAATTGAAAAAATTATATAGTTTAAGTAAATATTACAAAATAAAATTTTAAATGAACATTTTCCAAAATATAAATAAAAAATATTTGCTTTATATGGTTGTTTTTTCAAGTCAGCTTACTGTGTTTTAATTAACATATTATGTATAAAAATGCATTAATTACCATTTATTGGAGAATTAATAATGTACCTCATTTATTTTGGGTTTCTTATTTTAATTATACAGAACTTTATCATATTTGCATAGATTTATATATTTTGAGCAAAAGGAACATTTAAAATTTACATTTTTTTAACATGAAAGTAAAATTAATAGAGTGACTGAAATTGAGTATGTTTCAATACCTTTGTTATTTCGTATATGACATGCGAATAAAAGTCTTTAAATAATCTAAATTGAAATAAAATTTAAAAGTACCAAAGGCACCCTTATGGACAGAGGGCTGAATATCTAGTGGAATAAAATATTACTAGTATTGTAGAAACATTGAAAAATATCGAAAACTTTCGATTTGATTGTTGAGAGACCTAAATAGTCCTCTAATAGATTTCAATTCTTTTTTCAGCTAAAATAATTTTAATTCAAAAATGAACATATAATTCTGACAAGATAAGAAGATTATAACCATGTCGTAATATAAAATAAAAGTATCCTGGAACAAGCAATTAAACTGTCAGTTAAACAAAAATATGAAATTCTGAGAAGATGGCTGTTTTAAACTGCTTAATATGTATTAAAAAGAAGATTCATCTATAAAGTAGTTGATATTTTTAGATGCATTATTATCATTTCACTGAAACCAAATAAAAAGTAAAATTTATTTCACTGCTGTCATGTAAGAAATTTGAAATTCAAGTAATTTGTATAATTTGTTTGTTTTGAAATAATTTGTTTCACCTCTTTAATAACTTACCTCTTCATTGTATATTCATGGTACTCTTACCCACATAGTTTGGTTAAGTTTACCAGTTATACTGAGAGTTTCCGGCAAATATTTTGGTACATTACTTGAACAATAATTACCATTAGTTAAATTTAGAGCTTTAAAGAATAACCCAGGGAACCAAAGACTATAAAATAAGAACATTAATTAGCGTAATGCAAGGAGGCGAGAGGGGACAGTCAGCAGAACTGCATGGTATAAAGTGCAAATCAGTTCCAAATATACAGCAGCAGTGCCGAAGGAAGGGTATGTGTCATAGTTCATTCACCAGTCATAGTTCATTATGACAGCTTTTAATGGGCTGCAGATGTAATTAAAAGCACAGATCCCAGATGGCACATAGCCATCACACCCACTCTGAAGAAAACTGGATTTTTGTGACTGAGGCAGAAAGTTACTTGCTTATCGAACACTGATAAAGGCTGAGTTGACTGTACTTAACAAATGAGTCCATCTTGCTCTGGATTATGCCTATACTATTCTTCCTAATGGCAATGTAGCTGGAAAAGCGTCAACTTTTAACGGAATGATATCACCAATTTCCCGGATTGGCCATTTTGATCTGGACTACAGTGTGTGCAACTATTAACTGTACTGTCTCTTTTAGAATACCTGCTTTATTTTTTGTGAGAGAAATCGAATGGAACGAAGGTTTTAAGGGCTGGTACAATCACATTCAGGAGCAACTGTAGCAATTTATCTTAATTCTTTTAAAGTTATTACCAGTTCCTACAGTTTTCTGTCTGCTGCAATTAGTTGCATTATCGCAGAAAATGTCTTGCCTTCCAGCAAACCTCGTGAATGCAGCAACTTATTGTTGAATCTTAGACAGCTTTTATGTAAATAGCTTTTGTTGCCATGAAAACAAATAATGTAACATAGCTGTTAGTAGTCCATTTACCACGCCCTTTGTTAAATTTTAAGTTATTCGTCCTGCATAATAGATACTGCAGTTGGCAAATGGACCTTTTAATTATACTTTAGATTCTGGCAAGTTACACTTTAGATGTATTTGTTTTATAGCTAATGCTTACTTTGCATTTTGCTATGAAACCTTAAATCAGCTCGTTTGCTCAATTAAAATAATATTTGTGTTTTAAAATAATATTTATCATTATAGTTCTTGCATGTAAGTATGTTAATTTCGTACTACATAATAAGATTTCGCTGAGTATTATTAGGAGACGGAATAATAAATGCATGCTTAGGGTTATAATTTATTGTAGAATGCTGAATACAAACTGACACCTTTAGGAGATCATCTTCAAGAAAACTATTTAGCGCCACCGGCAGACTAATTTTAAAAGGTTTCTCGCAACTAAATAACTATATGCCGTCTTTAAAATGCATCTGCTATACCCGCAATGTTATATAATGCCTCAATGCTACGCTTCATTACAGAGCAGTTATTGATCGAGTTTCACCAAAGTTTCACACTTGCAATTTGGTAGAGAGTTTTGTTGTATCTTGCAATTTTAATATATCTTTTGCTAGCGACACGATATCCACGATTATACGATTTGCGTGATTGTCGATAAGGATCGAACGCTATTTAAGAAAGTACTCAGAGCTACATTACGTTACATAATTCAGAACTCAGCAAAATTGAAGAGGCCTCTTTTAACTGTCACAGTTGACTTATTTTGAGCTTTTCTAACAGACTCCTCAGGAAGCAAGGTCTACTGGTTAATATTCAGATGGAATGTAATTCTGATGACATCTCAACAAAACCTCCGAGATTTTCATAGTTCGGTTAACAATAAAATGCTAGTTGATGATAACCATACTAGTACAACATTAGAATCAGCCCATGCAAATATTTGAAATTTACAGTAACTTAGAATATTCTAAAAGGAACCCAAAAACTATAATAGTAAATGGACTGTATTCAGTTCCATATAGGAACATTTAAGGGCTTAACCTTACTGGGAATTTCGTGATGGTGAGCTTTGAAAAACCACCTGTTCCTTTATTTTCGGAGCGCCGTCTTTATATATATAATTAATCGCAATGAATTGCCAAATACTTGAGCTAAAGTTGCGAAGTTATAAAATAGTAATTTATTTTCTAATAGATTATTTAATAGATTATCTCCTTTGGGAAACGTAGAATGGTATTGAAATTAAATAATAAGCCTCCTATACGAATACTGAAACAATCTTCATAAATGTTTATTTTGCACTTTTCAGCTAACATATCCTGTTAATACTGGTCTGTGACCTTATGGCCTATGTAAGATGCATATCTGTTTTGGTAGTAATCATCTCTGCTAAAAACATTTCTAATGGAATTACTGTAGGTTTTACAGAGAAATACTAAGCTGAGAAATTATGCCTCTCCATCAGTAGATAACTGGTTCTCTACAACCTAAGAAGGTCAGTGTCTGGATACCTGCACCAGCTAGTTGCACCGAAGAATTCGATTTTACCTTTTATGGTAAAGTAAACACTAGAAATTCACTAAATACGAGCAATTCTTATCTGCAGTTTTTGCAGTCAGTCAGATAAAAAAGCTATAAGAACTCTAAAACTGAGTGCATCTTCTTACCCATGACTTTTGTGAAGAAATAATGACTTTTTAGAAATAATAAAATGCTTAAGATGTCTGTGGTCACAAATGGAATCAACTGTTTTTTCTCCTGAAATTATTGTTCTTTTAAAGGAAACTTCAACTTTTTATTAACACAAGCTTGCTTAACATGATTTTTTGGACTGGAGGGCAGTAGCCTCCCTGTTTACCATAGTAGACCGCTCTTTCAACTGAAATGACCTGAAATGTTATTTGATTAACCTGTGTAGTTTTTTTCGTTTGTAACATTTGAAGTATATGAAATCGATAATGAAATGTCTTTAAATAAGAGGTAGAACCTGCTGTATAGATTACTATACATTATTGTCTGGGAACAGGTTCCTGATTTATTCCAACTGAAACATGTACTAAGAAGAAAAGAAATATTCTATACAAATTTCTGTTTTCAAGTTTCTGTTGTTTAATGAAAGTGCATGCTATATATAAAATAATAAAGACAAATTGAGAAGTAATGACCAGCTGGAATTTTGATGTCGTAGAATGCTGAGATGTCGATCCACACTGAATAAGAAATTTGACAGTCGAAGCAGAATATAAATATAATTCAAAAATAATAAAAACTTGAATTTTTCGATATCCGCGTAAACTTAGAAAAATTAATTAAATTTCGTGAATATAACCGGAGAAATTCGAGATAAATTTACTGCTGTACACAAAACTAAATGCAACCAAAAATAAAATAGAAATTTACTGCTGTACAGGAAACCAAATGCAACCAAAAATAAAAATAAATTTTATTCAGTTAACGAAAATTTAACGAATAAATTTTATTTATAACCAGGTATAATCAAATGAAATTTTATAACGAAAAATAATCACAGAAATTCGAGAAAAATTCGCTGTTGTATATACAAAACCAAATGTGGATTGAGAATATTAGACGTGTGTAGTTGTTTTTTCCGTAGTGTTAACGTTGTTGCGCACGAAACAACGTTACAGTATTCTCACAACAATAAAAATAAGTATGTTTGTGTTTCCGCTTAATAACGCGAAAGAAATCCTAGGTTCTACTAACTTTGATAAAGAATAAGATAATGAAATTTGAAAGTGTTTTAGCATAGGACTAGCAAATTTTTATTCCTCTACATATGTAGTGTCATTAGGTTATTTGGAAACAGGCGATGTGAAAAATGAGCAGTGCCTTCGCTGGGACTGGAACCACAGGCCTCCCGAATACGCGCCGAGCGTGCTGACCGCTACACCACGAAGGCATGCTAGGAAGGCGAGAGAAATACCTTATACATAATCTTTAAACGACAATAGTTTTTAATTGAAAAACTAATAATGTATCTCGTGTTTAAGCACTATGCATCTATTAAACTGACTTATAATTAACGAGATATTCAAAAACTCTCCAGAGCTATAATTTTGCTGCACTTGGAAGTATCTAACTAATTTTAAGCTAGGAAATTTCCACATTAAAAACTAAATAATTTCTAAATTCAAGAATACCTCTTGTAAGTAATTTATATAAAATATTCGAAAAATTTCGTAATTAACATTAAGTTATTTAAGGAACGGGAAATTCTGGTCTCTAATTTTAAGTTTAAAATTTGACAGTATTGTTTGAGGATAGATACAGTGCTTAGTCTTATCTGATCTAGTCCAGATATGGATGTTTTGACGTCTTCGAAATAGCTGGAATTCCGGTCATGCCGCAGGCAGCAGAACTATTCTAATCAACAAGTATTTCGCACCTTTTTAACTCTTTCGTTCACTCCTTAATAAATGGAATTTCTTCTTTCTGAACACTCGCTCAAAAGGGTTTTGCGCGTTCAACAGCAAATTTACGAAAATTGTGAAAGCAGCATGTGCTTAGAATTCCTGATTCAGTGTAAAGTGTCGGCACACACTTTTCTATTCTTTCAGTCCTTCTTTAAAGCATTTTCCCTTTATTTTATCATTTTCCCTTTATTTTATTGCTTCGAGGAGCGCTGCTGATTTCGCTTGGAATACACTGTTTTGTTGTTGGAAGTAGAAAGTCTTCCAATTGTTTAAGTGGAGTCTAGATGAGATTTCGATTGGGCTGCCTGTACCTTCTTCTAAGTAGGAGCCGTCTCTACAAAATTGGGACAATTTCCTTTCGTTTGCTTCTTTTTTTCCTGCTTAATATTGTGTTTTCTGTTCTGGATTGTGCTCGTGTGGATGTCTTTAAATTTCTGTGCTATAAATTATAGTATAAGAAGTTTTCAGTTATAAGTAATGGCTAATGCTTTCGTAGTTGCAGTATTGTTACCGTGTGGAATTCTTGTTCAGCTCGTATCAAAAGTGATGTTGGAAAGACCTTATTTTATTATAACCGCTACTTCGTCTTCTAAGTAGGGTCTACAGTTTATGCTTCCCAAAGACAGAGACTGTAATGTGCTCTTAGCGATTTGAAAGAGGGCTGCATTTAATGTTCTACAGCTTCCCGTTGAAGTTGAGAACAAAGGGTCTGTGAATTGCATGAATTTTGTTTTGCTTTCTGTTTTATGCCTTCTGAGCATATGGCTGCCCTGTATAGGGCAATCTTCTTGATTACTGTATGGATGAGTTTTGTGGTTGGTTTGCTCAACCCCTATTCTACTTTGTTCATTCGCTTTAGATTTGTATGGTTTTGGAGGTCTTTCTTTTAATATTGTGCAGACGGTCTATAAAGTTAAGCTTTTTATGAATGATGATGCTCATATTTTAGGGAATTGAGCTCTTTTTATTCTATTCCCTTCGGTTTCGAATCGTTTGCATGGAGAATTGAAATTTTCTACTGTGTTGCTTACATTTCTTTGGCTCTGGAGCTACCACTCACGACAAAAGCCAGATTGTCCGTGAAAGCTGTGTATTTAGAGTGTTGGGTCATTTGCGCTTTATGATTTTTTCAGATTCTAAAAGAGGCATGAGCCGTGTGGACAGATTTTACTTTTTCATTTGTGGGGTTGTTAGTTATTATTACGCTGCGTCTGTTGGTGAAGTAATCTTGAAAAAATTCGTAATTGTTTTTTTGAACAGTTGATATTTTTCAGTGTGCCTAGAACCTCCGGGAGAATCGAAGGCTTTTTGGAGGTCTAAGTACAACAAAGCTGAGTCTTGTTTCTGTATTTTTATTTCTTTTTATCTGCTCTAGAACTTCGCTAATTGGAGGTACATTGTTTTTATTTGGGGACAAACCGAATTGGTGTGGGCTTGCTATGTGGACTTTTTTATATGATGGTTGAAATGTTTCGCTAAAGTCCTCTACGGTATTTTTTCATCTGTAGGAAAACGGCTTATGGGGCGGTAGAAACCTCTGCCCTTTTTTATTTAAAGCCCTATTTTAAATTATTATTTACTGCTGCTACTATTATTATTGTTAGACTTATTCTAAAACTTGTTGGGAAGAGGCTTGTTCATTTAGTGGTTTTTCATTGCTAGCTTCAAACTAACCGTTCATGGTTAGTTTGAAGATGAGGAAAGCTTAGTAAGGAAAGCAGGATCTTGGGAGTTGATTGTCGATCCCGTTCGGAACCGTTGCTTTGGTAAGATTGTGATTATTTCTGAAACTCGAAGGAAGTGAACGGAATGTCTTTGCTTGTTCCTGGTGGGTGGCTATTGTATCTTCTCACATTCTGAAGTAATGAGTCTTCAGCTGAGGATTCTTAGAGCAATGTAGCATCCATTATTTTCTTGATGCTGTTGCATGTTCCTTTGTTTTGATTAATGGAATTTATTCTAACAATTTCACACGGATGGAAAATTTTGTTGGTACATGTTTTATTTTTTCTGTAATTTTGTGGATGGGGAGGACCTTTTAGAAATTTTCTGACAGCGGTATTTCGAGATTTTTCTTTGGGAAAAGAAAAGGGTTGGTGCGTTTTTCGTTTCCTTTTTAGTGCCTCTACATAGGAGATCAGATTTACTGGTGGGCGCTGCTTGTGCTTGTGACAGCAAATCTGCTGTCTTTTATTTTTGTTGCTTCAGTAGAATAATTGCAATGATGGTTTGATGTATTGGGAGGTATAACATCTTGTTGTTTGGATGTAATGGTTTTCGGAATTTCCTGATTGACAGGGTGCTGCTGTGAAACTGATATTCTCTGCAATGAGTGCTGGAGCACAAGCATTAGTGCCAGATATTTCAGATCCAGATATTTAATTTGTTTTTTCGCGAAATCCTTCGTCCCCCGTCTTGTTTAATCTTCCTACAAAATGTGGCGTCGTTCTCGCAAATAGATCGCGCTACAGAACACTGTGAGCACTGTCAGTTTAATTATGGCCACCCGGTATATATACAAACCCATGTGTTTAATACATCTTGACAATCTACAGTTACATCAGTATATATCTTGACATTCTAAACTAAAAGCTCTGACAATTAGGCAGAATATAAACACAAAACTCCTGGTTATTAATACATAAAAGGTATCTGTATGCAGACATATTTACTCTCTATTATCATTAACACAATATATTTCGATTTTAAGCATGCGGAATTCCAGATATATTTCCTATTTGAATGCTTAATTAATACGGAATAAGAAAACAGCATCAATTGCAATGCCCCATTCATGAAACTCCAGTTTTTTTCTCCTTTAAAAATCCAACATATACAGCTGATGAAATATTGGTTAATACGAATTTCTTGTGAATAGGCTGGCAGAATGAGAGTCAGCGTGATTTTAATCACGAGCAATGTTAATACGAACCAGGTTTATTAGAGACATCTTCCATGAACGCAATTTATCCTCCTGGCGGCATTCTTTGCTATAATCCTAATAATAATGGAATCTTTTATTGCACTATGTTTACATTTTTAGCCTTATTAGCCTATAAGGT
Organism: Stegodyphus mimosarum; assembly: GCA_000611955.2. Lineage (NCBI taxonomy): Eukaryota > Metazoa > Arthropoda > Arachnida > Araneae > Eresidae > Stegodyphus > Stegodyphus mimosarum. The sequence goes on along the minus strand of KK120505.1, from coordinate 36,570 downwards.
ATTTCTCCCACCTACTTACATGTCTTCATAGTGTAATGGTCAGCATATTCGGTATGTATTCGAGAGGTTTGAGCCCCGGCGAGGGTACTGCTTATTCTTCCCATTTCCTACTACAAAAATATTCTAATAATTCTACAGTGTCCGAACTTGAAAGACATGGCGGATAATGATTCTCCACCACCAGAATTTGGTGATTGGGTCTCTTAACCCTCTGTTGCCCTTTAAAAGTGGGAGAATACATAAGGCATTTTCCCCGCCTTCTTAGCATGCCTTTGTGGTGTCAGCATGCTCGCCGCATATTTGAGAGGTTCCACTCTCGGCGAGGGCAATGCAGAATTTCCATCTACTCCTGCTTTAAAATAACTTAAATGTCTCTACAACACCAAAGGGGTCAATTTGCCCAGTATGGCTATTCATTCCATTTTGGCACTTTGCTTCCATTCACTTTTCAAACTGTTGCCACCAAATATTAGAGCCCTGCATTATATTTGAAAAAATTAAATAGTGAAGAATCTGCATAAATGTAGGTATGTTTCTCGCACTGTGAGAGAACAACGGTACCTAGAGACACCAAATTTTGAATAACATAGTTTATTTTGCATGTTATAGCTAACATATCCTATTGATGCTGGTCTGTAACCTTATGGCCCATGTAAACAAAACATTTCTAAGGGAACTAACCTTTACAGAGAAATACTGAGTGAGAAATTGTGCCTCTCCATGAGTAGTTAGTTTACTGGTTCTCTATAACCTAAGAAGATCACATGATACCTAAACCAGTTAGTTGCACTGAAGCATTGAATTTTACCTTTTATGCTAAAGTAGACACTAGAAGTTCGGTAATACGAGCAATTCTTCTCTGCAGTTTTTTCCAGTCAGTCAGGTAAGAAAGCTAACCGATCTCTGAAACAGAGTGCATCTTCCAGAAAGTAACCCAATTTTCCACTAAGAATGAGAAGTAATAAATGATCTTAGCCAATATGGCTTGTACATATTTTTTATGGCCATTTAATGTGCTTATAACATATATTGTTTTGAGCTTTCTCTCATTTAAAGAATCAGTCATAACTTCCACTTTTTTTTAATTGGAGAAAACATTTATTGCGTATCTGTGTTTACTGCAGGACAGTCCATTGCGAAGTTTATCAGTCCTAAATTGCGTAAGAAGGACAATTAAAAATATGTTGGAACTGAGAGCAAAACTTAATAGAATTTTCCTCTTTTCACCCATGCATTGATTTATTCCTGATCCATTGCTTAAGTTACTAGTTTCAAGCTTGCAGACCTTGAAGCAGTTTTACGCGGCCTGCAAAGATATTTCGATTATGTTGTTCTTGCAAACATTCCCACATTTTAGTTAACTGATGTCCAAGTTTGCATTATTTTCATTACCATTAAAATCAAACACGGATAATGCAAAAAGAATGACTTTATTTACAATGCTAATTGAGCTAATTACTTTACGTTGTGGTATAAATCTTAGCAAGGATTTGAAGGTGCAGTTTTTATAAAATTTTATTTGTACTTGCGCAAAAATAAATATGCTCTATTATGAAATTTTGCACTAGGGTTTATTATGGCTTTGTTTGGGATTATATTTATATGTGAACGGATTTTTTTCACAGTGGAAAATCAGTAAGCGAAGAACCTGATTCTCCAGCGAGTCTTCAGATTGTGATGAAGAAGAATTTCTGTTAATTTCTGCCAAAGGCTACAACAAGCTTTATGAGAATCGAAACACCATCGAGTGTCAAGCTGTAGTAAGAAATAAAGGGGTTTATTTTTAATTATTGGCATAAAAACCTATGTATTTTTATGCGTGCATCATAGGATTTTTGAATAGAGAACAAGAAAGAGATTACGTTTTTTTTTATGTATTCTCAGGTTTTATTCTATCTGGTAAATTTTCTCTAAAAATTAAAAAACGTTTATAGTTTTCCTAGCTTTGTTGTAAATTAAATTGTTTAATGTTTATTAAGTAAGTATGTTAGAATTTTTTGAAAGAAATGTCATTGTTAAATAAGAAAGTAGAATGAATAGTTATATACAGAAGTATTCAAGCTATATACATTAGATAAAAAGTTGTAAGCTTAAGTTTAAATGGAATATGCAATTAAAAAGTATGGAAACAGTATTACAAGTTTTATATAAAAAGTGTTATAACTTATATTATATATACATTAAAGATAAATACAGTTTATATTATGTGATGTTAAAGATAAAATATAATATATAGAATAATATAAAAATATAAGAATCGAAAAGAAATCGCAACTGACTAGTCAATTACAGGTCTAACCTAGAAGTAGATGCACTTAGTCACAAAGTCCACTTAGTCCTTTGCACTTAGTCACAAAGTATGTGTGGAACGAGCATGCACACGTTGTAGCTTAATTAGAAGAATTAGTTAAAAATAGGAGTATATTTTCATTGGATGATTTGCATCGTTTGCTAACAGCAAATTACAATCTTTTGTTACAGCTCTTAAGAACATTATTTTACGTTTATTTATGAATCAGATTGATTACAAAATATGCATTTAATGAATGATATGTCTAATTAAAAACATTCAGTATTTTTATAGAATTACATTACATTCTTTTTTCTTTTTAAATATATAAAAGATGTTATGTTACATAATACACATATTCATCTAATATCCTACAAAATGTATCGCTATTCAACTTGAGGAATGTATATCAATAAACTCTACTGATGTAGAATTTAAAGGAGCTCTTTGTTTAAAAAAAATCGTATTAATAATATTTTGATCCTATTAACCGAACTGTTGATCACAGTAAGCGATGTGATTTCCATGTTTTCGTGTACAAACTGGAGGAACTTCGCAAATTCGATAATAATATCCAAGTGATGACGCTAAACGGCATCTACCTGTATTTTACTCAGTTTTCGATTAATAGGGGTGATTTAAATTCTTGGTTAATACGAATTTCTTGTGAATGGGCTGGCAGAATGAGAATTAGCGTGATTTTAATCACGAACGTTGTTAATACGAGCCAGGTTTATTCGAGACATTCTGCATGAAGGCAATTCTTCCTCCTGGTGGCATTCTTTGCCACAATCCTAATAATTAATGGTATGTTTTATTGCACTGTGTTTATATTTTTAGCCTTATTAGCCTATAAGCAGGGTTCGTACGGTCCATAAGAGTCCTTAAAAGTCCTTAGAATCGATTTTTGGTCCTTAAAAGTCCTTAATTTCGTCCAAAATCGGCAGAAAGTCCTTAATTTTAATCATCTGAAATTTCTGTCTGTTTTTACGACTGCCATTTTGAGTGTGAATTATCATTTTGGAGGA
>KK120505.1:8681-23288 GCA_000611955.2 Stegodyphus mimosarum | reverse complement strand
TTCATGTTTTAAAACACATTTTGGTCGTTCTTGTTTTGTGGGAGAAGGAGATTTATTTTTTAAAAGTAAAATGCATCATGCATATTCAAATATTCAGTAAAGAGGTAATATTATTAAAGAGATGAAACAAATTTATTTCAAAACAAACAAATTTCTTGAATTCCAAATTTCTTATTTAACAGCCGTGAAATAAATTTTTGCTTTTTTGTTTGGTTTAATAAATTGATAATTAATGTATCTAAATTATCGCAGCTGCGTTATAGACAAATCTTTTTCTATACTGAGCAGTTTAAAATGATCATTTTTCCAGATTCTCATATATGTGCTTTATTTGATTGTCTAACTATTTGTTGTAGAATAATTTTTTTCATATTATGATATGGCTCGTAAGCTTCTTATTTTTTTTAATTATGTGTTCATTTTTTGTTTTTGAATTAAACTTATTTTAAGTAAAAAAAGAATTGGAATCTGTATAAAGACTATTAGATTCTCTCGATAATAAAATGTAGTCTCCTGTAATATTCTATTCTACGAGCTCTAAAATGTTCCAAGTTGGTACAGTAGGGAAATTTAGTGTGACAGTCTGTAACTGATAGTGGTTCAGGATTTTGGTGTTTCCAGATTTTGGTTTAGATTAAAAGAAAGTTATGTAGGGTTAATTTAACAAATTGGAATTAATTGAAATAAATATCATATTTCAATTCAATTACAAAGTATAAACAAGAGAAATTTCTTGTTCCCATACACCTCTAAAACTTCAGGTAGGAAAATAAATACGAATTTTTTGCATGTTATTCAAAATGGATTATCATTATCATTAGAATTACTTTATAAGTTTATTTAATAACATTAATTACCTTATAAGTGAAATTTAAAATTTATTTTATTTATTTTTTGTTAGAACTGTATTTAAATTTGCTCAAAAAAGTGTTTTGGTCTATCAGCTGCTTTCTGATCATGTATTTTGCCAGCATACAATCAGACTATGAGGCCACTGACATATAAACTTTGAATCTTATCACTATACCATTAAACTTCTCTAAGATCTTTTCCACAAGTTTAAGGAAGTGAGGATTTCTTCTACATAGAAAAGGAGTACTGCTCCTGAAGATATATCAGTTTTGCTGCGAGAAATCTTTAGCCATCAAAAGTCATTTTCTCCCTCTTTCAGACCATATAGATATATAGTCCATATAGAATTTTTATGTTGCACAAAAAAGTCAGGTGTTCATTCGGGATATACCTTTTCTTTGGAGGAAATATGTCTGTGAATCTAATGAAGGATTCATTCATTCCCTTGAAAGAAGTGTATTTTAGGATACTATGATATCAGTGTTTAACCTTTTGAAGTCCAGTGTAAAAATTCCAAATTTTGTAGTCTTATTTTTGGTCTCTCACCTTTTTATATATCCCTGAACTTTGACATTTTGGGAAATGTGATCATCTTAAGAAGTAATGTGTTTGGTGTGTAATGAAGCCGATCAGTGTAGCCAGATCATCTATTACCGAGAAAGATTTTTAAAAACAGATCTGCTTTATTGTGCAGAAGGAGAGACGAAACTATAGAAAAGGTTATAAAGTTACACCATAATTACACTCAAACTAAACACTGTTTACCTTTTCTAAATTATGAAACGAATTCTTCTTGTGTCTTAGAATGCAGTATGCCATGTCATTACAACAGCAGTAAAGACAACTGTAATATATACAGGGTGTCTACAAATTAGTTGGTCAAAAAGAATGATTTAAAGAAAAAAAAATAAAGCATATATTGTTGTAAGATTGAGAAATAGTCTAAGTTTACCTTTATCACAAATGTTCGATGTGACTTTTCGCTACTCTACAAATATCCCATGCGTAAATCATTTCTTGTCACAGCTTTATCAATATGTTTCTGTCAATCAAATTAATTGCAGTGCAGATCTAGATTTTAGGTCAGAAATGGATGCATTAAGTGGCGGAGGGGACACTTGATCTTTTACTAAATCCCATATACTGAAATCCAGCGGTTTTAGATCTGGTAATAGTGGTGGCCGTTGAATAACACCTCCGCGACCAATTCAGAGTACTACCTCAGCTCTAAGGTAAGAGTTAACATCATTGAGGTAGGACAAGGTGCGCCGTCTGTTAAAAAATGAAACCACCTAGCATTTCTTCTTTGATGATTGGCATAAGGAAAATCTGTAGCATGTCCAGGTAAGTAATTCTCGTAACAGTGAAGAAAAATGGGCCGAAAACATTCCAGGCACTCACTGCAGAAAACACGCTTACTTTGGGGCTATCCCTTTTTATGTTGTAGGATGGCATGAGGATTTTCTGATCCCCAAATTTTAACATAATGTTTATTCACTTTATTTTCTTATGGCAAAGCCTCGAGGGCTATCTGCCTAGGAAAAAGAATGTCTTCGTGCAGGACTTCTTGAGAAACTGGCTCGCATACACATTACACCTGGGGAAAACAAAAAAAAAATGCTCGTTCGTGTAATTCCTAACTGTGACTGAACTACCAGTGTTCAGCGATCTCGGCCACTGGTAAGCCACAAATCCATACAGGGACCGGAATCCCAAGAAATCATACCAGTGTTCAGCGATCCTACCGCTTGGCTGCTGGTGGACCCAACCTACACCAGAGAGTACTCACTGAGGTTTGATAATCTTAGGAATAAATACATTAATCTAATATTTCTGTGAATTTTCCAATCCATTGTTACTTAAGAAAATTTAGAATAGTTAATTTCGCATTAAATTTCTTAACGCACTATAAATGTAATTTAATATGATGTATTAAAACAGTTTTAACATTATATTGAAATAAGCACCTCATGAGAAGACAATAGATTATAAAGATGACTGCGAGGTTATTAAATTATTACGAGCAATATTATCCCAATTTTAACAACGAAGGCAAATAAATTATCATGATTTTAGTTATTCCTTTATAATTAATCAAATTCTGCAGCCTGAATTCGAATTTCAAAATGCTCGAAATCATTAACTTCTAAATAACTGGTTCAAAATCCATTGTAAGACGAAAACACTTCTCTTCAGAAATTTATTGTCCATTAAAATTCGACGAATGGCTGTTATTAACATATTTGTGGTTTTAATTATTAGTTAAGCGAATTGGACTGTATTCCGCTAATTATTAATTTTATTCTTTTCAAGCATATACAAAAAATGCCGCTAGAGGGCTGTGGAGCGTAGGTGTAGCTAATGACGTAACATATACACCTCGCGTTGCAACATCAATACAACTGACAAGGGAATACACTTTTCTTAACAATAAGGAGATTAAGCGAATAAAGTCAACCATGTACGAAAATCAACATATACGAATGCAGTTACACTATTACAGTCGATGCAAAATGGAAATTAATCATTCATCGGAAGCAAACAAATCTGTCTGATACCTCTTTTAAAACAGCCTTCTGATGTTTTTACTAAAACTACTCGAACCTTTCCGTCTAATCCCTTTATTACCCTATGTATACGACCTAGCTTCCATTTAATAAGACCATATTGTTCGGACTAACATTTGAAAATTTCCATTTATTTCTTAACTGCAAGTGATTCAAATAATCACGGAACCTATTTTTCCACACTAACTGCACGAATTTGTTTGTTTGTTTGCCATCTAGATAAAGAATTATCTGAAATGTCAGTTACATTGGGCTCAGGAATACACAGTAAGGAAAAATGTCTATCTGTTAAAACTGAATAATCATTAGGATCTGTTGACATTTGTACAAGGGGTCTACTATTTATTATGCCTTCTATTTCTGTGGTTAATTCTCCAAACATAAGTCTGGTTGAGCCTACAACACGTTTTAAATGGTATTTAAAAGATTTCACTCCAGATTCCAATAGTCCATCGAAATTTGGCGATCTTGGGGGAATAAACTTCCAACTAATTTTTTCTGAACGTAGACAATTAGCTAACCTTTCATGAGGAAAGCCCATTAGATTATGCAACCTCTTTATTTCTGAACTTGCGCCAAGAAAGTTACGAGCATTATCCGAATATAAGCAAGATTTTCCTCGTCTTGCAAAAAAGCATTTTAGAGAAATGCGGCTGTAGATATAAGTGTTACTAACTCTAAATAAATAGTTTTAGAGGCAAAGCATACAGAGATTGAGACGTAAGTTTTTTTGAAATGAGCCCTTGCGTTGACCCTTGTATTTAACCAAAAATGGGCCACAGAAGTCGATTCCCACAGTTATAAAATGGAGGTCAAGGGTTAACTCTCTCTGTAGGCAAGTTTTAGATTCGTCTCCGGGACTGCAACTTTTTCTTGATCTTCAATTACTGGTAACCTTACAATATATCATGAATTTTCTTGTGTGTAGAAATGAAATGATCTTCACAGACTTGCTTTTCAAAAGTTTTATGACTTACATTTAACCTGATCACCAGGAAAGAATTCTAACTCGAAGAACTGTTTGAAAAATTTATCTAAATTATCATCTGAAATTAACCCAGAAAAATGATAAGAATTTGAATTTTTGATCGAACCTGTCAATAAATAACTAAACACACTATTTTGTAGCAACAGTGAACCATCAAAGGACCTGAATCTTTCTGCTTTTAACAATTCAAAAAATAATTCACACCCCAATAGTATATGAATTTTGCGGTTGTTTTGTTTTTCACTAAATATTCGCCTCCACTTATTCCCGTTATGGTCGTATTCAATTTGGCTTATCAGTTTCAGAGCATCAGAATCCAATATTCCTTTTAATTTAACTTTTTTTCCCACATGTGGTTTCGGTGAATAATGATACCGTTCACAGCAACCCAGTTTGTTTGCCTTTGTTGGTTAATATGGCACGTAACACTTCCGCAGACTGTTGCGCAGATGGGGAATCGTTTTCGTTGTTCTCGGCGCCAATTGCCGATGACTCATTTGAAAAAGTCTGAGAAACTTCGGGTTTTGAATGAACATGAATTGCAGTGTTATGATCGTAATTTTTACAGTTGATTTGCGTGGTTCTTTACGCATTTTAAAACGTATCTTCGAATCTTGAATTATTTGATTACGTTTTTGAGACACTCATATTAAGGAATGTAGAACATTTGTGTAAAGAATGTTCTGCGTTACACTGAATACAAGGTTTCATATTTTTTCTCGATGAAAGTTCTTTCAGTGGAATTTCAGGTAATTTTACATTACAGAAAGTTTCACTTTCATTATGCACTGGTACACCACCGTCTTTAGCAGCATTATTTAATTTAATCGTTGAAAGAAGGTATTCAATTCTTAGCTGCAGTGATGAGTCCAACTCTTCCATCTTTTTAAGCTTTCATCAATATTTAGCTCTTCATCAATGCTGCAGTAATCGTTGTGAAGGTTAGTTCCTTGACGTTTTCTAATTTCACTTCTAATTCAACTGAACTTCCTTCGAATTCTTTGAAGTTATTCACGAACTTCTCCAGTTTTGTAATCCGTTCCGTTTCGTTTACCTCTGTTATACTAGGGGCTTTTTGCCAGTTGCCATAAGGCATCCTGGAAGTAAAAGATCTGGGAAGGTGTCATAGAGACAAGATGTGGTCAGTAAACAAAAGAGAAAGTGGCTCAATGCCACTGAAGAATTGTCATCGTGTGGTGGTGTGAAATACAATTCAATTGTAAGAATAATTAAAAATATAAGTTTTAAAAATAAAGTGAGGATTTCGCATCGCATCGGACATCTATAGCCGGGATATCACAAAAGTTATAACTTATCCGGCTCACTGTCAAAAATTGCAATAAATGCACCTAACGTGGTCATCTTGACAAGTGAGAAAAGCAAAAGAAAATGAGACCGTGGGAAAAGAAGAAAAGCCAAAAATCAGCAATGGAGAGAATCATATCCTGACATTTAGACTCCCATTAAAAGTGGTAAACATAATAACATAATCCACTAATTCAAAGAGAAATACAACATACAGAAACAAGGGTACAATATAAAATGCATAACTGATAAGTGAGGTAATCTAATACAATAGCAAATGTGAATCAGAATGTATATACAATATTTACATGAAGTGTAACCTCAGCTTAGATGAGAAAGTTGAGGTCTCTTGTTAAGTGTGCAGCCAAAGTTCGGAGATTGTAGTCCTCTTCAAGAGGGACATAGTCAAAAACGTTTAAATTATTCATATGATTACATCTTAGAGCTTTTCGGAAAAAATTTCTGTTCATCCTATGAAGATAGTGATATACATATTTCATACATAGGTCCTTATGTAAAGTTTCATTTGAGACAAAATAGTGTGCATTGGTAATAATGCGCAAAACTTTGTTTTGCAGGATTTGTAATTTCGTAACATCTTTTTTGGTATAGGTCGACCAGACTGGTGACGCATACGTAAAAATAGGTCTTATAATAGCAATATAAATGTGACGTTTATGTTTTAAACTAAGCTTAGATGAAACACCAATAAGTGGGAAAAGACTGGAGATTGCACCTATGGTTTTGCTTCTAATATGCTTTATATGATCATTCCAGTTTAGTTTTTCATTTAAAACGACACCAAGGTAGGTAGCCTGTTTTACAATTGGTATTTCCGTACGGAATAAAGTTAATTTTTCTTTAATTTCCTTTCTGGTGTGTGTTCTTCTTATGATTAATAATTTGGACTTCGTAGCATTTATGGAGATTCTCCATTTTACGCACCATTCTTCAATTTCCAGTAGCAGTAATTGCAGATTCTTAATTGCCTGATCTGGTCGAATTAACTTTGCGGCTAGAGAGGTATCATCCGCATAGCATCCTAAATAATAATTGCTTGTGATGTTACTCTCTGGAAAGTCCGCAGTATACAATATATAAAGTTGTCAGGACTGAGTGTTGTCAGGACATGTGCTTGGCAGACATCTTAAGGTAACTTCTTAAAGTCCTAAAGTCCTGATCTGGAACAGGGAGCTGAAATCAGCTATGTTCTGGTGTAGATACTGTGCTGAAGAATAACTGCACTTGGAAGGGATTTAAAATCCTCTTTTATTAAATCAATATTATTTACACTTCCCAACTCGGGAGGGATACAGAAAGGAAAAGATCACACTTTCACAGAGCTAAATCGCGGAGTTGGCCTCTAACTAAATGGTGCGTAGCAAGAAATACTAATACTAGAGCACTTCAATTTATCTCTTTTGTCACCAATTCTTGGAAATTGTGTAATTTTATGGCTTCGTCTGCTTATTTCAGAATTTTTATTCTTTACACTGCAGCCATATCAGAGCGTATTCTTCATTTCGAACATCTCAGAAAATATGTCGTATCTATTTCAGGAGGTCGGTCTTTAATAGAACTATTTCAGCATAAGTGACCATTTTATAATTAAACAACTAATTGATGAATGCCAGGAAAAGAATAACAAATCTATATGCAAAATAAAGAGAGGCATAAAATCATGTACAGTAAATATTTGGTATTGATTACTTTTATTTCAAAGTACAAACACATGCAACTGAAAAATATTTCATTTTTGGGGGAAGTAATCTAATTGCTGCGAGTAAAATGGAACATACTTTTTTGTTTCGTTTTAATTCTAACTCAAAGAAACACCATGTAAGCCATTTCTAGAAATCAGTATTTCAAAGTTCCACCTCGGAAACTAAATGCAATTTCAAAATATTTCTCTGCAGCCCCAAGGCGTGTTTTAAATGTAAACATAACTTGGAAACGATAGGAAAATAAAATTATTCATCTTTCAGACACCTTCTTTCAACAAAATTAAATTCAACGGAAACTTAGTGATGAAAATTTTCGGAAAGCACAATGTAGTGGCAAGAAAGCATCGTATTGTTGCGAATTTTCTACTTAGATAGGTAATTTTAACAGAATTAGAAGTAAATTTGCTGTATTTCTTCTGCAACAAGAAAAATCTAAAGAAAAGCTTTGCCGAAAAAGTAAGAATGCAGGAGCAAGTGCATTAACGTTAAGTAACCTAATCATTTTGAGTAAACGAGTAAAATGTAATTTTGTGGGAAATCGCCAAAGTTCGTCAAATTTGTCGATGATTTAGCGAGTTATGGTGCAGTTCCTGTATCACAGGAATAGGTATTGAAACCGAATAAATGTAATTGACTACCATGTTAGCTGTAACGGTAAGTTCACCCTCGTATTGCCTTCCAGTAATTTCGAGAAGTACTGTAGTTCGACCGCGTTCATCCGCGACCATGAGTGCAAACACGCATGCGCCATTCGGACCGAATTACTCTCAAAATAGGGTGGAAGGATGAAGACTTTCTTTCTCTCCAGCATATCTCCTTCCGAAGAAGCGAAGATTTTCACGTGACCTTTCACGCCGCAGCAAGTAATAACGCCCCTTTTGGACGAGTCCATGTGTTTTGGCAGAATGCCAGCCAGGGTTGTGTTTGAGATGGTCGAACTATAGAAATATCTCGGCGCACGGTTGGAAACTATTTAAGGCCGAAAAAGTGTGAGTACCTGCTCTCAGTTACTTAATTATAGTTGTTGCGAATAGCTAGTTATGCCTGAACTGAGATACCCGATTTGGATTTCTCTTTAGATTCGCTTTGCATTGCCGATGTGTTCAACATTCTTAGTAGTTTGCTCCGTAACTATTGATTGTATTCTGGGATACTGTGAACTCTTGAACGAGTAGACCTGCGGAAAAATCCAGAGCTTTAAAGTTTTTATTTTGGCAAAATAAATTTTATTAACATATAGTCGGACCTGTGTGTATTTAATCTATTACGAACGCGTAGGCACGCAATAGAAACACCTATTGCGTGTAATAGATTTTCACCCAACATTATGAACCAAGCAATTAACATATTCTCATCTCAACATATCAGGAGGAACAACTAATTATGATTTTATAACTAATTAATTACTTTTCTAACCCAGATTTGGTTCTTTTCGCTTAAATAACCACCAAAATGGTGCCACGCTTTCGCATTTAAATAACAATTTGGTACATGAGAAGAATTGTTATTCAATACTTTACCTGGTTTTAGTGTTTGCGAGCATCACGCAACACACGAGAAGGTTGCAAAACAAATCAGTAGCCATCAGTAAAGCGTAGCATGTTATAATAATCGTCTCTGTGTCATAATCGAAAATTCTGTCTTTGGAGAAATCTTCTTTTAAGACATCTAAAGCTTGCTTCAAGCTGAAGTTGAAGGTGAGATCAGTTTCGTTCGAAGGGAAGAAAAATTGGGCACGACGAAAATTTCTTCACTTGTCTGTATAAATTACGTTATCTCCATTCTTCTTGCTAAGGAAATATCAACACCTGAAAAAATAAAAAACACAAGTTTATTCCCTTGAATATTGCAGAAGAATTAAATTGAAGATATGTAATTAGATATCATTATTTACTATATGCGCAGGTGGATCCAAAAAGAAGGTTATAAGCATCAGTAGTTGAAAAATAATTACTGCGAATGGGCAGACAGATGACTCGAGTTGTGTAGCAGTTTCTGTGTGGGCAGGTAGAATAAGTTCGCAGATGCGTGAGAAGGATTAGATATTTAGAAAGGTGATCTCGCTTGGAGGTGCGAGGCCCGGTTCGTTGTCTTGGACGAGTACGTGGAGCGTGGCCATCCCGTTAGTACCGGTCGTTATTGTTCCACTATGACAAGGTTACGTGAAGCCATCCGACGCCATGTTGAGTGACGATACCGTCCATCATGACAATGCCCAATCCCACACTGGTTGGCAAACTCAAAATTTGGTGCAAAATTGAGAAGTCCGGGGTCATACCCATGTAGCCCAGCTTTAGCACTCAGTGACTATGCCCGCTTAAACAAGTTGTTCACGTTCACTGACCGACCACTTAAATTGACAACATGGAACGTCGCTGCCGCCAATGTATTGCAGCTAGGGGTGGACCCTTTTTTGTAATGTTATCACTATGCTTTTCCTCAGAAAACGGTGGTATACTGTTTCTCCAAGACTTGATTCCTCTGCCAAAAGTGCAATGTTTCGTTTAATTCATGTTTGTGTTGAACTTTAGAAATGTTCTATGTCGCATTCATTAAAGAACTGTTTAGTGAAAATTGTCCTGTAAATGTCTTGTTTCTATGTTGCTTCATTCTCAAACTAGACACAAGAAACTTGCCGATCCTTAAGTTTTGGAGGGCAGTGTATTTTAACTCTTTCATTATATTAACTGAAAACTGTATCGGCTGAGTGCGTTAAGATTTTAATGAATTTGGCAAGGCCTTTTCTCTTTTTAATGATTCTGTACCTGGAGGCAGTCTTCCAAAACATACAGAGGAAAAAAATATGAAAATTTTCAGATTTTTAACGATTTCCAAGAAGAGTTTGTTAAGGTTTTATAGAGTCTACCAAACTGTTGTTGCACTTATTCCTGTTAATGCGTTTTTTTGTCTTTTTAGCTTAATTATTAAGCTTTGTTTCCTTTGCATTTATGCTATGTACAACGAACAGTAAAATCATAGAATTTGTTAAAGCAGCGTAAAAGCATATGTTTAGAATTTTCGATGCAGTGTCGTGTTGCCATAACATTTTTCTGTTTTTTCAGTCTTTTATCAGTTCATTATATCAGTGTTCAGATTTTTGATTAAGATGACTTGAAAACTTTTTTTGTCTTTTTATAATTAACTGTGTTTATTAACCCTTTAACTGCTTAAGACGTCTTTAAACGTTTTCAGAGATCGCTCTCAAAATGCTTAAGACGCGTATACACGGAACTGAATTTGCTCGAGAAATGATTAAGACGTGTATACACGGAAGCAAGGTTCCCGATAAATGCTTAAGACGTGTTGAGACGCTACGCGAGGTCTTCTTCCCCCCCCCTGCGTTTCCGCAAGGGGCTGTCATTTGCACAATGCTCTTAATAGGGTGTGAAATCTGTCTGAATAACGCACTTTACGGAAGAGCCCTATGAGTGAAGACTTATTGTCGAACAGCAAGTGTATATTATTCTGCAAGCTTTTTGAATGATGAGAAATCGTTTTACAACCGTGTGCCTTGTGGTAATGAATAATAATAATGAATGTAATAATAATAATAATGCTTGTAATAATGAAAGCCCAAGCCTCAGTCGCTGATTACATCCTCAAATCTTCAGTAAAACACGGGAAAAATTCAGATATGTAATGAAAAATGCATTATTAATAAATCATATAATATATAATTGACTATTTGATCTTCGTATTAAAAGTTGGTTAAAGTTTCTGATTTCTCAACAACAAGAAAAAGATATATAGTGTCAAAATGAACTTCTTGTTTGCCTTCGTATTTCAAGTGGAGTATTTACTGATATTTTCTTTCTACTTTACAAAATGACAAAGCTGTTTTTAGCATGCCTGAGTTTTGGAATTTGTAATTCTGACTGAATATTTACTATAAACGCGAAGTTACATGTGAAAAATTCTTCAAGGTAGAAATTAAAATATTCAACTCAAGAAATTATATTAAATCGAGTAAATAAATATGTCGAAAAAATTATGGAGATCAATAGTTTTGTTCAGATAATTTATTAAAATTTGGAATGCAACCGAAATTTTAAAATCTGCATGGTGGGAAATTCTGCGCCGTGTCTTAAAACTCTTTCAGAAAGATATCTATGTCTTTTTAATGGAATATAAGAGAATTGAAAAAATAAGTGCGTGGAAGTTAGATATTTTGCGCACAAAATATTACAGTTGAAAAGATGTTTTATTATCAGAAAACAAATTATTTTCTCTCCAAATGTCAGTGCTGATAGCGATAAATCGAATGAAAGTTTTTCTTTATTAAGAACTGGCTAATTCGCTTAACACTGGTAGTTTGAGCTGGATTCTAATTCCAGAGAAGGGGACGGATGATAACTGTTTTCATGGTTTTTCCTCAAGTGTAACGTGAATAAGAGTCAGTTTCCTTTACGAAATCCTTCGCGAAGGTATGCTTATAAGGTATTTTCTTCCTCCTTTCTGCATGCCTTTGTGGTGTAACTGTAGCACACTCGGCGCGTTTTCGAGAGGTCCACGTTTGAGCACCGGCGAGGGCATTGCTCAGTTTTCAGTTTCTCTTGTCTTAAAAATCCTAATGACTCTACAGTGGCGCCCGAAATAAAAGGTTGTGGATAATGATTCTTTACCACCAGGATTTGGCGACTGGGTCCCCTAATACCTAGTGGCCTTTTGAAAGGGGGAGTATATAAAGTATTTTCTAGCTCTTTTCTGCATGCCTTCGTGGTTTCACGGTAGCACACTCTGCGCGTATTCGAGAGGTTCAATTTTGAGTCCCGGCTAGGATATTGTTCCTTTTTCACGTCTCCTGTCTCAAAAATCCTAATAACTACGTACTTAATCTTGGATGGTAGTCTTGTATACATCGAAATAATTAAAGCGGAGCTATGAGAAGGATTTTAGTTAATGTATGTACTTAACTGCTTTCATTAAGAGGAAAATCAATCCTAAACCATCCGAGTAATCTTCCATATTTATGCACAATTCGTTTTTTTTTATATATTTTACTAAGAAAGAAATTTCTCGTATTAGCGGGATAAAAAGACATTGAATACTGTATAAAGTAATCCCTGTTTTCTCAGTTATTTGGGAAAGACGGACCATTTTTCAATGGATGAAGAAGTAATTAATTTATAGTCATCATATAGATGAATGTTGAATGACGCTCGAAAATTTTCACAGTGAGCTAAACATAACTGAATTAATAATGAAAAACTTTACCTAACAGCAAAGACATATAAGCAAGTATTTACGCAGAATGCACGATTAAGAATAAAAAATGCAAGTAAAGTGACGATTCTAAAATTAATTTTCCAGAAATAAAGGAAAGTGGTACAATTCCCAAAGCAACTCATCTGTGAATGAATGGATACAACCACTGGGCACTAGTAATTTAGTCCGGATCGAATTTCGAGATTGACTGCATGGCATTTTCATTGTTTTTTCTCGTGTACAGCATGAAAAAGTTTAAATCCTTGAAATCCTTCATAAAATCATTTCTTTCTTCAGGCAAATATCTCTCACCTTCTTTGCCACAATCAGTTAAAACTAAGAATTTAGCTAGCATATATTTTGCTTGCAAATTATTTGTTCACGTTTGTTATTATTATTATTGTACTTCAAAGGAGATGCATTTTTTTAACTTAACGATTAAAATCCTGTATTAGAAAAACGAATGTTTAGACATTAATGTGCTTCAAAATATTGATGGATGAGCAAAGAATTTAAAAGCTGATGAGAGTTGCCACTCCGTGAAATGTAAGATCTTTCATTTATCTTCCATGCACACGCAGGAAGAGCAGCTTCTTAGAGCGTTGTCATTGAGTAAAAGCATCAGCTCTTTAATTATTTTTTAAAATTTAATCAATTTACTATTGGAGCGATTTAAAGTTAATAAAAGCCCTTCTTACAATATAAATCTTCATTTAACTTTTCCGACAATGTCGGTATAAATTAAAATTATACATTGCTCATAACTTTTACAGTTTCGTTGTAATTTATAAAAGATAGGTGTTGTCACTGCATGAAGTAATAGATATTTAATTGGTACGCGGTTCTCGGTGCGAGGGAAAAAAAGTCAGGACCGGATTCAGAAATATTAGTATGTATGCATGTATGTATCGATATGATCGTGTATGTATGCATATATGTACGTACGAATGTATGTATGTGTATACATGTACACAGATACTCACATACGTACATTTCTGAATCCGATCCCGATAACAGAATAGTACCATTTAATTTACCTACTAGGTGACATTTTGCATGTGCCGTGTTCATAGTTTCATAGTTCTCCTTCATCAAATTCTTATTTTTTATACTTCAAATTTGCGAGATATTATTTTAAAGTAAAAATGAAGCTTATTGTGAGAAAAATATGTCAGGTTATAGAATGAATTTATTGACATGTTCATTTTTTATATCTATTATCGTACGTTTAAATATCAGAAAATAATTATTGAAATGAAAAAATTATTGCACTTATTATGCGATTATTATTATGACTACCAGAGAATAAAATTTTTTCTTGCTTTATTGATAATCACGACTGAATTTTGTAAGCAGTCCTAAGCTATATCAGAATTTCCCGCTTTCCTTTTACCCTGGAATAGATTGACAACTTAAGTGCTTCAAGAAGCGGCTTTATAGTGTACAATACATTCCACGTATTTCCACCACGTTTTGGGCGACTCTAATCGTTCTAAACCATTAAAATGGCTTCTGGGGTGTCTTACCTTTTGTTAACATCACGGATTCGTTTCCGCAGAAGACTCCTTTGAAGGACGAAGGGGAGGGGGAAAAGGGAGATTTTTTTTGAATGCGAAAGTATTATTTTAGTGCACTGCTTGAATGTACAATATTTCTAGTTCTGTTCCTCCTACTTTCCTCACACCAAAGCTATAATTACTCACTACAAGATCCTTCCATCACCCACTACTATACAGAGAAAAGCATTTCCAGATAGTTTACCGATTTCCAAACATTAACATTTCGGCATCTATAAACGTTGAAATATAATATTGTTACGAAAAATTCGGCGGTTGCGCCTGTATGTAAGCTTTCCGGCATAGCACTAGGGTTGCCATAAAATAGTGTATGACAGGGTTGCCAGATTGGCGACTTTATCGCCCATTTGGCGACCAAATCGGCGATATCCCATGGTCCATCGGGAAGC
>KK120504.1:93116-131701 GCA_000611955.2 Stegodyphus mimosarum | reverse complement strand
TTACAACGCTAGATTTAGCGCACGGATATTTACAGATTCCACTCACTGAAAGTGCAAAATTGAAAACTGCTTTCGTAACACCGGATGAAAGTGGACAATTTGAAAGAATGATTTTTGGCTTGACTAACGCTCCTTCAGAATTTCAACGATTGATGTATCATGCATTATCTTCATCATGTAATAAAGACGTGTTATGCTACCTTGACGATATACTTGTTCCAGCAAGGACTTGGGAAGAAATGATTCAGAAATTAATAAAAGTATTCGAAGCACTACGTGCAGCTAAACTAACCCTGAAGTTACCGAAATGTGAATTTGCCAAACAAGAAATAGAATATTTAGGCTTTATCATCAATAAAAACGGAATAAAGCCAGGATCAAGAAAAGTTGAAGTAATATCAAAATTCCCAGAACCTAAAAACATTCATGAAGTTCGACGATTTCTTGGTTTAACAAGTTTTTTTAGAAGATTTGTTCCAAATTATGCCACTAAAGCTGGACCACTGACTCAACTAACTAAGAAAAATCAAAAATTCAGATGGGAAGAAAGTCAGCGGAATTCTTTTAAAGTGCTGAAAAATGAACTGGCGAATCAGCCAATTTTAGCTTTGTACAACCCTACAGCTCAAACAGAAGTCCACACTGATGCATGCCCAGAGGGTATTGCTGGCATGTTACTTCAACTCGGAAGTGACGATAAATGGCATCTAGTCTATTGCGTGAGTAAGAAGACAACGGAAGCTGAAAAGAATTATCCCTCAAGTAAACTTGAGCTAATGGCAATTGTCTGGACTCTAGACAGACTCCGACAATTCTTACTCGGTATTGAATTTACGGTGGTTACCGATTGCCAAGCACTGGTTTACATGAATGCAAAGAAATCTACCGATCCCCAAATTGCTCGTTGGAGTATCCTTATTCAAGAGTATAATTTTGAAATACGCCACAAACCAGGGATTAAGATGTCTCATATCGATGCAATCAGTAGAGCTCCTGTTATTAATTCATCAGACACCATGCATTCTTTAATAGAAGATAATTTAGAAGTTTGTATGACCTTAAATTTAGACGAACAAATTCTTATGGTACAGCATGCAGATGAAAAATTAAGAGAATTAATAGCAATCTTGAAGAAAGACCCAAGTGAAAGAACCAAAGAAGAAAATCAAAATGTGGAGAATTATCTTTTGAAGAGAAATAGACTGTTCCGGATTGTGGAGGATGGAGAAAAGAAAAAGTTATTATACGTCGTGAAGAAAAAGCATAGTTGTGAGCATGAGAAAAAGCATAGTTGTGAAATTTCATGATCTTATGGGACATTTTGCTGTTGACAGGACTGTAACAAAAATCAAAGAACTGTACTGGTTTCCTGCTATGAAGAGATATGTTCGTCGACATATATCAATGTGTTTCGAGTGTCTCATCAACAAAGTTCCAAGTGGAAAAAGACAGGGTCTTTTGCATCCTATTCCCCCAAGTCGCAGACCTTTTGCAAATAATACATATTGATCATCTTGGACCTTTCGTCACAAGTTCTAAAAGAAACAAGGAATTGTTAGTTGTCATTGATAATATGACCAGATTCGTTCGATTGTATGCTGTGAAAAACACATCTTCGAAAAACGTACTGAAATCACTGCTGAGTTTCATAGAAGAATTTGGATTACCAAATCGTATTATATCAGATCGAGGTTCTTGTTTTACTTCAAAGGAATTTCAAAACTTTTGCAAGGAAAAGGGAATTCGTCATACGTTAAATTCAACCTCCCACCCACAAGGAAATGGTATGGTCGAGAGATCAAACAGAACAATTTTATCAACGATAGTAACATCAATGAAAAGTAAAGATCAAAAGGATTGGGATAAAAGAATTAAAGAAGTTGAGAGAAATTTGAATAACACAATCAATAAAACTATTGGGAAAACACCATTTGAAATACTTCATGGATATATACCACGATTTCAAGATGGAGTTTTAAGATTACTTGCTGATGAAGAAGCAGAAGTTTATAAGGAACCGGAAAAATTACAAAAAGAAGCTAGAGAAAAAATTGCTAGAGAGCAAGAAAAAATGAAAACTTATTATGACAAGAAGAAATCGGGATCTCTATCGTTTGAACAAGGAGAAATAGTAGTAGTTAAAAGGAATTCAAAATCTACAGGGGAGTCAACCAAAACTCAACCTAAGTATCGTGGTCCAATGGTTGTGACAGAAGTACTTCCAGGCGACACTTATAGGATATCACAACTAGAAGAAGCCTGCGATGGTCGCTTTTATGCATCAACTGCTCATGTAAGTCAATTAAAGTCTTGGAAAAATGCAGAAGCAAATGATGATGATGACAATGATGACGATGACGATAAGGATGACGAACTTAAAAGGCCCAAGCGAACAGTGCGTAAACCATTGCGTTATAGAGACTTTGTGTAGGACTTACAGATTTTTTTTTTCAAAATTATATTTCATTTTTTTTATTTTTCTCCTACTTATTATTAATATATTTTGTTGTTGTTTATTTGCTGTTTTAATGTATGTTAAGATTTGGTTCAATTGAGGGCAATTGAAAAGTCAGGATGGTCGAATGTAAGCACAGTTGTCAATTAATTATAGTTATTAGACAGAATATCTACTGAGAAATGGCAACAGCCAATTTCTGGATGTCGTTCTATTACATATTTATTATTCAGATGAAGTACGATTGAAATGAATATTGGTACGATGAATTAAGAACGTTTGTTATGATATGTACGTTTAAAAATACGTTACACGTAGGTTATTAAGTTAAGAGTACGATTTATCTTTAAATAAATGTTTGTTTGTCTCTTTAAAATCGTCTTGTGAGTGATTAATTTAACTACTAAAGGAAGCTAACACTAGTAAGTTCCGTACATGCTTGACGGGATTTAGATCCAGAGACCTTGCCGACCAATACATGTGTTCAATATCTTCACTCTCCAACAGCTCTTCGACAGTAACTGTACGATGAGGTGGAGCGTTGTCGTCCATGAAGAGGAACCGAGGACCCACAGCCCTTGTAAAAAGACGCATGTAAGGAAGAAGAACCTCGTTACAATAGCAGTCCCAGGTGACGAACCTCCTTGGGAGATATGAAGGTCGGTTCGGCTACCAAGCATTAATTATGTCTGCTCGAACGAGAACTCCGCGACCTCCAAAACAGTCCCTTTTGATGATGTTGAAGGGGTTATTGCGTGTTCCCCGCTCTGTCCAGATGTGTGTGTGTGTCTAGAATCCCAACTCAGACTAAATCTGCTCTCATCTGTAAAGAGTACTCGTCGCCATTCATTGTCTCTCCAATTCCGGTGTTCCCGGCACCACAGAGAACGCCTCCTCCGATGGGCAGGCGTTAGATGTACAGACCACCACCGTGCAGTCTTCTGGACACGGTAAAACGCGATATCGGTCGTCCAGTCGCCTGTGTCGTGTGTCTAGCGATTTCTTCCGCTGTCTGCCGCCTGTTTCTTCTGGCCTGTAAGGCAATATACCGGTCATCTGCGGGTGTGGTTCCTCGTGGACGACCACTACTAAACCCCCGGATAGCTGTTCCTGTAGTTTGGAATTGTCTCCAAAGTCGTGAAACGAAGCTGTGAGCAATTTCGAACTCTGCAGCCACAATTGTCACACTGCGGCCTTCCTCAAACTTCCCAATGATTCGACCTCGGGTAAAAGCATCCAGATGTCGTCTAACAGATTGATTATTCGCCATTTCTCGCTGAGGCAGCAACTCGGGGGGATTTTAACTGCTATACGGCGTGCAATCTCTTTGCCAGAAATACTGATCTTACACCGACAACATGCTTTACACTACTCAGACACTCCCCCATTACGTCTACCTGCATATCTGCGCATGTGCTACCGTACATCATCTTACTTAATCTCCTGATTGGTCTTTCTGGTCCCTCTGCCTCTTCGTTCAGCTGATATGCTAATTTTTCGACTTCGTCCTTAATATTTGCACACCAGTGTACATATAGAACTAAAGATATTTTTCAGATGTGTTATTTGATTTTGCCAGTTTAAAAATTTCTTCGTGATATCTTCAAGTAATTCTATTTTCCATGCTATTTTCTGTTTCCAACATTCTTATAGTAGCAATTTTGGGAACAGTGTAAAGGGGCATAAAATTCTCAAAGGATCATATATTTGTTGCGCTACGGCTAAAATCTTCCTTTTTGTAACGGGAGGATCTGCAGTTTGATGCTAAGTGAAACGCAAAACAATGTATAAGATGTCAGATCCTACTTTAATCCTAAAACCGACACTAAATTTTCTTCGTTCGGATACTTGAGTCCATTAACATTCTCATTTGTAAACTTGTAGCATTCATTATTTTAATTAATCAAATTATTTTGAGTTTGAACTTTCCTATCGATATCTCAAAGTTTCAGTTGCAGCCCGAATTTAGCGCTAGCGTGATATTTATGCAAATCGCATATATCTTATAGCAGTTTAAAAGGCAGGAGTTAACGAGGGGAAAATCAGAGTCTTGGATTTATCGGCGTAAGGCTGTACGCGCAAGGATTTCCTCTGTCTACTGAAAGTTCGCCTTCATAGGCAAATTGCAATTACTAGTGTTTCCTAGTGAAATTCGCATTATTGCATTTCACTAGGAGTTAGGCTTCCCTCGCCGTCCTACTTAAAGTTAAGTTAGGTAATTTGAATTGTTAACACACTTTATTTCATATTATTTTAGTTCAGCCCAAGTAGTGGCTTACTCTCAAGTTGGAGAGTTGTAATTATTTGAATTAAAGGGTCCCTTTAAACCCTCCTTCTGACTTTGTAGTTCTTCAACACTAAAGGACATAGCATAGATTTACTCACTGTCCTCCACATAGGGTTTCACAGCAATACGTTAGCAAGAAGATTGAGATTGAAGGAGAAACCTTATAAACTTAACAGCTCTAACATGGAGTAATTGTCTCGTCAAGTTCAAAGCTGTGTCTTTAAAGTGAGGAGGAGCATTTTCTACATGATATTTTAACGTGGTACTCAACAAAAAGGGACTGGACGTAAGTTGAAAAACGACACCGCAGTGTCTGTAGATTTTCAACTTATTTAGATCACCGTCTTCCATCCAGAGAAATTTAGGTTAGTTTCTGTCACTTTTAGAGGCACTAATTTGCAAGAAGGCTTGTTTTATATCTGCTGTAACAGCAAATTCTTTCATGCGGAAACGAGTTAATATCGCTAGAATGAGTTCCATGAGATTTGGATCTTTCGCTAAACATTCACTCAGAGATACCGAGTTTTTAGTATGTGCAGAGGCATCAAAAACAGGACTAATTTTCGTAATTGCTGAATTCTTAACTACCGCCCAGTGAGACAGAAAATGGCCAGGCGTTATTACCTCATCTTCTTTCAATTCTTCAATTATTCCATCCTTTACCCACGTTTGTAAGACCTCTTCATAGGCTTCTAAGATGTTAGCTGTTTTCAGTCTCTTAATTGTAGTGCGCAATCGTCTTTCGGCTAAGTCTTTACCCTCAGAAAGTGTGCGATGCAATTTGAGGCAAGGTAACGTTACTTCCTACCTTCCCTCATCATTAACTTTTGGACTACGCTGAAACTGTACAAGTTCAGTTTGTTCCAATTCCGCAGCAGTTTGGCTTTCAACTGGATCTACAATGCCTACAAGCTCTAGACTCCCAATATCTGGAAGGTTAAAGTCGTTGGTAAGTAGAGATATGATAGACAAATAAGATTCAGATACTTTGGATACCTGTGGAGTCTTTCCCATGAGTGTCCAGGTTAAATGAGTACCAACTGCAACAGGTCCATCAGCCAAAACTTCTACTTTCCCATTTAAAAGTTTACCAGCCACATCCGCTCCGATAAGTAGATGAAGGTCAAAATCAGTTTCCTGTAAGGCGTTACAGGCACTAACAGTCAAAGTTATTTTCTCTTGCGAAGATCTGTCATCCACGGTTCTTGCGGAGTTTTCATTACGTTACAGCAAATATTTTCCTGTTCTAATACTTCAAAATTACAACTGTATTTCTCATCTAAATTAGTGAAATACACTCTGAAACGACGATGTTTCTGTTGAGGAGATTCAAGACCACCAAATAAACTGAACTACTGGTATCTCTCCTAAACACTCATAGTTCAGTAGCTTAACTGCGTTCGCACTAATATACGAATGTTGACTTCCTGTGTCATAAAGGGCTCTTACGATGTGTCTACCATTTTTACCCCTAAGATAAACTTGCAACGTTTGTAACAGTACCCCTGTTGCGTTAGACTGACTTGAAAAGGTCTGATCCTTGAGCTGGGTACAGTTGGTTTTTCAACCAATTTTTTGACTTCTGCTTTCGATTCAAATAAAAGATTTGGACACATAACAGTACAATGAAGTTTACTGCATATAAGACATTTTATTCTACTAATGGCAGTGATTCGACACATTGCCTTTTTAACACTCTTAGCTATATCCCTTTTTTCATCAAGACTAATTTTTTTCGCTTTATTGCAAACATAAGAATCGTGTTTTTCCTCACAAAAATACACCTCTTTTCGTTATAACCATTATAGCTGAATTATGATCCACAGACTGAACTAATGGTGACGCGGCCAAGAACTATTCACCATAATGCAAGGTGGTAGTGATTATTTGTACACATGTATATAATTAATTCCCCTGTTCGAAGCAGGTAGAACTTTGTTTTGCGTATTTAATCAAGAATTTTCATTTAGCCCAGATTCTGCTCACGTGACCCACCTGATCCAATAGGGTGGTGGTGGTGAGTGAACGTTTTTGGCGCAAAACCAGAAATGGTTATACCGCGCTTAACACAAGGTAATGAGATATAAAGTGATACAAAAGACAGTGAAATTAAAGTAGCTATGAATTAAACAAGTAGATAAAGGAATGTACAAAATCCAGGGGATGAGGTCATATAAAATCAGCTAAAATCACAAGTCTTGAAATTAATATACAAAATTAAAATCACTTCAGATGAGATGATAAATACCAATATCCTTTAAATAGTAAAATATATTACGATTGACCTCTCTTCCAATTAAATGGTCGAGAGGTAAGTCACAGCTGTTAAAGTATTTTTGGCGAATACTATTAAAAGATGGACATTCAATTAAAAGGTGACGGACTGTTAAAACTACACCACATTTTGAGCACAGAGGCTCATTATCAGCACTTAAAAGATACTTATGTGTCATTCTGGTGTGACCGATTCTAAGTCTAGTCAAAAGAACTTCCTCCTTACGTCTTCCAGTAAAATGCCAAAGTTCGATTCTAGGTTTCACGCTCTTTAATTTATTAAAAGACTGAACATCCCAAAACTGCTGCCATTTTTCCAATATCTTTTGCTGGATAAAACTACTAATGTCTGTGATAGGGATGAGGCGACTGGATATTTCAACAGCTGATTTTGCGACGACATCTGCCCGCTCATTACCTTTTATACCGGTATGCCCGGGAACCCAGCAATAGAGAATTTCAAATCCGAGCCTTTTTAATTTCAAGTTCAGTTTCAGGATATCAAAAATTACCGGATTATGGGTGTTCGAAAAAGCTTCTAAAACTTTTAGCGCGCTGTAGGAATCTGAATAAATTATAAACTTTTTCTGCCGTCGCTTTGATACGTACAAAAGTGAATGATATATTGCAGTAAGTTCAGCTGTTAAGACTGAGGAAGCGTGGTGCAAACTTCTGCCTTCTACATGGTCACCAATTACAAATGCCGACCCGACGTGACAGGTTGACTTCGAACCATCTGTGTATATTGGAATATATTCTTGATATTTATACCTGTGATCAGCAAAAAGTTGGGTATAGATGACATTGTTATTGTTTTTTTTCGTGTGATGGGGAAAAATTTCAAGAATCTGGATTCCTGCCTGTTCCCAAGGAGGAATTTCAAAGTATTGCATGGCTTGGGGGGATATATTAGACAGGGAGAGTTCCTCGATCAGAGGGCGAACTCTCAAAGAAAAGGGAGGCACACAGGATGGCCGTGCATCAAATAAAGTGTCACAGCTGTTATCAGTCAAAGCTAGCCTATTAGGATTGTCAGGTTGTGATAAGATACTGAAATAATGCAAGAGAGACAACTGCTCACGCCTCAAACGAAGTGATGGTTCATGGCAATCAACGTAAAGACTCTGAACAGAAGATGTTCTGAAAGCTCCAGAACAAATCCTCAGAGCTTGATGATGCACAGGATCTAGTTTAAGCAACACAGAAGACCGAGCTGATCCGTACATACCCGAGCCATAGTCCAGTCTAGAGCGGACAAGCGCTCTATAGATGCGAAGCATGGAGCATCGATCAGCACCCCAGGAGGTATTCGCCAGGATTTTTAGTATATTAAGTGTTTCATACACTTCTTTCTTAGCTGTAAAACATGAAAAAGGAAAATCAGTTTCTGGTCGAATATCACTCATAAAAATTTTGCTTCAGGTGCAACTGGAATGATAGATCCATTAAGCTGTAATTCAGGCTCAGGATGGAGACCTCTCTTTCTACAAAAATGCACGCAGACGATCTTCTGTTCAGAAAACGTAAATGCTTGGTTGACTCACCATTCCTGGATCTTGATCAATGCGATCTGCAGTCGCCTCTCTATATGTCTCATATCTGCCCCTCGACAACTAATCTGGAGGTCGTCAACATACAAAGATCCTAAAATAGTTGGATGAAGTACATAATAATATAATTTTAATACAGAGTTAATTTTGAGACTAAGTAGAGTGACACTAAGAACAGAGCCTTGAGGCACACCCTCTTCTTGTTCAAAGATTTTTGACAACACAGAGCCAATCCTAACTTGGAAGGTCCTAGCACTCAAAAAATTCTGAATGAGAAATGGTATGTTGCCACGCAAGCCACTATCATGGAGATCACGAAGGATCCCATACCTCCATGCCTTATCATAAGCTTTTTCAATGTAAAAAAAAATACAGACAAGATGGTTTCTTCTAAGGGAAGCTTTACGAATAGATGTCTTTAAAAGGAGCATATTATCTACAGTTGTCCTTCCCTTTCGGAAACCACTTTGATAAGGTGATAAAATACTATTCTTTTTTAAGAAATACACTAGGCGGCTGTTTACCATCTTTTCAAACAGTTTGCATATGCAGCTCGTAAGGGCTATTGGCCGATAATTCGAGGGATTCCGCAGGTCTTTTCCTGGCTTAGCGATAGGAATGACAACAGCTCTCCTCCATGCACTGGAGAAAGTATGCTCCTTTCACACCCTATTGTAAAGAGTGAGAAGGGCATTCAGTGACTTACAGGATTGATGCTTCAGCATATCGTAGCTGACGCCGTCAAGACCCGGACAAGATTTGTGTGTCTGGAACAAAGCTCTCTATAACTCAAGCATAGTAATATCCCTATTGTAGGGCTCAGAGTTGGAGGAATTGAAAGCAATGGGATTATTTTCGGAGCCCTGCTTAACAGAAAGAAATGCGGGGGAATAATTTCTGCTGGAAAAAACGGCAGAAAACGTCTCACCAATAGTATTTGCAATTTCTTCTAAGGAGCTAATCACTCGGCCATCTTTTTCCAAACAGGAAAGTGAGTGGTCCTTATACATTTCCCCCCGTGGGTTGACTCAGGAGAAATCCTGGGAAGTACTGGCTATGATCTGTACTTAGGCAGTCTCAACCACGGGGGTATATAAGTTGACTTCACAGGACTAGAACCCGAGTTTATTCTCAGGTTGGTTCAGGCTTGGCAGGGACCGTACTGGTACTGTTGTGTCTGTTCCTCTTGCTGTGCTGGAGCTAGATTGGAGATCACCGACCTAGTCGTCGGGGATTTGGTTCTCACAGTTTCTGTGACGGGGACTGACGAAGAGAGGTACGGCACCAATTAGTCGAACGGAGCCAAAGGAGTGGTGCCCTGCGGCAAAGTTGTCTTTAAAGTCCTGCCAATCGACGTATAAAGCCGGGCAGGGACTGTGGGGTCTGCGTCGCCGATGAAGGGGTCTCTATAGTGTGGACACACTCACCCCGATAAGGCAAACTCCAGGACGGGGGTCCATCTCCAGCGTTCGGTCCTTATATATTCCACATGCTTTTTTAACTCTCTCCCAAACTCGTTTACTTGGTGTAGAGGATGTTATTGTTGACACATATGAAATCCAGGAATCCCTCTTTCTCTGCCGTCTTATTTTTCTAGCATTTGCTTTGGCTCTTTTGAATGCTAAATAGTTTCGCAAAGTAGGATATCTGCGAAAGATTCCCCAAGCTTTTCTCTGTTTTTGAAGTGCTTCCCGACAGTCACGGTTCCACCAAGGTTTGGAATATTTTAGAAATTTACCCGATGTTCTGGGGATACAAAGTACAGCTGCCTGGTTTATAACATTAGTAATGCATTCCACTGCATCATCGATTTGCACATTTTCTACCATTTGCTCTGTGAGGTCAGCAACAGAAGAGAAGAGGTCCCAGTTTGCCCTTTCAAATATAAATAGAAGAGGCCTCGACATGGAGTTTGCTCCTCTTCGTGCGAGAGATACAAAGATAGGGTAATGATTGCTGTTGTAGAGATCATTGCCCACACTAAAAGTGCAGTACGGCAGCAGAGACGGTGAAGAAATGGCAAGATGAATAGCGTGTAATGTTCTTGTAGGCTCGTGGAAGTATGTGTCCTGCCCGGTATTGAGGAGACAAAGCTGTGATCTTCGATCAGCTGCTCAATTTGTCTTCTTCGTGAATTGGTGTCTTTACTTCCCCAGAGCGGACTTTGCCCATTAAAATCTCCTATAAGAATAAAAGGTTCAGGCAGCTGCTTTACAAGCTCATTTAAACGCTCTTGATCAATGTGCTCATTTGGAGGCAAATAAACTGAAACTACAGAAAATACGACATTGAAATTTATTTGCACAGCGACAACCTGGAGGGATGTCGTCAGAGAAAGTGCATTTGATGTAGAGTCCAGTGAGGGGAGGAAGCCTACACCTCCAATGGCACGCTCACCTGCAATATTATCTTTCCCGACGAAAGAAAACCTCCGAAGTTTTGCTGGCTGTTCCGGTTTCAGGTTAGTCTCCTGTAGAGCGAAACAAACAGGATGATGAGCATTGATGATATCTTTCATATCTGTCAAATTCCGGTGGAAGCCGCGACTGTTCCAAGAGACGAGGGTGGCCATTATGTCTGATGTTTGATCTTTCTATGTTCTTTCTTAGTTTTCGAGGAAGCAGATGCTTGGGAGTTTCCACCCCCTCCTCTGCTTCCATACTATCCGAGTCAAGAGAATCAGTTATCATGCCATCGTGTGAGCTATTACTAAGGCTTCTATTTTTATTATAGGTTTTCTGAGCGGTATTTTTTGGTTTACTTTGAACTTGTATTTCTTTTTTTTAACAGAGTGTGTCGGTTTTTCGTGTTTCTGCCTGCTTGTAGTCTCCTGAGATTTATTTAGGTAGGTTTAGGTGCTGACTGAAGTTCGTGTTCCAAAAGATCTTGTTGACTTAACAGCGTTAGCAAAAGAAATGTTTGGTCGGATCTGCTTGCTTTGAACTAGCCTTCTGGCTTCCGCATATGTGATGTTATTGTTGACTTTTGTTGTTTATGTTTCCTTTTCTAAAACCATTTGGGGCAGGAACGAGAAAACGCTGGATGTTCGCCTTTGCAGTTTATACACAGTGGGGCAGCAGTACATGTGTCACTATCGTGGCCAACCATAGCACAACGTGCACACGTGAGTTTGCCACGGCAGGAGATCTTAGAGTGACCAAAGCGCTGGCACTGGAAATATCGCATCGGGTTTGGAATATATGGGCGTACGGGGCAATTGAGGTATCCAGCCTTAATATTCTTAGGCAGATCCGGCGATCTGAAGGTCAGGATCACATGTTTTGCATCTATCAACTGACGTTCCTTACGCATCTTGATCCGCCTTGTTTGGTTGGCTAGCTCGGAAACGAACTCTTCTTCGGAAACATACAGAAGGTCGACTTGCGAGATTACGCCTCTAGAATAGTTAAGTGTTTTGTGCACAGTTACAGTTACATCAGTTTGCCCGAGCTTGGTTAATTTAAGGAGGGAGGCAGACTGTATAGACGAAGTTGTGTCAATCAGCAAATCACCAGACCGAAGACGCTTTATGTTTCTTGGCTCACCTATGCAAAAATGAATATATTTGTTTATTACAAAAGGAGTAATCTTTTGCATTTCGCCAGGAGGATTTGAGACCAAAACGTAACGTGGACAATTATTAGGCTATTCACATCTGCTTCAGTACGTACTTTTTTAACAGTTTTAGTTTCAGGAGCATTGGCATTTGAAAGGACAGGACTAGATTCATGGTGGCTTATAACATACATTTTGTGAGATGCCATATTGAAGAGATTAAAGATTCGGGTCTGACCGCTCCACCCAACACGGAGCTAGATTGGAGATCACCGATAAGGGAACTCAGCTTCCTGTGCTAGGGCTAGCCAGACCTATACGCAAACTGAAGCCCCTCAGTCGGCTTTCCGGAAAGCAGGAACTCCCGAGAGCATATCCCGAGCCACTGACACAAGGACTAGTGACCAGCCGATTGACACCCGTGAGTACGACAACGTGCCACCCGTTTAGCTGATGAAAATGTAAAAGAATCGTCGCATTCCGGAAACCAGAATGGCCAGTAATCCTTATAACAAGTCTCCATCCCGACTAGTTTTTTGGAACGCGTGCAGTGTGCAAGGTACACTCTTGGACCTGCAAAATTTTCTCATCACTCATGACATTGATGTTGCCATTATAGTTGAAACCTACGCTACGCCTTGCAGGAAAATCAATATTCAAAATTATCGCACGTACAGGTGCGACAGGTTGAGTCACCATGGGGGTGGGTTTGCAATATATGTTCGCCGCTCCCTACAGTCATGCCTATTGTCTGAAGACCAAGAGAACTCACACGAATTTATCACAGTTTCTGTGGAATTGTCCTATCTGGGAAACATTGATTTTAGTGCAATTTACAATCCACCATCTGTTTTACTTACCGAGGAAGAACTTATTAAGATGTGCCCGGATAACAGAAAGTTTATCTTAGCCGGCGACCTAAACGCCAAACACACAGAATATGCAAACAAACAGAAACGTAAAAGTCTTATATACCTTTTTAAATAATTACCCGATTGCTCTAGAAGCCCCTGCAGAATATACCTACAGACCCGCCAATCTACAGAGAGCGGATTTACTTGATCTTCTGCTTACAAACACGTCAATTCCTATGACCATGGAAGTACTTCATGAGCTTACGTCTGACCATCTGCCGGTGCTCGTTACGCTTGGTGTCTCACAGATTAAAGAAAACAGTAAGACAAAAATCACAGACTGGGCCCTTTTTCAGGACTATCTTCAGAATAACCCTCCGGATACACAGGGACTTAAAAATAGGAATGACATTGATCTGGCAGTCGATAACCTCACAGACACAGTCTCAAATGCTATTAATATAGCAATTAAATACGTAAACCAAGATAAATATGCAGGTAGGCTCCCAGCAAATATCAGGGAGCTCATTAAAGAGCGAAATAAACTCAGGAAACGCTGGCACTAACTTGGTCTAACCAAATCAAAAGAGAACTAAGTAAACTTAACAGAGAAATTAAAAAGGAAATTGCTAACTTCAAAAATGACACTTGGGAAAAAAAATTTGCAATCTACATCCAGGAGACGGATCTTTGTGGAAATTTACGAAAATACTTAAAACTAAACCCTGCACTAATCGGCCTATATGCACTGACTCGCAAATTGCCATCACGAACGCAGAAAAAGTTAATATTATGGCTGACTATTTAAGCAACAGTTCTCGCCGAACAGATCTCCAAGAGATATTAACTACATTTATGACATCTGTTATTATGTGAGAGACTGGTTGAATGCACCAACGGCACGAAACATCCCGCAATATCCATCACCTTTAGAAATTAAAGATATTATTAAAAAGCTAAAGACTAAGAAAGCCCCTGGGCACGACGCCATTCATAATAACGCTCTGAAAAAATTGCCAACAAATTGTATCACAAAATTGACTGGAATTATAAATGCATGCCTCAGCAATAATTATTTCCCGACCATGTGAAAGAATTCAAAAATAATACTGCTACCAAAACCGGGTAAAGATGTTACAAAAACGGGTGGATATAGACCCATTAGTTTACTCACGGGGTTCAGCAAAATTTACGAAAGGGTCATCTACACTAACACCGAAGACCAGGACTCTATTACCTAGCTCTCTCATGGATCGCCCTACCTAGATTAACATCCTGGCCCCCAGAGGCAATCCTCGGGGCCGCGATCCAACCGGTGAAGCCGACGAGTCCCACAAGTCGGAAGCTCCTCATCATGCAACATCACCCGACTCCACCAACAGGGGCACTTCCCCCAGGACGACCGACGAAATCCAAAATATAACTCCATCACAGCCAGAGGAGCAGACAGGACAGTACCAGTACGGTCCCTGCCAAGCCTGAACCAACCTGAGAATAAACTCGGGTTCTAGTCCTGTGAAGTCAACTTATATACCCCCGTGGTTGAGACTGCCTAAGTACAGATCCTAGCCAGTACTTCCCAGGAATTCTCCTGAGTCAACCCACGGGGGGGGAGGGTCATCTACAATAGACTAAGGCCCTTCTTGCACATCTTGCCTCCTGAACAATTCGGATTTAGGAAAAGTCTTTCCACTACAAAAAAATTAACTCACCTTACAGAATTTTGCGGTGACGCCCTTCATAAGGGACAAGCTGTAGCCATCCTCATGCTGGACGTGGCAAAAGCTTTTGACCGCGTCTGGCATGAGGAATTAATCTGCAAAGTGATTCAACTAAATTTTTAAAGAGAGCTTATTCAACTCATTGTATCCTTTATAACCAACAGGAAATTTATTGTTTCCATAGGTCAAAATACATCAGAGCCCAGAAATATCAACGCCGGGGTCCCCCAAGGGTCAATTCTAGGCCCCATACTCTATTTAATTTACGTTTCTGATTTCCCGAAGATGCCGGCTGATCTGAATTATTTTCTCGGATGCTATGCAGACGATACTGAATTAGCAGTAAAGTCTGCAAATGCAAACTTCGCAATCAAAAGGCTACATGACCACATGGCAAATATCGAAAAATGGTGCACTCTATGGCGCATATCCATTAATGCCCAAAAGTCACAGCTGCTGATCGTCAGAAGGAAAAATAGAATGGTCCCTCTTAAAAAGAAACTCAGGCTTTTTAGGGAAATCGTACCGCAAGTGAACAAAGCAAAATATCTAGGAGTGATTCTTCATGAACGCCTCACTTGGAACGATCATGTGGCTAATGTTAAAAGAAAACCTTACTGTGCTCTGAATTGCCTGAAACCTCTGTTGGGTAAATTTTCAAATCTAGACCTCAAAAAGAAAAGGTTAATATATATAATGATCATTAGACTCATCATTACCTACGCATCCCCCACGTGGTCAACGGCTAATAAACAAGATATTAAACGACTACAAATTATACAAAATAGAATCCTTAGGATCATCACGAATGCATTTCTCTACGCTAGAAATGATAGTCTCCATCACGACCTAAAAATTGATACGATTGACGAGCATCTACAAAAATTAAACAAGTACTTCTTCAAAAATACACTGCAGTGTGAACACCTCAAGCTCTTCAATACTTTCAATTATGTCATGCTTCCGGAAGATAGCGATTTGAGACCTCTCGCAGCCCATCTCTCACGGGACTCTAACTTTCCTACATAGTATTGACGTACTTTTGATTACTTGATTTGTGTATATATGTTACTTGTATGTATGTTGTATTTAATCATTTTGCCTTTCAGCATCTTTTAATGTTTTAATGTATTGCTTCTAGTGTGATTTACATTTTTCTATTTTATGTTCAATTATATGCTTGATAATTACCTTTACTGTACATGATCGCAATTTCTCTCTAGGGCGCGATGTTGGGCCCCCCCCCGCCTTACCTCCTATGCACTTAGGTATTTTAGGATAGTTTTACCATACGGCCATACGGCATGCTTGACTGAGCCGGACACGTAGCCCTTTGGGCGGCATCTCGGCTATAACATTCCAGTCCGTCAGTCAGTCAGCACTCTGATTGGACTTCGCAAATCACGTGACTGCTAAATAAGCAAGACACTTTCTGTAACTTTTAATAGTAGTATTGTTTTTTAATACTTCTTTTTTCTCTACTGCAAAGAATTAGGACTTTGTTTTATTAGTATTTACTTGCTTATATAGCTTAAAACTTCATTTTTTACGCTTCAATACATATTGCAAAGCACTTTTCTTCAGGAAGGATCAAGGATCAAGGAAGTATTTACGGAGTACGGAGTTCATAGGCAATTACGCCTTTACTTCCACATCATCACAGAAAATTTAGATCATCAAAAAGAGGGGATTGTCAAATACGGTAAAAATTTTGATAAGCCGAATGACTTGGAATAAATGCCTTCGCATTGAGAAAAAAGGTAAAAACTCATGAAGGTCTTAATTTTGCGCCTAAATAAGGGCCAGAATAATTTAGAATAAGGGCAGTCATCATATAATTTAGACCAGATAAATAAAAGGTGAAGTTTCTTTGAACCTTGATAATCGTGTTTTGCAAACGTCAGCGAGAAGAATACGTAGGAGGGAGATCTTAAAGACCTTTTCCGCTACGCGTTCTTCAGAGGAAGGAGGGAGGGGGGACCTGGTTACAGGTCGAAAAAGTAGTTCTGCCAGTGATCAGCTGGGAGGGAGAAGTTTCGTTTTTGACCGCTATTCAATGCCGTATTTAAAGGCCGAAAATGACGTTGTTAAACGTCTGAAAGAGTTCCTTCTCAAAGGAAGATAAGATCTTATCAGTGGTTTTTATCAGTTAAAGTAACGCTCTTAAGCGTCTGTTAGAATAAAGTATAATAAGAGAATTATTTAATTTTATTTTAAATACCGTTAAATCAGCCTTTCTGATAAATGTTAAAATTTAATTCAGTCCTTTTAGACTGTGGTGTTTCTTGTTAAAGAAACGTTAAAAAGGGAGTTCCTCAGGTTAATGCTGTGTGCATTAAAGAACTCTGGAGGCGGGGGGTGGTTAAGGAACGAGAGGTAGTTATTCACATGGTCGTCCGTGTGCTCATACCTGGCCCGTTTAAATGGGATAACTGAATATTCCGGATTCAGAACCGCACGCAGTCTTTTCCGGGAAGAAGCAACAGCAGTTTATTTCCCGTTAGAAAATCTCCAACAGTTGATAGACTGGGATAGCGCAACCGCACGGGTGTCCGCATTCGCGAACTGCGTTCGCCTGAGTCGTGTGGCGTATGGTTTACCTTCTCAACGCAAACGCTACACTTCGCGATTTTCGTACAGCAGAGCTTTTTTCTCCTTATTGGCCTGAAGAGGGAAGTTTTGGCAAGCGCTTTCTGATGCAAGTTCCCTTTTGGCTTCAAAAAATTTCTCCCGATGGTATGGCGAAAAAACATTTCTCGAAGTGCCGCTTATATCAGTTTTCCCATAATGTTAATGCGAAATATAACAAAATTATTTTTCATGAAATATATTTTTGAAAATCATGCCTTGCCTATCAAGGTATTTTGGAAAATGTCATGTGTTGAAGGAAACTTTTTAAAAGAGCGCTAATTACATAACAGAAAGACCGCATGCATTCGAAGTATGTAAACATCATTTAGACGACGACTCAGGCGAACGCAGTTCGCGAATGCGGACACCCGCGCGGTTGCGCTATCCCAGTTTATCAACTGTTGGATATTTTCTAACGGAAATAAACATAGCATAAAATGATTACATATTACATGAAGGATTAGGTTGAGAAGAATTAAAAACTTGTATACATAAAGATGCAGGCAGGACCATAACATGCCCAGTTAGCAGACAACTTATTAAAGTAGACAGATAAATATAAGGTGAAAAAGAAGTCGTCAGTCGATGATTCCAACTATCCACTGTAGGCGCTACGCTGACTGGACGAAGATGTGGCCTAAAATTCAATTCATCAAATATACAAAGTGTTGTAAGCAAAGGCACACTTTCCATGTGTACATGGAATGCTAAGGGACTCTATAATAAGATCAGTGAAGTCCGAAATTTTATTTCAGAGCAGGATCTTGATGTACTATTGGTCCAAGAGACCCATTTTATCCCAGGGAGAATTCCCAGAATTGGGAATTATGACATTTACTCGACGGACAGGGTGTCATATGGCAGACACGCAAGTGGTGGCACATGCATCTACGTGAAGCGTTCAATAAGGTATCACATGGTTACCCCCCTGATTTGGAACATCTGGAAGCGACAATTATCCAAATTTTCATTCAAAATTCTCCCCCCCTTACTATTGTTTCAGCGTACCTTCCCCCACAAAGATCTGCTCGTGGGAGGAATATTTTTCCTGTGAGTGCTTTTGATAAATTATTAACAATTTCAAATCACCTAATCATTGCTGGTGATCTAAATTCATGTCATACCGCATGGTTCTGTACAAACAGAAACCGGTATGGCCTTAAACTAAATTCATGGGCTCAGAGCTCCCATGTACAGATCATAGCTCCTACCCTCCCGACTTACTACCCTGCAAGAGGGTCACCTGCAGTTCTTGATCTGGCTGCTTTTTATAATGTTCATTTTCGGCATGAAATTAAAGTGATTCAGGGACTTGATTCGGATTACTACCCTGTTTTGATTACCTTAGACACTCAAAATCGTTACTCAAAATTACAGGAGCAAGTCTCTACAAATTGGGACGATTTTCGGTTTATTTTGGAACGTACAGCTACCCCCTATCAAAATTTCCAGCAAGGCGGACTTTGACAGGGGTATCAAAAATTTGGAGTCTATATTAAAAGAAGCGAGAGCTTCGGCATCGAAACCTATTACTCATCCGGGCGCTAGGCTCCCGCCTGAGACTAAATTCAAAATTAAGCAGCGCAACTACCTGCGAAAAATTTGGCAAAGATCAAGAGATCCCAATATCCGTGCTCAATTTCGCAGACTGCAGAACGAGATTAGGACAGAAACCCGCCTTTTAAAACAGGCGGAGTGGAAAAACTACATAGAGTCCTTAACGACTGACAACGGATCGGTTTGGCGGGCAGCCGTCCGATTACGCAAACAATTTAAACACATTCCGCCCCTTGAAACGGCCGATGGCGCACAGATGACATACACAGATGCTGAAAAGGCCGAAGCTTTAGCTGACAGCCTTGCTACAGAGTTCACTCCAAATAACGACGCCTACTGTAACCGTCCGGTTACACAGGGGCGCATACACTCACGTGTTGAACAGTTTTTAACACAACCTATCACGCCTGATCTTAGGCCAACTGACCCAACGGACGTATTAGACTTCATTCAAAAAATGAAACCAAAAAAGGCACCTGGCATAGATTCAATTTGGAATCGCATGATCCAAAACTCCCCCCCCCATGTTTATTATATGGATTACAGTTCTAATTAATTTGATGATGAAAAAATGTTATTTTCCCGACTGTTGGAAAATTGCCGCAGTCATCCCTATTCTAAAACCGGGTCAAAATTTAAATCTTCCCGTCAATTACAGACCAATTACTCTGCTATTTAGTCTGCTATCCTCTCTCTCAAAAGTCTATGAATTTGTTTTACTTAATCGCCTGAATTGATCAAAATTTAATAATCCCGGAACAATTTGGCTTCCGGCCACAACACTCCACGGTACACCAGTTACTCCGTGTAGTCAAATTAATTCATGAAGGCTTTCGTAAAAGAGCGAAAACTGGAATTGTCTATCTTGACATCGCCAAAGCCTTTGACAGGACTTGGCATGACGGGCTTATTTACAAGTTCATGCGGCTTGGTTTTTCGGCGCAACTCATTAAAATCCTAAACTCGTACCTGAGAGGAAGATCTTTCCGGGTGCGAGTTAACCACGAATACTCAACTTCCCGCAGAATCTATGCAGATGTAGCTCAAGGAAGTCTGATCTGGCCTCAAATGTTCAACATTTTTATAAATGATATTCCTAAAGCACCTAACCTCGATCTAGCTTTATATGCAGACGACACAGCCATCATTTCACAACATTCCACCATCTCCACGGTAACCTCTGCACTGCAGAGTTATCTTTCTAGCCTAGAGCTCTGGCTCGGACTGTGGAAAATCAAAATTAATGTCGCAAAATGTGCTGCCACCTTATTTATCCGAAGAGCATACCCCAATTTACCTAACTTGGAACTCTTCGGTGAACCAATTCCCTGGGTTCCCACTTATAAGTATCTAGGAGTGATACTTGATTACAAATTAAGTTGGCAACCTCACATAAAGAAAGTTATTTCTAATGCGAAGGCTGTCAAATCCCAACTTCTGCCTTTTTTCGCTAGAAAAAGCGACCTATCAACGAATAACAAGATTCTGCTCTATAAATCTACGATAAGGCCAATTTTAACATATGCAAGCCCGGTATGGGGCGCAGCTGCAATTACTAACAGGAAACATGTCCAAATTTTCCAAAATATTATGCTACGGCAAATTTATAAACACCTTGGTACGTTACGAACGAGGATATTCATAACGCAGCCAAAATTCTCCCCATTAATCGCTTTATACAGCGTCTTTCGGTTAACTTCTTCAAAAAGATTCCTTCGGTTGGAAACCCCGTTCTCCATGACTTACCCGTTTATCATCCTGGTGTTGCATCATCAAAGAAAAGACCTTGTGCAACACTGGCACGCGACTATAACGCGTCACCAATCCCGAAGCGGCGTTGTCATGGAGACGGGTCGCCTCCAAGCAATCACCCAACTCTCGTTCAACCCCCCCCGCCTAGGTGAATCCGCTGCACGCCCAGCTTCACCCAGGTCCACTATCTCTGCCCCGTAACCAGGGCAACCATTTAGTGCAATCTTAAGAGACTGCTTATCTCTAACGCCTTTTGTTCCCTTCTTAAAAGGGTTCTGGCGCTCTTATTATTATTTAACTTGTAGAGACATTAGGTTATTTAGTAGCAGGAGACATGAAAAATATGCAATTCCTTCGGCGGGAAATGGAACCACGGACCTCTGAAATACCGGCTCAGTGTGCTGACCATTACACCACATAGGCACGCTAAGAATGTGGGAGATATACCTTATATACTCCCCTTTTTAAACGGCGACTGGGGTTTTGGGGACCCAATCGCCAAATCCTGGGTGTGGAGAGTAATCATCCACAACCCTTTTAGTTCGGGCGCCAGTGTAGAGACATTAGGTTATTTAGTAGCAGGAGACATGAAAAATATGCAATTCCTTCGCCGGGAATCGAACCACGGACCTCTGAAATACCGGCTCAGTGTGCTGACCATTACACCACGAAGGCACGCTAAGAATGTGGGAGATATACCTTATAAACTTATACATTTCTTAAGAGGACTTTAAGCATTTAATTTTATTTATTCATATGATGCTCTTATTATTATTCATAACACCTAACGTTAACAGTAACTTTTTAAAATTTAAAATGTTTCTCCTTAGAGACAGTTCGGCCCTGTCTCTTTAACTTCAACTTGCATAACGAGTTCCCACCTCCCCCCCTCTCCTAGACCCGAAGTGCGCGCGAAAGAAGTTCGCAAGCACTTCCATTCACGCGTTGTTAACACCAGAAGACCATCGATCAAGGAAAACTAGCTGCTTATCAAAATTCAAGATGTAACCCCTTCTAAATTGATTCTGGCCCTTTTTTCGACATTAAAATTTACTAAATTAAGTCCTTCAGTGTTTTTACCTTTTTTGTCACTGCGAAGGCACGATTCTTATTTAAATTTTCCCAAATTTTTGACACTAAATTTTTATCTTTTGCGGAACCCCTCTTTTGGCGATAATATATTAATTGATGATGTGGGGATAAAGGCTAATTGCCTAAGTGCTCCGTAATTAACCCCTTCCAAAACAAGTACAGTGTCAAGGCAAGCTAGGAGCGGGGCTACAGGATCAAGGTAGAGAGGGTTGGAACCAATGAGACAGTAGAAAGCGAAGTATCAACACACATACATCATACTAAAATTAATATGCTGGTACTAACAAAACATAAAGTGAGGTGCAGCGAGAATACCAAAAACACAATTTTAACAACTATAACAGAACAGGTTACATGGAAAAGAACACATATACAATTTGAAGAATAATACAAACATAGAACATAACAAATACAATGCAGGCGGTTACAGATATTCTGTTCCATAAGGACATGGACATATATACAGAAATAAGGATACAATATACTACATATATGTTTATATTTTCTCTTTTTCTTTTTCATTCTCCTTTTTTTATTATTATTTTTTTTTCTTTTCTCCATCATATGCCCAAAAGATAGGCAATGCAAACACACCTGCATATTTTAATTATTTCTTTCCTTTCCTTTTTTTAACAGTTTACATACAAAGATACAAAGAAAAGAATCACCGAAGCACTGCAAGTAGCCTTCTACGGTAAAGAGGGCTATGATAATTATACAGCAATCTAGGAATTGTGCGATTTTTAGCACGGGGGATTCGTTTGATGAATCTTTTTGTTAAATGCTTAATATAGTCACCTAGTGCTGGAATATGTAGCTCCCTATGCAGAGCCTCGTTACGTATGAACCACCTGCAGCGCGTGGCTTGTCTGAGAAAGGTATTCTGCTGCACCTGTAATTTATTCAAATGTGTATTACAAACATAGCCCCAAACAGGACTTGCATACGTCATAATTGGTCGTAACATGACTTTATAAAGGAGTAGCTTATTATCTAGCAATACACCACTGTCCCGAGCAATTAGGGGGGGTAAGTGTAACTTTACGTGCTCGGAACTTAGAGAGAACGTGTGTAATGTGGGGCTTCCATGTGAGATGATTATCCAAAATGACTGCAAGATATCGGGCCTGCTTGGTTCAGGGGATAGGAATATTGTTCATGACAATCTGCCATTCGTCATTCGTTTTGAACTTTTTTGTCAACAGAATAGCCTCAGACTTCTTCACGTTCCCCTTGATCTTCCATTTATGGAGCCAGGTTTCCAATGCATGTATGTAGGATTGTACTGTTTGCTTCACTGAACTAACAGATGCACTTTGAGCAAGAATTGCAGTATCATCCGCGTACATAGCAAGTGTTGGGTCGTGCGTATGTGGTATGTCGTTCGTGTGTAAATTATATAATAAGGGTCCTAAAAGGGAGCTCCGTGGAACGCCACTGAGAATATCTCGGCGTGTGGAATATGCATTATTTACACGAACTACAAAGTTTCTGCCATGCAGATAAGAATAAATGGTGTGTGTGATGTAGGCAGGGAAACCCTGCACTATGAGGTTTGTTATGAGGCCCTCCAGCCAAACCCTATCAAAAGCCTTAGCAATGTCTAAGAAAACTGCCCCCGTCGTGAGCCGTTTTTGCAATCCAGATGAAATAAATTCGGTTACCCTGTACAGCTGGTGTGTGGTGGAATGGGCTCTCCTGATCCCGTGTTGCTGTGGTATATTGATGTTATTTTCCTCCACATGTAGAAGTAACCTCTGGTGGATAACATGCTCAACGATTTTGTTGAGCGTCGACAGAAAACTAATAGGTCTATAGCTGACAGGGTCTGTGGCATCTTTTCCGGGCTTTAAAAGGGGGCAGACGGTGGCAGTTTTCCAGGCTTGTGGAAAGTATCCATACTTAAAGATCAAATTGATAATATGGACGATTTTAAAGACCATTATGATCCCCATATTTTAGTCATTTTATTGGTGATTGTATCCAAGCCCGGACTCTTCCGGGTTTTTATGTTGGCAATATGCGTAAGGACTTCTGGTGGAAGAACTGGAGGAATGTTGGTTTGTGAGAGAAAATTTGTAACTGTAGTTGTGACAAAGTTTTCTGTTGGAGGGTGAGAAATGTTGTGCATGTGGAACTGATTGGCGAAATGATCGGCAAGCGATTCGGCCTTATCAGTATCGGTGTATGCAATTCTTTGCGGGCCGTTAAGGGGCGGAATAACATTGTGGCATCTTTTATATTTAGCAGTAGCTTCCCAGATAGAATTATCCTCTGGGTTGAGCGACTGTAAATAGTTAGTCCAGTCTTTTTGGGCCTGTTGTCCTGTAATAAAATCTCCACCTAAGATAATTCATTGTTGAGTTGAGAGAGCAGTCGCAGCTCTGCTGCTACATGTCTATGTGCACGTCTGTTATGTGGAATATAGGTGGAAATTACTGTGAATGGTTGTGAAGTGCTTGGCATGAATGTAATAGCTAGCGTCTCAACGGCTAAAAGCTGTGGTAATGTAATTTGCATATGCGGAATGAAGCGCTTGATGAGTACGAGAAGTCCTCCCTCAGCATGTCTAGTACTTCTGACACGATCAAGGCGATACATGGAAAAATTGTTTATGCTAAACTGTACATTTGGACCAAGCATGTGTTCTTGTATAAGGACAACATCAGGGTCGTACTCCTTTATAAATTCCCTAAATTCATGAATCCGATGGAATAATCCGTGGGCATTCCATGTTACAATTTTAACGCCACTGGCCATAATTAGTTGATGCTACTTAGCCCGTTGACATCCTCTATCACACGATAGAGTATTTTTAATTTTTTCCCAAGGGAATTACTGTTTTTAACATTGGGTATTTCTTTTTTGAAAACTTGCATAATTTTATGCAAGTCTGTGCCAAATGCCTTCTGAAATTCAGACATAATTTGCATGAGTTCAATAAATTCCGAAATGCTATTTAAATTGCTGTTAACCTGAGTATTTTCCATAAAACTTACATTTTTCTGTCTGCTAGTATTACCGGCCAATGGCGTTAAGGCAGCAGCAGTAGGGCGGGGCTCAGATACTTTTTCATGATTCGACTGATTTTCTGCGAAAGAGGTTTTAGCTGCCTGAGCATAACTAAATCCAGGTCTGGCAGTTGAAGATTTTTGTTGTTTCTTGGCAGCAGGAAATCGCGGACATCCACGGTAACTTGCAGGATGATCCCCAGAACAATTTACACACTTAGGTGCAAAGCTGTATGTAAGTAAAGCGTCGGCACTTCAATGGGAGAAGTTGCGCTTCGTAACGACCGCAGCGCTCGTATCGGTGGCGATGTAGAAACACAATCAGTAAAACTACGCATGCTCCTTTTCTTTTCAGTTATTGGTTGTTTTGATTTCGTTGTTTGTTTGATTCTACCCAAATCTTCTTAACTTCTAACGTGCTTTGGTTGTGTTATTTATAACTTATTAATTTTGTACTTTTTAATTACAAAAGGCTCTTTTCAGAACCAATTTTTTTTTTAATTTTCTCTAATGGCGTATCGATACTGCGGATTAAGGATTGCAAGTAAGGAGTGAAATTTCGTCGAAATCTGATGGAATGCATTTCTACAGTTTCCTTGAGACGATGCGTACTTAAGGAAGCAATAAAGAACAGTTTTAGGATATGTATTGTTGAAATTAAAGGTAAAAAAATCTGATAATTAAAAGAATTATTCCCCTATATTTTATAATAACGCAGGTACAAGTTTTAAATAATATTTAAAAAAAATTTTTTTTTATTCTCTTTCAGAAGTATTCAGAGAAAGTTATGTACTGTTTAATGTATTTCACTATTAAAATAAAAAGAGCGCTAATTTTAAATGGACCGAATTGAGCACTAATTACAAATTGACCTAGATTTTTTTCATTTAAAACATACCTCAGAAGCTAAAAAAATCATGTCGTATTTGAGAAAGTATTTTAGGTAGAAGCTCTGTAAGTGGAGAAGAAATAATGCATAATTTTAATGTTAATAACAATAAACTTTGCTTAAAAATATATTCTTTTCGTACACTTAGGACTCTGAAATACTGTACAAATAGAAAATATATACATTTATATATATAATTACGACGCAATAAAACTCATTGCGGCCTCGCCATCTTACTTCCGACCTCCATGACGTCACTGCAGGGGAAAGGAGGAGGGGAAGAGGTTTAGTTTACATCGCCACCACTGCAGTGGATTGGCGCTGCAATTTGGCTTCATGTTATAGTATGGGAGTACCGACGCTTTACTGACATACAGCTTTGACAGACAGACAGACAAAGAAGACAAATGTCTTGTTTTGCACC
Organism: Stegodyphus mimosarum; assembly: GCA_000611955.2. Lineage (NCBI taxonomy): Eukaryota > Metazoa > Arthropoda > Arachnida > Araneae > Eresidae > Stegodyphus > Stegodyphus mimosarum. The sequence continues at coordinate 105,649 of KK120504.1, read as the reverse complement.
CGCTAAGTCTTTCTGCACCGATGGGCGAAAAATCAAGCTAGGGTGCGAAAGAAACGTATATAGAAAAAGGGCAATTTCGTATTTCAGAGGAGAGTAAAAAGGAACTTCGTATGTTTTATACGAGTTCTAAAGGCCAGGAAAAAAATATGGGACAAAATAAAATCAAAAATAAATGGCCCAAAAGTAATGGAGAGGAAACAAAAAATAAAAGGGCCTATAGAAAGAAAAGGAAAAGAAGTAAGAAAATGTCTTAAATATGATTGTGTCCAAACAAAAGTATATATTAAGTAAGGTAACATATAGTATTGCGGTAACCAAATATATTCAAACTTTTTTTTTTCAAACAACATCAGACAAGATCATAAAACCATACACAGTGCAAGGGCATATCAGCAAATTTAATAAATAAATATCAGAATTTTTTTTAATTATTTTTTTGATATTATATTTATTTAATAATTTAACCATCATAGTTTACTATACATTTGTACTAGTCTAACAAGTTGAGGCACACTTTATTAGTATATGGTCATAACTCTAAGAGCTGTATTCAAGGAAATATAAATTAACCTTATTGTAGTCTTTATTTGCGAACTGACAGAAAAAAAATCAATTGAAAACAGTAAAACTGCAACCTTTTACATTTATCGATGCCCAAGATCCCCTTGCCCCGTCTCGAGAAATTCCTCAAAGGGGCCCAGATAGGGAGTGCTGACAGACGGCGTCTACTGATAAGGATAGCGTCATTACAGGTTACAGTAAAAACAAGCATATAATATAAAGCAATTTCTAACTATTATTTAATGTCAGAGGCCTACTACAATAATAAATAAATGAATTTGAAGGCACTCTAACAATATATATTTCATTTAGTTTAGAGAAAATATGGCTACTTATCTGAAAGCTCCTGTTTTCCTTCGGATTGCAGAAGAATGAACAGCGAGGAAGATGAGACCCCTTTTGCACAGAAAAACTGTCCCATTTGAAGGCGAGACACTTCGGAGAAAATTTTTAAAAATTTCTTTGATTAATTAAGGCTTTTTTCCGGAAAACACACATAAAAATGTCGGAGCTGGCCAAGCTGCTCTCTCTATCGTTCGTGATCACCACATACAGCTTTGCTTAGGTGTATCGAGACGACTTTTATTGCAGTCACGAGTGTAATGATCACCCGCACACTTCACGCATTTGGACGAAAAATGAGAATTGTCAGAACTGTGATACCATTTCTGACAATTAAAGCATTGCGCAACTAAATTTTTTGCAGTATATTTTTCTACAGTAACCGAGAATCTAGATAAATCCTGCAGATGGTAAATATCGTCTAATTTTTCATTCCTGAACAATTGCACTTGGAAGAGTGGCATCGGGGCTTTCGTTTTGAATTTTGTTAGCTGCACCACCTTATGCACATAAAAACCCCGAGTGCTGAGTGCGTGATGAATTTTGCTTGTATGTGATGTAATCTTAATGTGAGGTATGTAATAAATCATTCGCCGATAACTCCAGTTTCAAAGTCCACATGCTTATTCACACCAGAAACAAATACTGTGTGTATTTATCTTGTGTATGCCATATCTAACAACTCATTTAGACTAAAGAGTTATTAAAACAATTATATACTTATTGACACAGGAAACAAACTTTGTGTGTCAGGTATGCAAGAAGTCATGTAGACAGTATGGTTTTTTAGACAAACGTCTGTATATAACTTGTCTGTAACTGAAAAACTTGTCTGTAAGCCATGTAAGAATTCATTTGGATGAAAGAGTATTTTAAACGTACACATGCTTATTCATGCAGGAAATGTGAAGTATGTAGCAAATATGTGAAGTGTGTAATAATCATTTACTCAAAATATCATTTAAATATACTTATTCATACAGGAAGGAATCCTCATGTGTGTGATATATGTAATACGTCATTTGCACACAAAGGTACTTTAAACAAGCATATTCACACTGGAGATAAATCTGGTGTTAATGAGATATGTAATTAGTTGTTTACTAAAAAGAAAAATAAATTAAAACGCCATATGCTTATTCACACAGGAAAGAAACCTCATGTGTGTGAGGTATGTAATAAATCATTTACTCTAAAATATATTTTAAAAAAGCATTTACTGATTCACACAGGAGAGAAACCTCATGTGTGTGAGGTATGTAATAAATCTTTTACTCTAAAATATATTTTAAAAAGGCATTTACTGATTCACACAGGAGAGAAACCTCATGTGTGTGAGGTATGTAATAAATCATTTACTCTAAAAAGTCAATTAAAAAGTCATATGCTTCCTTACACAGGAGAGAAACCTCATGTGTGTGAGATATGTAATTATTCATTTACTCGAAAAAGGCAATTAAAATGCCATATGCTTATTCACACAGCAGAGAAACCTCACGTGTGTGAGATATGCAACAAGTTATTTACTAAAAAAGGTCATTTAAATAAGCATATTCTTATTCACACTAAAGAGAAATCTTATGTTTGTGATATATGCAATAAATTGTTTATTCTAAAAGGTGATTTAAACAGACATATACTTATTCACAGAGAAGAGAAACCTCATGGGTGTGAGATATGTACTAAGTCATTTGCTCAAAAAAGTCATTTAAACAGACATATACTTATTCACACAAGTGAGAAACCTCATGTGTGTGAGATATGTAACAAGTCATTTGCTCGAAAAAATAATTTAAAACGTCATATGCTTGTTCACACAGGAAAGAAACCTCATCTGTGTGAGGTATGTAAAAAGTTGTTTGGTCAAAAGAGTCATTTAAAACGCCATATGCTTAATCACACTGGAGAGAAACCTCATGTATGTGAGATATGTAGTAAGTCATTTGCTCTGAAAGTTGGTTTAAACAAACATGCACTTATTCACACTGGAGAGAAACCTCATCTGTGTGAGATATGTAATAAATCATTTAGTCTAAAATATGTTTTAAAAAGGCATCTCCTGATTCACACAGAAGAGAAACCTCATGTGTGTGAGATATGTAGTAATTCATTTGCTCAAAAAAGTCAATTAAAATGCCATATGCTTATTCACACTGGAAAGAAACCTCATGTGTGTGAGGTATGTAACAAGTTGTTTACTCAAAAAGGTGACTTAAACAAACATGTACTTATTCACACAGGAGAGAAACCTTGTGTTTAAAAAATATAATAATTCATTTACTCTAAAAAGTCGATTAAAATGCCATATGCTTATTCACTCAGGAGAGAAACCTCATGTGTGTGAGGTATGTGAGAAGTTATTTACTGAAAAAGATCATTTCAACAGATGTATACTTATTCACATTGGAGAGAAACCTCATGTGTGTGAGGTATGTAATGCATTTGCTGACAAACGTAATCTAAAGAACTGTATGCTTATTCACAGTGGAGAGGAACCTCATGTTTATGAGATATGCAGTAAGTTGTTCACTTAAAAAAGTACTTAAAAAAACGCTATGTTCATTCATACAGGAAAGAAACCTCATGTGTGTGAGGTATGTAACAAGTTATTTACTCAAAAAGGTCATCATTGACACACACATGTACTTATTCTCACAGAAGGGAAGCTTTCAGTTTTTGAGGTATGAATCAAGTGATTTGTTGACAAATGTATATTCTTACTCACACAGGAGAGAAATCTCTTGTTTGTGAGATATGTAGTAAGTCATTTACTCTAAGCTGTATTTAAAAAAAGCATTTACTGATTCACACAGGTGAGAAACGTCATGCGTGTCATTTATGTAATAAGTCCTTTATGTGCAAGTATAAGTTAAAAAGCCATGTGATTATTCACACAAGAAAAAAACCTCATGTTTGTGAGATATGTTATAATTCATTTACTGAAAATTCTAATTTAGAAAGCATATACTTTTTCTTACTAGAAAGAAACTCTATGAGTTATATGAGTAATGAATCACTTGGATGTCAGAAAAATCAAAAGATGCATGTCTGCAGATAATAGAAGGCATGTCTACAGATAACAGACCATTACTTATATATGCAGTAATGACTTATCCCTGCTAGAAAGAAATGGCATTGTATGAGGTGTGTTTATCTCGTCATTTCATCACAAATCTTAATAAATCATGTATTTGTTTCCACTACAGAAAAAGTCAAATCATTTTAAAGTATTCCTGATTTAAAGCAACATTTTATTATCCATGGTACAAAATGTGAAATATATTTTTTTGTGGTATCTTTAGTACTGTAGGATTTATGTATTTTTATCTTCCTCGTTAGCCTTTAAAACTGCCTTTTTGATGTTGTGATTGCTTAGACTTTAGATAACAAAATGGTTTTGAATGAAATTAAAATTTCTTGGAAAAGTAAGGTTTTTTTTTCGGTACTTGCCTGTTAATGCCACCACCATAATAAAATATGCCATATTTAAGGTATATGTGAATTTCTGGCTGCCATGCATGCTACCATTCATTCCACAACCATGCTCATAATAATTTTTCAGACAAGCAACTGTACCATTTTGTGTACATTCTTTTTTGTGTTAAACAGTTTCTACAAAGAAATCGGTGTATGTTTTGCCTTAGTTTTAGAATATGGCCTTTGGAATTTGTGCCCAATGTACAGCAAGAACACAGAATTTTGCTGAAAATTCTCCAAATGGAAGAAAGAGGAAATGCGTTTCCTCGATAGCAAGTGTTGTACGAACCTAATTCATAGCATCTGCTGTGTTCTTTTACACCAAAACATATCATTGTGTATTTGGTGAGAAGGAAAGTACAAAGTAATTACAGAACGATTGCGAGAAGAATGTGTTTTACTTTTTTAATGCATTGCTTAATCCAGACTTAATAATTAAAATTTGTATTTTCAAGAATATTTTTTTTACATATATTGATAATGTTTACCAATTTTCCATAAATATTGTTAGTTTGGAAATTTAAAAATAAATGTGTGAAAAACACCATCTTGCACCCGATAAATAACATTTCAGTTCTAAAAAATCAAAAAATGTTACGAAGGTCATTATGTTAATTTTTAACTACATTTTTTTTTGCTCATGGATCCATGCAAATGTTTCAGGTATGTTTATACTTATATGTCCTTGTTAATTCTCTATTATTAAGTGTTCAGTTTTGACATCTGTTTCCTGTGGAAGCTTCTGACTTTCGTGTTATCACCATCAAATTCTTCGTATTCCCAAATTCTAAAAAATGATTAAATATTTCATCACCTACTGCATGCTGTAGCTTGTAAGTTCATTGTACTAAACTTCACTCTTTTTACGTTAACACAAAATTTAATTTTAGTTCTGTGATTAGATCTCAAAGTATGTTTGTCAGCTTCAGTAAGCTTTCAATCAATTTTTGCATATATTAATGCTGTAGAAAAAGGCCATGTGCATATGTCTGTAAAACTGCGTTTGGAATATATCTTTTCCATGCATCTGAAAAATGTTTACATAATAAATGTGTCTTTAAGAATAATTCTTTCTTTTTTTTTAAATATGCGCCAGAAGAAAACATTATTTTTAATTCTCAAGGACAAGCATGTGCTTTCCATATGTATTAACACTAATGTACCAAAGTAGAATCTCATATTTATCTTATAATTCCTGCTTTGTTTGCAAGTGTTTGGTGTAAATCAACATTAGGAGAAACGGGGGCCTAAATTTTTTTTGAAATTCACTGAGAGAGCATTGTGAAATAGTTTTTTTATAATGCAAATTTAGAATAGCAAAGAATCTGACAAATTTCATATTTTATTTTCTCTTTTGTTATTTTAACTCAAGAGACATTCTGTGTTAGAATTATTTCCAGCTTATATTATAAGGTATTTCTCCTGCCTCCTTTGCATGCCTTTGTGGTGTAGTGGTCAGCACACTGGATGCGTAAACGAGAGGTCCGTGGTGTGATTCCCGGCGAACGCTTAGCTCATTTTTCATGTCTCCTGCTTCGAAATAATGTAATGAGTGCATACTGGTGCCCGAACTAAAACGGTGGTGGATGATGATTCTCCACCACTGGGATTTCGCGATAGGGTCTCTAAAATCCCAGTTACCCTAAAAAAGGACGAGTATATAAGGTATTTCCTCTCGCCGTAGTGGTTAGTGGTCAGCACGCTCGATGTCCACAGTTCGATTTCCAGCGAAGGTGTTGCTCTTTCATGTCTCCTGCTTCAAAGTAACCTAGTGACTCTAGAATGTTTGCAAATAGAAATGACAATTCTGATCAGGCAAAATTATGTTTTTGGAAGAATATAACATTTCTACATCATTTTAATTTTACTTCCTCGGACTGATTGAAGTAACATTGTATCTGTTATAATCTGCTTGTTTTATTTAACAATTTTTTATTTATTTATTTATTATTATTTTTTTTAAATTACAGCTCAATATTTTTTTTAAATCATTATTAAGCTGAAGCTTAAAAGCTGAAGAAATAACTATATTATGAATTTAAGGAGATGTTTAAATATATGACTATTCTAAAATTTGTATTACGGAAGTTTGAAATTGCATGTTTTATATCTACTTGATGTATTTGTAAAGATTATTTTGATCTAAATCAAATATGAACCTAATATGTGTATAAGAAAAAGGTTATGGAATGAATTTTGCCAGTGCCACCTGATACAAGTTCTTAAAAATTAACTTTTCATGAAATAGCTTTAGTTTTACTTAATTAATTAAATTTTAATACTTAGTACAACAAGCATAAGTGCAAAATTACAGAATTTTGTCAAACATTCTCTCAAGGGAACAATAACTAAATGAGTTTGCTAGATAAGCAATGCTACACTATGCTGGGCTTTTAATGTCCGATGATGAACAGATCGCTGTATGCTTGGGGATAACTATAGCGGGAAAAAATTCCAGAAAGATTTGGAGATGAAAGCAGATGTTTTATTCTTTTCATGTATCATGTAATCCTTATTTAATAATTAAAATTTGTATATTCATTTGCTGAACTATATTTTTTTATGTATTTTTCGTGAACATATAAGAAATATTTTTAGTTTGGAAATCTTTCTAAAAAACAAAAGTACAAGAACCACCACCTTCCAGCCAATCAGGGACTTTTACGTTTTCATCTAATTAAAAAAAACACCAAAATTGCATCAAGATAGTTTTGTTAATATGGATGTACCAAAATTTGTTTCAGTTCTCATTTTTGGACAATCAGAGAGTTTAATAATCATACATCATTAAATGAAAATAGTATGTTTTGCTCTGGAATAAGCTTTTCTCAAGAAGTATTCTTGGAGTGTGTCTACATACACATAGATCCAGATATATACATACAAAAATATGTTATAGAACACAGATGCAAACGTGCTGTCTCGTTGAGACAAACACAGTAGTAGTTATATTTATGTAAGAATATTTACAACAGTATTTAACTATTTCCAGCATATAATAATTTAATATAATTTACATATAATAATTTAATATTATTATATGTAAGGTAAAACTAACCATACAAATAGAAATAACTCATTGTTAATGTAAATTACATATTCTATTAGTTTTATTAGTTCTTAACTGATACAGAGTGTAATACTAAACAGCTATCTATATTAGTTAATGTTTGCCAAATAAATTACATTAGTGCAACTACACAAAATCGACGTATGTACAAAATAGTAGTTTGAAAATGTGTTTTATTTTTAAAGTGGCAAGCTAATTATAAAAAGTTTGATTAGTAATCAAAGAATTGATTAATCTGACTAGTTATAGACACTCATTGATTAGAACGAAATACGTATCAGATAAATCTGTTTATGTTCAGAATTATGAATGCATCTGAAAATATAAATGAATATATCAGAGGTATATACAAAGATTTAAATTGGCATTTAATTAAGTACTTTTCTTTGTGAGATAAAATTAAAATACATGATGTATTGTTTGTACTGCATCCTGTGCTTAAGAACTGGCATCTCAAGTCAAAATTTTCCTCTTCTTTCACGGCTTTAACGCCTTTGATAAGATTCCAATTCTTCAACATACTTTTCCCATTTATGTATCATTTTTATATGTTTGGTAAGTGCTCAATGATGATTACGAGATGTACGTAAACATCATTTTTTCTACATTCTCCTTTAATAATTCTATATTACAGTAGACAAAGGGCCCTATTCACGACAAGGAGCGTAACTAACGATCTTCTCTTAACGGACGACCGTTAAATTTCACGACTTCAGTAACCGTAAGGACTGTTGGTTAAATTGGCATTCGTGACAGCGACCGTCGGAGTAATCCTTACGGTAAGTGACCTTCGTTCGAGAAGTTCGTTAAAATTAGCCAATCAAATGATAGTTATTGTAGGGCGCTAAACTGGTATCATTTCGGATATTTTTGTAGTTTTCTGTTTCTCTCGTGTTAACTATCTCGTGCTAATGGAAGGAAAATTTCAGAAACGTGGGGCTCGCTTGACAATCAGGCAAAAGCAGTTGATTCTTCAGTTTGCTGAAGAAAATCCAAACATACAAAGAATAAAAATTGACTCTTAATTTTACACTGCAAGAAAAAAATAACCTGTGGTTGCGACTTTCAAATTTATTGAATTCTGATGGTCTGGGTGCTGTGAAAACCCCCGAAGAATGGCGCAAAGTAAGTATAATATTATTTGTCATATAAATGAATAATAATTGAATTTTTATACAAAAATGTTATATAGTAATTCTTAAAGTTCGTTGATATTAAAAATCGGAAACAAAAATTTGATTATTATTGATAAGCTCACATGTATGAAGTAATCAACTTGAATATTAAACAAAATAATGCATATATAAGTTTGCATTTGTAATCAAAATAAAACTTTAACATTTAATAATAAAGAACTTATGTAGAGGAAATAATAATATTTGAAAGTCCAAAAATATTACACAAAAAGATTTTAAAATCTAATACATAGGGCATTGGAATCTTGTATAAATAGTTCATAAGAATATTTAAAACATAACTTTATGACAATTCCTTATTTTTTTGCTTAATTAATGGTATTAACAAACTCCCAAAACGTTGGGACACTCTTAATTCTATATAAAAATAGTGTTACACACAAATTCAGATTGAATTTTTTAAAGAATATCTTTGTTTTGTTCATTATAAAATTGTAATTAAAATGTATTTTTGCCTTAATTTAATATTCTAAAATTTAAAACGCAGTACAAAAAATTTTCCACAAAAGTTTCATGACCCAAAGAAGAAACTACGAACAGCACAAAAATGTTTAATTTATCAAATAGCCAAGTACCCAATGGTTTCTTCTTTTGCTTTTATTTCACATTGTGAATATTTTTGTATTCCCTGAATTCACCGATATGTAACTTCTCAACTAAAATTGTTCTATTCTCGTTTCATCACTTTCTTTAATTTTGCTTTTTAATTTGGATTTCCAAGTTATTTTAAATATATTTCACTGACTTTAAATCAGGAGATTTTTGGAAGTGTTTTGATCATTTCTGTGGAACTGTAGAACAACCATTAAGTCAACATCTAAAATGATGTGATTAGTATCATTATTTTGATAAAAAATGCAAAATTAAGGTAAAGGTGTACAAATACATTTCTACTGTATTTTTTAATACTTATCAATTAAACAGCTATCTGGAATATATATTATTTTTTAAAATTACTTATAACAATCCTTTTTGAAATAGGTATATATCTTTATTAAATCAGAATACATAATTCAGTCTGATGCAAGTAATGATATGTTGGAAGGGCGAAGTAATAATTCAGTTCATATAATTAATTATAAATATGAGATATTAATGTCATTTGATTACCATACTTTAAATCTTAAATTTCTATATTGTCACAAAAAAATTTATAATTTGTTTGGCTATTTTCAGACATGGAACAACTGGAAATCAACTGTTCGTTCCCAGTATATTAAAATCAAGCAGCATGCTCGAGGAACAGGAGGTGGAGGTCCCGCAATTAATCGCCTCAGCATTGAGGATGAAAAATTGATGAGCATGATTGGTGCAATACGCACAGAAGGCAATCCTGAAATTAAGGAAATTGGATTTCAGGTAATAAATCTTATCCCTATATTAATACATCTGTCCCTATTTTACATTATCATTTTTAATTTCTTTCCCAATTTAAATATTTTGTTAGTTTGCTTAATTGTAAAGTTAGGTTTACTTAAAAATTAGAAAACATAATACTTTGTTAAAGAGATAAAGATATTTTCAATATAAGTGCTTGCCGTTTAACATATGTGATCAGTTTTAAATTGTATGAATTATTTGAAGATTTAGTTATAGGCACCTGTTTATATAGTATATGGGAAATATTTCCCAGTAAATATTAATTATTATGAAACATTGCAAATTATATCTTCAAATGAAAACTGACTGCCTTTTTATTATGAATTTGATAGACAGAAAATGTTGATGAAACTTCAAGAATGGAGGAAAGAATTAATACTGGCAGTTTTCAAAGTACACCAATGGAAGAAGTTATTGTTGAATGTGTCATTCCGGAAGAGAAGTAATTAGAAATATAACTTTTTTGTTTGCATATATATACTTCATAAAATGCTGTCACCATGTTTGTTCAGTCTCCTGGTTATGAATAACGTGATCTGAAATATTGTGTGTGTATATATACATATATATAAATTGATATACTAATTGTAATTTATTTCTTATAGATCATTTGTGGAAAGTGTAGCAATACCTAATTTTCATGATTATATTGAAATAAGTCAATGTAAGTTCCATTACAGCTTTTAAATGGCATTTTTATTAGTTGCTTTAACAATCAAATTATATTATTATAGCAGATATGTAATATTACGAATTCATCATAGTAGATAATAATGTATATTATTAACTAATTGTTCCATATTTTTAAATTAAGAGAATGTTTTTAAATTAAGAGCGGGAAGCTGCATTTTGGTTCAGTTTTAAAAATATCCTTCACAATAATATTACTTTGTAACCTTAAAAAATTTAAATCAATAACTTTCCTTTCTGCTATTAAATTGTATGAATTATTATTATTTCAAACTGAAGTTTTTTCTTTTCCTTGAAAATTTAGCCTGTGAAACTCCCCAAATACTTCCATAACTAGTTCCGTTCCACGCCAAGCGTTTCTAAACCGCCAGAATCGTAAGTTATACTATATCTCTGATTTTACTACAATTTTCTACCAGATATTCTTTTCCAATGGACAAAGGTGTAGCTAGGGTTTTCAGCACCTGGGGACAACTGAAAATCTTGTGCCCCTTACAGTGTGTCAAGAATGAAAAAAAAAAAAAATCATAACAACAATTTGGCACCCCTGGATGCTGTGCCCAGGGACAGATGTTCCTCCTTGCCCCACCCTAGCTACACCACTGTCATTGGAAAACTTTTTTAGAAATATTGTGTACCATTTTCTATTCCTTGTTAAATAATACCCGTGTAATATACATTTTACAGGAAACAGACGGCGAAGAGAATTACCTATTGAAAGGGCTGCCAAGAATTTTTCAGAATTCCAAAAGATGCAGGCAGAAGCCACATCAGAATTAACCGAGGCAATTCAAGCCCAGACAAAGGCCATAAAAAATATGACTTGTGTACTGGAAAAAATTGCAGCAAAATTGACTTAATGTAAAATTAAAAGAAGGATTTATATAAAAACTGAAATGTTTATTGTAATACTTTTCTAAAAGCTGTTATTTATTTCACATTGCAATGTTAAGTCATTAATTATATTATACATATCAGCTATCATAATGAAATTGAAGAAATGGAATTTGCCTAACTGCTTGCACTTCCTTAGCTTTTTAGAATAAAAAATAATGCTTTATTTTATTTCCATAAAAATATGATTAATAGCAATAAATTGTGGACTGACTATTTATTATCTAAAAAAGAAAAAAGTATATGAAAAAAATGCTTTTATTTATGACAATATTTACAGTATGTAATATTCACAATATGTATACAATATGCACAGCAATGCACTTTCAATTCACATCACAGCAAGGCTATTTATCTAAAAAAGAAAAAAATAATAATACAGCAACTTTAATATTAGCAAGTTAACACAAATTAGAATTTTTAAGGTATGCATTCTTGGGCTATAACTGGGAATTTTTCGTTGCACGTAATAGAATTGGTCACATTTACGAAGGTTAAAGAAAAGTGATAGCTTCCAGTTTTTCATATAAGAAAATTCAAACCTTTAATTTATACAGGTTTTAGATTATTATAACTTAAACAGACTCCCTTATTCAGTTTCCAAAAATTTCTTTTATAATGATTATTTTGAACAATTCTCATATTAATAGTTAAGATTTTAACAAATCTCTTCCAAATCAAAATTTTCATAGAGATAAAAATTATGGTTCAAATTTCATTTAAAATGATAATATAAACATTAAACTTATGGCAAATATAATTAACAAATCTTTTACAATTTTTAGTTAATATAATTAAAAGAGAAAATTTACCTAGAGCCTTAATAAGCGAATTAAGTTTTGCTGTATTTCTCTGCCTTCATTTAACAGCGATCCAGAACTGTTATCTACCGGTTGTGGAATGCAATCGTCTTCAACTATCGG
>KK120504.1:78186-91606 GCA_000611955.2 Stegodyphus mimosarum | reverse complement strand
ATAATTATGAAGATACTTACAAGCTGTACGTTAATGGAAGAATAATTCTTCCTGTTAATATAAGCTTCTGGCGGATGCTCACTGTCCAGCACACTTGGTGCAATTACAGCTACATGTGTTCCATCCACCACACCTATAACACCAGGCATCCCAAACTTATGCATAAATTCAGCTTTAATTGGATGCTGAGCCTCTTCTGTTGTAGGGAATTTAATCCAGTTCTGTGCCAGGTTATGCGCAATTGCTGAGCTGACAGCAGTAATACATCTGCTAACAGTTGCCTGACTGACATTTAATGTAAAATCGCTGTCAACAGGCTCTTGATAGCAGCCGGTTGCGAAAAATCACAAGGCAACTAGAACCTAAAAATAAATATTAGTAATTTTATTATGTATGCTCCTGTATTCAATATTATCAACAATTACTTAATTAATAAAACAATTGCAATGATCAAGCTTCTATTTTGTTAAAGAAGCACTTGGTCTAGAAATATTAACACCATACTGAAGTAAACAATTAAGTTCCATGCATATTGCACAACATATATATACAAGGTGCGTCTAAAACAATTGGTGAATGGAAGCATAAAACAAAACATGGAAACAAAATACCTTTAATCACCCTCAAAGTAATATCCGTTGGCCACAATAAACTTATGACACTGTTGATAAAGCTGCTGGAATGAGTCAGTGAAAGCCTCTTTTGGGGTCGAATGAAGCGCAAATGCAGTCAAAATGCAATCAGGAGTGTCTTGATTCTGAACTTCTGTAGGCGACTCTTTTTGGTGTGCAGGGAAGCTGGTGAGCATCAATCCCTGTTTGCCGTTTGATCATACTGGTAGCACCAGCTCTCATCTCCTGTGATGATGATTTGCTGAAATGTTGAATCTTGGTCACACGCGTAAATGAAATCTTGAGCAGCATGCATTCGTGTTTCCTTCTGCTCATTGGACAATGAGTGCAGCACAAAACAGGTACAGATCTTGCGCATATGCAAGTATTGGTGAATGATAGTAATAAACTTTGCTGATTCCAAATTCCTTCAATATTCATTGTAGACAGTGGCGATCGTTTAACAGCATCTGTCGCACCTGCTCGATGTTGTTGGTCGTCATACTTGTTGAGGGTCGAACTGAATGCGGTTCGTCATCCACAGCTTCCCTTCCAAAAACATTTAAACCAGTCATACATGCATTTTTTGCTTTACAATTCTGCTTTGGTTTCTCGCACTTCTTGCTACATGCCGTCTCTCCATCTCATCCACATGCATTTTTAACTTGTGTCGTTTACGAGATATCTATCCATTCACTGAACTTTTTAGACACATCTTGTATTACTGAGATGATTAGGTGGTAGATTTTATGGTGCCCAAACTGAAAGATTATATATGCCACAAGTTATCCCCAAACACAAACTTAGAACATCAGCAGGCTTATAAAAGATGCTAAGATAAACAGTTACATAAAACTCAGATAAGAGAAATGATAAGGTTTTCTATACATTCTGGCATCCATAATAAACAATAACAGTTGGCATATTAGCAGCATAATGAATAATTTCAGTGAAAATTTTTTATCTGATCTATATAATATTAACTTCAAGTATTTCACTAATAATTATGAAATTCTTCCCCCCCCCCATTAAAAGGCTAACTGGAACTGTTTAATTACAACATTGATCAATTTATCTACAATACATGTAAGATATTTGAAATTTCCACTGTTCATTCATCTGTGAATTTAATAACACTAATAAAAAAATCTATTATATAAGAATAAGAAAATCACTCACTCGGGTTTCGGGATCCAAAGTAATTCGGTTGCATTTCCGAGGGAAAGCTAATCTGAGATCATGAATTAGCTGGTATGCTAATTGTTTGTTTAATCGAAACTTTTTAATGAATTGTCGATCCGGTAAATCAAAGGCATTGCTTCTATCCCGACGCACAGAAATTCGACATATTTTCTCAAAATAAGCTTCAGCTAAAACTGACGCAAAACCTTCAGCCATGTTTAATGACGGAATTTAACAATCTGTTTACTTAACGGCAAGGGTCAGACGTATCCTTACTTTAACAGCCGTCCCATCAATTTAAAGATCAAATTTAACGCTAACTTTGTTGAGAATACCAATACTTGTGATTTAACTACTTGTGACGTCAGTGTACCACGTGATTCCCTAAATCTCACTTAACGCTGTGGTTAAAAATGTCATGAATAGGGCCCAAAGAAGACAGATGTCTTGTTTTGCACCCGCTAAGTCTTTCTGCACCGATGGGCGAAAAGTAGAGCTAGGATCGAAGGAAAGGTATATAGTAAATGGGCAATTTCGTATTTCAGAGGAGAGTAAAAATGAACTTCGTATATTTTATACGAGTTCTAAACGCCAGGAAAATAAATATGGGACAAAATAAAATTAAAAATAAGTGGCCCAAAAGTAATGTAGAAGGAAAAAAAATAAAAAGGCCCTATAGAAAGGAAAAAAAAGGAAGTAAGAAAATGTCCTAAATACTATTGTGTCCATACAAAAGTATATATTAAGTAAGGTAACATTTAGTATTGCGGAATCCAAACACATTCATACATTTTTTTTTTTTTTGCAAACAGCATCAGACTAGATCATAAAACCATACACAGTGCGAGAGCATATCAGCAAAATAAAATAAATATCAGCATTTTTTTGTTAATTATTTTTTTAAACATTATATTTATTTATTAATTTAACTATCTTAGTTTACTATATATTTGTACTAGTCTAACACGTTGAGGAACACTTTATTAGTATATGCTCATAATTCTAAGAGATGTATTCAAGGAAATAGAAATTAATCTTATTGTTTTTTTTATTTGCAAACTGAAAGAAAAAATTGCAATCGAAAACAGTAAAGCTGCAACCTTTTACATTCATCGATGCCCAAGATCCCCTTTCCCCGTCTCGAGAAATTCCTCAAAGGGGCCCAGATGGAGAGTGCTAATAGACGGCATCTACTGATAAGGATAGCGTCACTACAGGTTAGAGAAAAAACAAGCAAATGATATAAAGCAATTTCTAACTATGATTTAATGTCAGAGGCCTACAACCATAATAAATAAATGAATTTAAAGTCACTTCAGTGATGTATATTTGATATAGTTTAGAGAAAATAAGGCTACTTATTTGAAAGCTCCTGTTTTCCTTCGGATTGCAGAAGAATGAACAACGATGAAGATGAGACCCCCTTTTGCACAGAAAAACTGTCACATTTCAGGGCGCGACACGTCTGAGAAATTTTGTTTTTAATTAATTAAGGCTTTTTTCCGGAAAAAACACATAAAAATGTTGGAGCTGGCCAAGCTGCTGTCTCCATCGTGCGTGATCACAGCGCCCTCCCCAAATACGAAACAGGTCTCCTATACGGTCAGCGCTAAATCCCCAAACGAGCAGGGAGGTCATGTGACATCTAAACTACGTGTTAGATGATGTCACATTAAAGATACGCCCTTTACACTTTTCAGTAAATTTCTGCGCATAAATTGAAATATGGTTCTGCGATATGTTTCAGAAGTAGCAAAAATACTACTGTTCTTTAAATATTAGCATGTATATCTTTCTAATACACTCTTGTGTTTATATTAAATCACTGAGAAATATATGAGATTTCAGTTTTAAATTAGTTGTGTTAATATTTGCAATACATTTTACCCAATAATTAATGTATTGTGCCTTAATTTCTACACTGTATTAGAAAAAGAAATTAATATTTGCCGCTCTGTATATATTATTCAAATAAAGAATTAATGAATTTAAAATTATGAACTTTTTTGCAATAAATATTACATCTTGTATTATTTTATTGTATATCTGAAAGGAATCTGGTTTAAATATAAATTATTTACACAGTTTTTGGATGGAAGATCTATCGTGTAGTATATTTAAGCAGAAGATCTACTGAAAGATTTTTTTTATAGTTTTACATGTTCATATTTTTTAATATCTATATAAGTTTGTTCTGAATAGTTTTGAAAAATATATTGCACCTACACTAAATTTGAATAGCAAATTTTTATCCTGTTAAATAAACTCAAATTTTAATATGAATGAACTGTTGTGAAACTGCCAAGGTATTTTCATAGGAAGCTAATATCAATTTAAGGCTTAAAAAGGACTTCAAAAATGGATTCTAGGCTTTTCTAGTGTAGTTTCTAATGTAGATATGAGCCAGTGTCACTCAGAATGTCCTTCACAAAGACATCCATCCTCTTAGGCTGATAGCCCTTATCTGCTATAATCAAATAAAGTAAACCAAACTTTAGTAAGCATGTAATATTGTTTCTTCCTTATTATTATGGATCTCATACTGTAAAGGTGTCAAGTTTTTTGATAAATCACCAATGTAAGCCATTTTGAAACATCTGGCAGTCCCAACAATGATGATTTATAGTTTGCTTGTAATGAGAAGAGCTTCAAGTAAACCATGTTATCATATTTTTACCTTGACTATTCACTTTATTTTTATGAGAGACATGTATTCTCTGCATATAATCCGACAACGAAATATGTGAATAGGTGGCCCTGAAAAAATTGTGAACATAGGTGAAAATCTGTTTATATAGCCGAAAACCAAAACTGGCATGATTTTTCCACAATACTGGATATCTGACATGATATGCCATAAAAATAGAAATTCTTTCTCGCTCAGTTTCTAAATAGAGAGCCATAAAGTAACCTAAAATTAAAAAAAATTACAAATTATATTTTTAACATACAAACAAAATGCCTACATGCATAAATTATAAAATGAATATAAAAATTTCCCCATGCGTTTTTAAGAGTTATATTTTTTAACATCAAAGCGAATTGCAAAGAATAATAAAGTTAATCTAAAAAAAATTCACCATGCGTTTTTCCAAGTTATATATATATTTAAATCTTAACGAATATCGTGCATGCATGAAGTTAATCTAAAAATCACCATACGCTCAATTTTTACAGGTCATATTTTTAACATCCAAGCGAACCGCATACATAAAGTTAGTAATCTAAAAATTCTCTGTGTATTTATAACATCGAAACGAATTACATGCATAAGATTAATCTAAAATTAAAAAATTTTACAAGTTTTAACAAAATGCATAAATAAAATATAAAATTAATCTAGCAGTTTAAAGTAAACTAAAATCTCACTATGCATTTAATTTTTATAAGTTATATTTTAACATCGGAGCGAACTGCATACATCCACGCATTTTATGCAAGCATTAATAAAACATAAAGTTAATTTAAAACGTTAAAAGAAATCTAAAAAATAAAAACTACTTCAATATTTCCAAGTTATGCTTTAACGCCTAAATAAATTTCACACATAAAAAATAAGCTAAAAATGTGACATAATCTAAAACATTCACCATGCATTTAATATTTTCAAGTTATATTTTTTAACATCTAAACGAGAAACTTTTCTCTAAAAATAAATTCCAAAATTGAACAATTTAGAAATCAGTTTTTACCCATTAACATGGAAACGAATTGCATATATGCATAAAATAATTCTAAAGTCACCATGTATTAAATTTTTAACATGCAAACATAACGAAATGATCATAAACTACGAGTATAATGGCACTGGTTTAATTTTTTAGTCCGTTGAAAGCTATTTTTAAACATTTTTCAGGTACAAAATAAATTTTACCATAAACATAGTACAAAATAGAAAAGAACTAAAATCAAACAGCGATTTTAAATAAATAGGCAAAAGGAATTTAGTTAAGCTAGCGATTTTAAATAAATAGGCAAAAAGAATTTAGTTAAGCATGAAGCTAGTATTTAAAAACAGATATATTTTAAAATATAGCTATCTGGAAACAAAACTGACTTACCTGGTTCAAATTTTCCGATGAGAAGACAGCGATTTGAAAATCCAGATGGTCTTCAAATATAGTTATTTCCGCAAATGTGCAGGAGTCTACGGGAACATTCGCAGCAGTATGGAGTTCTTTGGCACGGTTCACAACTGCTGGCCGACGACGATCTCGCATGGCATTAATGGCAGCTTTGTCCTTATTCAAATATGCCAAGGCATACTCAATCGCCTTGCTACAACACAATCCTTCTTCATCATAGGGTATACATAAGATAGACTGTTTTCTCAGCCTCTCCATGGATATATTAATGACTTTCCTATTACCACCGGCACCCAGAGGTCGTCGAACGGTGATCACGTCCACCGAGAATTCTGCATGCAATTCAATTTTGTCTTTGAACGGCAGTACTTTCATAACTGCAGCCAAAATTTTTTCGACTATGAGGGTTGATACTGCTATCAGAGATGCGCTGATGGGCTTATCCAGACCTTCTGCTTCGATGCAGAATCGGATAAGATCCGAGGGGTTCAAATCTGCTGTAGTCCGCCGAATAAGCTGCTCAAACAATTCTCGGACGGTGTCCGGAATTCGGACGATGGAAACTTTTTCAACATCCTGAGGCAGGCGTTCCATATCTATACTGGCCGGGAAGGTAATTTCTTCCGCTTGGTATTTGTGATTTTGACGACGAGACTCTAGTGAGCACGATCGCCTCATCGAAAAACATTATTTTTCAACAGAAAACTACATACCGAACGCTCATCCATACCAGCGATGAAGACAGGGCCACGAGCTGATGAAGTAGAAGTCTAAAAATAAATAAATACATTGATTTTAGTACTAAGAAAAAATATTCTTCATCTAAAAATAATGAAATACTTAAATATTTACCTCAAATCATGAACCCACTTGATAATACAAGGGCAGAACAAGAGGATTTTCCATGAATATTTGATCAACTTCATCTAATAACTATGAAAATGAAAGTGAATACGTTCAAAATACATTCATATAGAAAATAAAATACATTACGAAAAATACGTGTAAAAATTTACATCGTTATCAGAATCACGGAAAGAATAATCGGGATCCTCAAATAGAACCTAACAATTAAAAATTAGAATAAATAACACATTCAAAAAAATTTCGTGTTTAAAATGGTTATCTAAAAATAAGGTAGAAGCGAAAATGTACTTACCGTCTTTTTCCGAAAATAAGACATCCTCCGAAAATAAGCCCTATCGTGATTTTCGAAACTTTTTGTAAAATAAGACATCCTCCGAAAATAAGCCCTAGTTAAAATAATGTGACAAAAAAATTCGTTAAAAAAGGCTGTTGATTTATTAAGTAATAATATGTTTAGCTTTCCTAATACTCGTATTTCAGTGAAATGTTTGAAACAAAATATTCCGAGAAATTAATTGTTTACTTCTACAGTTCGTTTCAAATTAATTCTTGGAATGTATCTTAAAAATACAACATAAAGCAGTAGTCTACATTGAGCGACAGTGCAGGTATGCAACGTTCATTCATTTCAGTCTTGTAAGTCTGATTATTTCCTCATACGTAATTTTATTTAAAAATAAAGTGAATAATTTTTAACCCCAGTTAAAATGAGTACAAAACGAAAGAGCTATTCCGTCGAGTACAAAAAGGAAATCGTAGAAGACTCCAGGGATGTAAATCTTGTAGCATTCTGTAAAGAGAAGATGCTGGATCTTCGTATGGTTCGTAAATGGCGTGCAGACTACGATTACCTGTGTCAATTGGTGGACCAAGGAAATGAGAAAAAACGCAGAGTTGGATCAGGTCGGCAGCCGTTATTTTCTGAGTTGGAAGATTGCATCTGGGAATGGATTGCAGGCAGGAGAGCAATGGCTTTGGTTGTGCGCAGGGCTGATATTCAAAAATTTGCCCTTGAAACAGCAATTGAATTTGATATATCCACAGAAGAATTTAAAGCATCGTCACACTGGTTGGACAACTTCCTTAAACGATATGAACTGTCTCTAAGGAGATCAACAACATTGTTTAAGCTGGAAGACAATGAAGTTGTTAAGCGTGCACTTGCGTTTAAGCTTTTTGTTGATGGCATCGATTTTTCGAAATACCAACTCTCCAACATGATTGCTATGGATGAGACCGCGGTATTCCTAGGCCAAGGAGCTCAAACGACAGTTCACCACAAGGCTTCTTCGTCAATTTACGTTCCTTCTACCAGTTACGATAGTGCACGTGTTACCTGCATTTTGGCGATTCGTCTAGATGGCAAAAAGTATCGCAATTTTTAATCACTAAAGGTAAAAAAGACCAGATTCAACGTGTTTCAGGAATCTATGTCATTGAAAGTGAAAACGCCTGGTGCACCCAAGCAGTTGTTAGAAAGTGGGTTGGTTTTATGCTGCCACCACTGTTGAGGGGTAAGAATAGAGGTTTACTAGTTTGGGATTCAGCCGGTACTCACCGCGCTAAAGACATGAAAAACTTTCTTGCTGAGAGGAAGATTGATCAAATAATGATTTCGGCAGGAATGACTGGTTACCTCCAGGCACCTGACATTGCAATAAACAAGCCATTCAAGGATCATTTGCGGATGGAAATCAATGAATATATTGAAAATAGAATGGTGAGAAATCATCGAGGCAATTTTGTAAAACCAGGCTTACAAGAAGTTGTGAATTGGGTAAAAAATTCATGGGACAAAATAACTGATAGTTTCCAATGCACTGCGAACAGGCTACTTAGACAAGAAGTATTCATTGAACGATAGCTATATCGCAAGACATGAGAGATTCGGACCAATGATTCAACAGGAAATGGATTTGGAAGAAAATCAGAATATAATTCAGTATTTTGTTTATGACGATGTTCCAGAAGAAGATGACATGACTGTAATTGAATAAATTTAAATTTCTGTATTCTGTGTAAAATAAGTATTAAAATAAAAATATATAAATATACTTTTATTTTTGCCCTACCCCGAAAATAAGCCCTAGCGCGTATTTTGGACCAAAAAAGAAAGTAAGACAGTGTCTTATTTTCGGAAAAAGACGGTACATTAGATGCAGAATAAACTCGCTTGGCAGACAACATGTAGAAAAAACGAAATGGCTCAAAAGAAAATAACAACAAAAAAAAGACAAAAAAACGCTCACTAAGCGGCACCCACAGTAGAAATGATTGCAATCCAGTTCCAGTTCTGATGTTAGGCCCCGAGTAGCTTGCAAATTTGCTCACTTTGTTCCGGCTGTCGTTACATATCGTGCTACCATGAGCGATGCAGTGAGTTGAATGCTCAGGGTGAGTCTTAGGGACAAACTAGGAGGTAGAAGAGGCGTGACCAATAGTCACGTGTGACGCGATAAGGTGTAAGGTTTTACTTAAACTAACAAAGTTTTATTTTAATTTGCCCTTTTCTATCTGTTCTCATTTCAACTTCCCGTTAGAATAAGCGCGCGTTTCAGCTTTATGCTAATTTGAAGTGGAGCCAAGTTCTATTTAAACCGTAGGTAGGAACCTCTCAGAGTGAGAGAGCTTTTAGTCTCAGACCACTGTTACTCTGTTTAATGTTCGCCTGGCCATCTAGTATTTTAATTCTAAGCTGTAGCGCTCTTACGCTATTACTTATTGAAGTAATTCTAAGTGCGTTAGTATTAGTTAAATCTTGCTACGCACCAGTTAGCATAGAGGCCAACCTCGCGTTATAGCTCTGTGAGCATCAACAATTTAATTTCTACTTAGCTTTAGTTTAAATTATTTGATTGTTCAGTTTAGACGCAAGTGTGGTCCTACTTTCTGTATCCCTCCCGAGTTGGGAAGTGGCTGTAAATAATTGTGGTTTAATAAAAGAGGATTTTAAATCCTTCTTACGTATAGTTATTCTATCACTTAGTCACAGTATTCTATCACAGAACATAGCTGCATTCAGCTCCCTGTTCAAGATCAGTATTTTGTTACTTTCATGAAGATGTTCGCCAAGAATATGCACCGAACGCTCAGTCCTGATAAAGGCATGGAGTTGGCTGTAAAAGACGAAGCATCTAAGATAAACTTTTGTGAGCGAAAGTGTTAAGAAATTGGCATGTAATATCATAAAATATTGAGGAAACATGACATTGAAGATGGTGTAGGTGTCTCATCAGTGATGGCATTATGCACAGATAATATAGGTTCAGGTAACTAAATATGTACAGGCCACGGGATGAGAAAAAACTCAAAAGTTCAGCAATTATGCATCTGAAAAAGTCATGATGTTAGTAACAGCAAATAATCCAGTAAAGTACAAAAGTTTTGTATGGGATAAACAGAGTAAAATGAAATAATATCGTGCAGTAACAGTTCAAAGTCCTGCATGGGAGAATCGCATTTTGTAGTCAATGTTCAGAGTCACGCGATCAAAGTGCTCAGTGGACTTCACGCTAGTACAGAGTTAATACATTGCAGTAACAAATAGGATAGAATGAAAATAATCAGGATACATAAAATTCAGTAGAACATAAATGAAAGGTAAAGCTACATACATATGTACAATAATTTCACAACATGGGTAGCAGAAACAGTTCGGAGGGGGTCACGTGGGGTAGTCACCCTCTTAACTGCAGACCCAGGAGGATGCTGCTTGATAACATAAACAGCACACTCAGTAAGTTAATGATGAGCCACACAGCACTAAGTTGGAAAATTTTGTTTTCCGTCATTCTGAGTGATAAAATAGGCAGCATAAGGGCGTAAAAACTTATCCTCATTGAGGATTTCGTAGTGGAACAAATTAAAGTGTTGCAAGTACTCACATTCGAGTGCATTAGTGTAAAAGTTCCTGTTCAGCCTGTGCAGGAAGTCTTTAATAGTATCCAATTTTAGATCATAATGTAAGAGGTCATTTCGCCCAAAGTAGTGTGCATTCGTGATAATGCGTAAATACTTGTTTTGAATGATTTGTAATTTCTAGATACCTGAGTGTTTGGAAGCTGCCCAGGCTGGTGATGCGTAGCACATGATGGGGCGTATGACTGAGATATAAATGAGTTTCTTTTTGGTCAGATCGAGTTTAGAGTACTTTCTGATAATTGGAAAAAGGCATTTCATGACTTTTAGAGCCTTATTGCGGACGCTGTTGATATGACTGGTCCAGGTTAGCTTTGAGTTAAGGATAATTCCAAGATACTTAGCTTCCTTCACGATAGGGACTCTTTCATTAAATAGGATAAGGCCTTTTTTAAAGCGGCGGTTTTTCTTACGGCGTCCTATGATGAGAAGTTGGGATTTAGAGGCATTTGTGGAGACTTTCCACATTTTGCATCAGTTTTCAATCATCGGGATGACACTTTGTAGTCGTTTAATTGCGTGGTTGACATTCGTTGACTTCACTGCAAGGGCAGTGTCGTCAGCATAGCATGCTAATAACGTGTTAGTATGAAATTCCACTTTAGGGAAGTCAGATGCATAGAATAAATAGAGTATTGGGCCGGTAATACTTCCTTGAGGTACTCCAGCACTAATTGTCCGCGCAGAGGAAAGAGCATCTCCAAAACTTGTACAAAATGTCCGATGGGAAAGAAAAGAGCGGATCAATTGACTAAGTTCCCTTGGGAAATTCAGATCGATGAGTTTGGCAATGAGTCCTTCATTCCAGATACGGTCGAAGGCTTTCGCCACTTCCAGCACGAGGAGGGCAACATTTAAATTAGAATGCAAGGCAGCGCCCGCAAATTCTGTAATCCTAAGTAGTTGTTTTGTCGTGGATAACTTCGATCGGAAACCAACCTGTTCAAGCGGGAGCAGCTTGAAATAGTCTTCCATTCTAAGAAACAAAATCCTTTCAAACACTTTTCCCAGACCGGGGAGAAGACTAATCGGTCGAAAGCCATCACGAGTTGAATGACTTTTTCCGGGTTCCGGAATAAGTATAATTTTAATGATTTTAATGATGGTGATTGCAATCGTCAACGCGAGCGAATATATAGGCGAAGTACAAGAAAGAAGTACGCTCATTGGCTAAAAGGAGAGAGATATTGTTAGCGAAATGCTGATTGGTTGTTAAGATTGTGCCTTATCTTATATTGCCTCCATGCCTTATCATAAGCTTTTTCAATGTCAAAAAAAATAGAGACAAGATGGTTTCTTCTAAGGAAAGCTTTACGAATAGATGTCTCCAAAAGGAGCATATTATCTACAGTTGTCCTTCCCCTTCGGAAACCACTTTGATAAGGTGATAGTACACTATTCTTTTCTAAGAAATACACTAGGCGACGGTTTACCATCTTTTCAAACAGTTTGCATATGCAGCTCGTAAGTGCTATTGGCCGATAATTCGAGGGATTCCGCGGGTCTTTTCCTGGCTTAGCGATAGGAATGACAACAGCTCTCCTCCATGTACTGGGGAAAGTATGCTCCTTCCACACCCCATTGTAAAGAGTGAGAAGGGCATTCAGTGACTTACAGGATAGATGCTTCAGCATATCGTAGCTCACGCCATCAAGACCAGGACAAGATTTGTGTGTCTGGAACAAAGCTCTCTTTAACATTTTAACTGCTTAAGACGTCTTTAAACGTTTTCAGAGATCGCTCTAAAAATGCTTACGACGTGTATACACGGCACTGAAATTTCTCGAGAAATGAGATGAGATGAGTGAAATTTTTTTGGCGCAAAACCAGGAATGATTATATCGCGCCAAACACAAGGTGATGAGATATAATGTTATACATATAACACAGTGAAATTAAAGTACCTATGAATTAAAAAAGTAGATAAAGAAATGTACAAAATCCAAGGGATGAGGTTATATAAAATCAGCTAAAATCACAAGTGTTGAAACTAACATACAAAATTAAAATCAGTTTAGATGAGGTGATAAACACCAATGTCTTTTAAATAGTAAAATAAGTTACGATTAACCTCTCTTCCAATTAAATGGTCGAGAGGTAAGTCACAGCTGTTAAAATATTTCTGACGAATACTATTAAAAGATGGACATTCAATTAAAATGTGACTTACAGTTAAACATACACCACATTTTGAGCACAGGGGCTCAATGTCAGCATTTAAAAAATATTTATGTGTCATTCTGGTGTGACCGATTCTAAGTCTAGTCAAAAGAACTTCCTCCTTACGTCTTCCATTAAAATGCCAAAGTTCGATTCTATGTTTCACGCTCTTCAATTTATTAAAAGACTGGACATCCCAAAACTGCTGCCATTTTTCAAATATCTTTTGCTTTATAAAACTATTAATGTCTGAGATAGGGATGAGGCGACTGGATATTTCAACAGCTGATTTTGCAACGACATCTGCCCGCTCATTACCTTCTATACCGGTATGCCCGGGAACCCAGCAATAGAGAATTTCAAATCCGAGCCTTGTTAAGTTTAAGTTCAGATTCAGGATATGAAAAATTACCGGATTATGGGTGTTCGAAAAAGCTTCTAAAACTTTTAGTGCGCTGTAGGAATCTGAATAAATTATAAACTTTTTCTGCCGTCGCTTTGATACGTACAAAAGTGAATGATATATTGCAGAAAGTTCAGCTGTTAAGACTGAGGAAGCGTGGTGCAAACTTCTGCCTTCTACATGGTCATCAATTA
>KK120504.1:19812-73841 GCA_000611955.2 Stegodyphus mimosarum | reverse complement strand
AAGTGGAGTATTTAATGGTATTTTCTTTCTACTTTACGAAATGACAAAGCTGTTTTTATCATGCCTGAGTTTTGGAATTTGTAATTCTGACTGACTATTTACTATAAACGCGAACTTACATGTGAAAAATTCTTCAAGGTAGAAATTAAAATATTCAACTCAAGAAATTATATTAAATCGAGTAAATAAATATGCCGAAAAAAATTATGGAGATCAATAGCTTTGTTCAGATAATTTATTAAAATTTGGAATGCAACCGAAATTTTAAAATCTGCATGGTGGGAAATTCTCCGCCGTGTCTTGGAACTCTTTTAGAAAGAAATCTGTATGTCTTTTATTCTTGTATTTAATGGAGTATAAGAGAATTGAAAAAATAAGTGCGTGGAAGTGTTAGATATTTTGTGCACAAAATATTACGGTTGAAAAGATGTTTTATTATCAGAAAACAAATTATTTTCTCTCCAAATATCAGTGCTGATAGCGATAAATTGAATAAAAGTTTTTCTTTATATTGAGAACTTAATTAATACATTAATTCGTTATTACCTAATAAGTGTATCTACGCAATTATTTTGCAAAGGCTTTTGATAAAAATGCTAATAAACGCCACCAGCGGTTGACTGGCTAAGTCGCTAAACACTGGTAGTTTGAGCTGGATTCTAATTCCAGAGAAGGGGCCGGATAATAACTGTTCTCATGGTTTTTCCTCAAGTGTAACGTGAATAAGAGTCAGTTTCCTTTACGAAATCCTTCGTGAAGGCATGCTTATAAGGCATTTTCTTCCTCCTTTCTGCATGCCTTTGTGGTGTAACTGTAGCACACTCGGCGCGTTTTCGAGAGGTCCAGGTTTGAGCACCGGCGAGGGCATTGCGCAGTTTTCCCGTCTCTTGTCTCAAAAATCCTATTGACTCTACAGTGGGGCGCGAACTAAAAGGTTGTGGATGATGATGCTTTACCACCAGTATTTGGCGACTGGGTCCCCTAATCTCTAGCGGCCATTTGAAAGGGGGAGTATATAAAGTATTTTCTTGCTCTTTTCTGCATTCCTTCGTGGTTTCATGGTAGCACACTCTGCGCGTATTCGAGAAGTTCAATTTCGAGTCCCAGCGAGAGTATTGTTCCTTTTTCACGTCTCCTGTCTCAAATATCCCAATAAGTCTACCTACTTACTCTTGGATGGTATACGTCGAAATAATTAAAGCGAAGCTATGAGAAGGATTTTATCTAATGTATGTACTTAACTGCTTTCACTAAGAGAAAAATCAATCCCAAACCATCCGAGTAATATTCCGTATTTATGCACAATTTGTTTTTTTTTTTATATGTATTTTACTTAAGAAAGAAGTTTCTCGTATTAGGGGGATGAAAGACATTGAATAGTGTATAAAACAATCCTTGTTTTCTCAGTTATTTGGGAAAGACGGACCATTTTTCAATGGATGAAGAAGTAATTAATTTATAGTCATCATATAGATGAATGCTGAATGACGCCCGAAAATTTTCACAGTGAGCTAAACATAACTGAATTATTAATGAAAAACTTTACCTAAGAGCAAAGATATATAAGCAAGTATTTACGCAAAATGCACGATTAAGAATAAAAAATGCATGTAAAGTGATGATTCTAAATTTAATTTTCCAGAAATAAAGGAAAGTGGTACAATTCCCAAAGCAACTTATCTGTGGATGAATGGATACAACCACTGGGCACTAGTAATTTAGTCCGGATCGAATTTCGAGACTGACTGCGTGGCGTTTTCATTGTTTTTCTCGTGTACAGCATGAACCAGTTTAAATCCTTGAAATCCTTCATAAAATCCTCTCTTTCTTCAGGCAAATATCTCTGACCTTCTTTGCCTCAATCAGTTAAAACTAAGAATTTAGCTAGCATATATTTTGCTTGCAAATTATTTGTTCACGTTTGTTATTATTTTTGTACTTCAAAGGAGATGCATTTTTTTAACTTAGCGATTAAAATCCTGTATTAGAAAAACAGAATTTCTAGATATTAATGTGCTTCAAAATATTGATGGATGAGCAAAGACTTTAAAAGCTGACGAGAGTTGCCACTTCGTGAAATGTAAGATCTTTCTTTTATCTTCCATGTACACGCAGAAAGAACAACTTCTTAGAGCGTTGTCATTCAGTAAAATCATCAGCTCTTTAATTATTTTTTCACATTTAATCAATTTACTATTGATTAAACAATGGAGTGATTTAAAGTTAATAAAGGCACTTCTTATAATATAAATCTTCATTTCACTTTTTCGACAATATCGGTATAAATTAAAATTATATATAGCTCATAACTTCAACAGCTTCGTTGTAATTTATACAAGATAGGTGTTGTCAGTGCATGAAGTAATACATATTTAATTGGTACGCGGTTCTCGGTGCGAGGAAAAAAGTAAGGACCGGATTCAGAAATATTAGTATGTATGCATGTAAGTATCGATGTGTTCGATGTGTTCATGTATATATGCATATATGTACGTACGAATGTATGTGTGTGTATACATATACACAGATACTCACATACGTACATTTCTGAATCCATTCCTGAGTACCATTTAATTTACTTACTTGGCGACATTTTTGTGTTCATAGTTAGTTCTCTTTCATCAAATTCTTACTTTTTATACTTTAAATTTGGGAGATTATATGTTCAAGTAAAAATGAAGCTTATTGTGAGAAAAATATGTCAGATTATAGAATAAATTTATTGACATGTTCATTTTTTATATCTATTATCGTACAAATGTACGTTTAAATATCGGAAAATAGTTATTGAAATGAAAAACTTATTGCACTTATTATGCGGTTATTATTATTACTACGAGAAAATAAAATTTTTTCTTGCTTCATTGATAATCACGACTAAATTTTATAAGCAGTCCTAAGCTCTACCAGAATTTCCCGCTTTCCTTTTACCTGGAATAGATTGGCATCTTAAGTGCTTTAAGAAGCGGCTTTATAGTATACATTCCACGTATTTCCACCCCGTTTTGGACGACTCTAATCGTTCTAAATCATTAAAATGTTTTCTGGGGTGTCTTACCTTTTCTTAACATCACGGATTCGTTTCCGGGAAAGACTCCTTTGAAGGACGAAGGGGAGAGGAAAAAGTGAGATTTTTTTTGAATGAGAAAGTATTATTTTAGTGCACTGCTTGAATGTACAGTATTTCTAGTTCTGTTTCTCCTACTTTCCTCACACCATGCCTACGCAACTGAAATTGACGTATTTGATGAAAAAGAAATTCAGTAGCTTATAAAGCAACTAAGCGCGGAAATTTACAACGATCGTCATTCAAAATGTCAGTTAGTTACAAATATAAAAAAAATATGAGTACACGTTTAGCGAACGAACTTTGAAATGGGAAAAGAGACTATTTTTTTACTTTTTAGACTTATCAGTTTTTAATTGCCTTTCTGCTTTTTAAGCAAAATTATCGAAAAAACATAATGCACAAAAAAGAGTCATGCTACTTTAATTCAGGAGATATTATGAAGAACCGAAAAAATACTGAATACCAGAATTTCGCTATAAAAGCCATAAAAAAAACGCCACGAATGGATTAGACATATTTCCTTAAATTCAGTGTAGATTTCTGGATTGTCCAGTATTTTCCATTAATTCAGACAGTAAAAATGCCATCAGATAATGAGTGATGTTAAGGATCTACATTTTTTGTACCACTACTACTAATAAAAATAATAATCTATCAATAATTAGAAATAGGGAAAAACGCGTATTTACAGCACTTTTCTCACTATAATACGTCGCTCTCATGACCTTTGCCTAATGTCCCGGTCAAGCAGGAGTGTAAATGGGTAATCACTCATTCACGGTGTATGAAATAAGAATAACGGCAGCGTGTACAACACAATATACATATAGCGACAACATATAACGACAGACTAGCTCTCTTCTTTAGCCCTGAAAACAAACAATGCCCAAAGCCAATGGAGGGCAGTCGCTTTCCCTCCCTCTTAAAAGCTATAATTACTCACTATAAGATCCTTCCATCACCCACTGCCATACAGAGAGAAGCATTTTCAGATAGTTTACCGATTTCCAAATATTAACATTTCGACATCTATAAACGTTGAAATATAATATGTTTTCATAAGATAAACAATAGCTATTCTCCAGTGTGATAGATAATCTTTTACAATTGATATACTGATGATGGTTGATTACCACTCAGTTACAAACTTTCATCTTTTACAAGTTAACATTTAATAAAAAAGAAATAACCATTTGCAGTTTTCGAAAGCTAATTGTACTTTTGCTCATGACGGGCTTCGAATTTTAAGAAGTAAACTGTCAAAAAAAAATGTCATACTTGTGACTATTACAAAACGTTTTCATTCAAAACAAAAATGTTACAAAATATAAGTAATTATATTCGTAAAAGAGTTTCAGTTTATTCACATAATTCTAAAAACATTAAAATTCGTAACAGTTTTAAAATGTTAAGCAGATATATTTTGGAGCTGTGGCTTTCATTGAAAGGATAATGCAAAGTAAATCAGGCCCAGTAAACCATTTTTAACAGCATAGCTTTTGTAAATGATCAGGAAAGATTTTAGGAAAAGTTGTACGAAAACATTTATGCTTACGAAAGAATAAGATTGAAAAGTAAATCTAATGCACCTATTTTCATTTTTTTTCCCATTACAGTTTTCAAATACTATGCTAGCACAAAGAGTATCAAACAGAGAGTTAAAAAAATTCGAAACCCTACAACCTTTGTGAGAAAAATAGATATTTTAAGACAGAAAATAGTAATTATCTGTTGAAAAAACGTACTTAATGTAAAAAAATGAAAAAGTTGTAAGGTTTTAGTTAAACTAACAAAGTTTTATTTTAATTTAAATCTTTCTATCTCTGCTCAGTTTCAACTTCCCGTCAGAAGAAGCGCGCGTTTTCAGCTTATGCTAATTTGAAGTAGAGCCAAGTACTATTTAAACCAGAGGTAGAAACCTCTTAGTGTGAGAGAGCTTTTAGTCTCAGACCATTGTTACTCTGATCAACATTCGCCTGACCAGCTAGTATTTAAATTGTAAGCCGTAGCGCTTACTACGTGATTACTTATTGAAATAAATCCAAGTGCGATAGTATTAGCACTTCTTGCTACGCAACATTTAGTTAGAGGCCAACTCCGCGATTAGCTCTGTGAGCAAAGTTTAATTAAATTTCTATTTAGTTTTAGTATAAATTTATCCGATTGTTAATTTAGGCCCAAGTGTGGTCTTTCTGTATCCCTCCCGAGTTGGGAAGTAACTTGTAAATAATATTTCTTTAATAAAAGAGGATTTTAAATCCCTTCCAAGTGCAGTTATTATACCACGTATATCATAGTATCTACAACTAGAACAAAGCTGCTTTCAGCTCCCTGTTCCAGATCAGGACTTAAGGACTTTAAAGAGTTACTTTAAGATGTTTGCCAAAAACATGCACAGAACACTCAGTCCTGACAAAGTGACTTTCAAAATTATGTCATGAGAATAATATTTAGCATTTTGTACAAAGCTATAATAATTGCCCAACTAGCAATTTTTATCTACATTTCTTTGTTGTCTAACAATAACTTCATCACACGCAGATATTTGTGAGCAATTTCTGTTCATGTTAACATTTAATAAATATTGACTTTCTTTACAAAACAATTATTTTTAGCAGTGATCTTTTGCAGATTTCCTTTATTCTTTTTTTTATATTCATCAAAATATGCCCATCACTTAATTGCTTTGAGAGGAACTATGTTTCTTAGTTTTTCTAAGATAAGGATCGCCTTGGACGCTTTCACTTTTCTTAGAAACAAAGATATAAAATATAGTAGTAGAAAGAGATAATAATGATCATAAAAACTAAACGTTTAATGAAATTTGCTAATTACGTAAGTTTTAGAAATGTATTAGAAAAATAAGAATACCAAGCATTTAAACTTCTTGAAAAATAACACATAAGAAGAATTATTTGCCGAAAATCCTTTGAAGAAAAAAAGCATACCAGTGACAGAGCGGGAATGTCGCTGAACCCTGGTAGTTCGAACTGGGTTCGAATCCCAGCAAACAGGCTGGCTGCAGGGGCGTTTCCTAGGTTTTCCTATGTGTAACGAGGATACGGAGCAATTTTCTTTAGAAAACCCTTCACGAAGGCATCCCTCTTTTGTGTACTTTTCCATAAGAAAAGAAAAATGCAATATAAGAAAAAAATTGTTTCTTAATGTGTGGAGATTATTTTAAAGAACAAGCATTTTTGCTATGATTTTCAAAAAATTATAAGACAATAGAAGGAACTAACCTTGTTTTATTAATATCGGAATAAGTGATTATTTTTTCACCTATTTTATATTAAAAAAATGATTTTTTTCCTTCATCGTGCTTGCTAAAGTTGCTAATAAGCTTGCCCTTGTCCAAAAATCGGTAGGAACTGAAGGTTTTCGATGTTTAATATTTGATCTGTTTAATCGTGATATTTTAACCTCATGAATGAACTCAGCCCTGGCCAGGGATGTATTCTTTCATAGGAGAGTAACAGCAACAATCTTAATATTAAGAATAAATAAATTAATTTTAGAAGACAAAGATTTGTATGTACTGTTATCTATTTTTTAAACACCTGGAAGAAATGTTAATATTTTCATCTAGCGATAAATCCTGTCCATTATTAATAAAAAAATTCGAGAGCATGTTTTTAGTACTCTGCCATGCATAAGACGTTTTAATTATCTTCGATATTATTAAAAAAATCGTCGCTCAATACAGCAAAAGTAAATAATTCAGAAAGCAATTTTATCTGGACTTTTTAGCAACATTTTTCAATAAGTGTTTCTTCGAACCATGAGTGTCATACATAAAGTAGGTTTCTAATATCTTATCAGAACGGTCAGTTGCAAAATTCCTACCTTTAACTTTTATGTATGCTATCATCTTACATCTCCCCGCAAAAAAAAAACTGCTGACTATTATTTTATAATAATATATAGATTGAAAAGCGATCATGGCTTGGGCTTTTTTTTAATTTTGATTAAACTGTAGTAGACTTTTTAACTAATTTGATGTTTTTCTCCTTATAACAGTTTTACCATAAAGAAGTACAGAAACAATCGCAAACAACAAAATTGGAATATTTTTTTATTTTAGTTTTAATTTTATTTGGTTTTATGAGTAACAGAATATATTTAATTTTATGAATTGGCAAGAGTAGGCTGCCGTATTATTTAAAAGAAGAAGGCTAAGAAGGTATTATTAAAAGCTTGAATTATATTAGTATTATTTTTTTAATTTGAGTTGTAAACTTTGATTTGAAGCATCGAGCAACAATCTGATGTTTTCAAACTATAAATACTTTATTTTTTGTTTATTTTTTTAAGTTTTGTTAGCGATATGAGGTGTATAGTATTCACTTCCTCGGCCACAATTGTCGTGAATGTTTGATTTTTAATAATTATTCCCTTCGTCCCTGGTGTAGATCCGTAGTAAGAAATGCGACAAATTTCATTCACTCTTCCTTCTTGTCTGCTGTTGTTCTTAATTAGTTTGAACTGTAGTAAATTATTCCCTTCATTAACGTGAAATATACGCATGTGTTATATTTAATACAATCATAATCTGCTCTAAATTTATACTAAAAAATGACTAATATTATAAAGGACAATATTAATACTACAGAAGTAAATTTTTTAGTTCAAGTACGCATTCCGCTAGAGGATAAATATTTTAACTCTCATTCTATTTAAAATACTGCATAAGAGAAATGTTCGAATTATGGATTTTTAACAGCGAATATACTTTTTCATAGCATTATGCAAATAAATTACTATGAGAAGATTCGTCTCAATGCTTGTGGCCGTTCTAAAATTGGAAAATATTTGTTTTACAAATTAAATCTAATAAGTATCTCAATGCTGAACCACATTTAAATGATATCAGTTTTCTGAATAATGGGCATGATATTTTGGAGAGCTTTACGGATAAAATTAACAATTTTGTAGTCTTTAATCATCAAGAAATTCCCTTAAAACGATTGTTTTATTAAAAGGAAGAATTTTAATTTCAGTGGCTGGGAAAGACGTAGATCATTGAAAGAACTATACACATTTATTACTTCTGCTATAATTAATTTAAATATTAGAACTAAATTAGTGGCGGCAAGAATTTATAAACGTCTCGTGCCGAAATGCCTTTCATTTGTCTTTGAGTGTTAAGCATTTAAGAATTATTTAAGCATTAATGGCACTGCCCTTTTTTTACTGAAAGCTTACAATTTTTTTTTCATATTGGATATTAGTTTTTCCTTTGATGATTTGTTTAACATTTTGCCTAAGGAATGAAGCAAAGAATTCATTTCCCAGGTTTAGAATGTAATTTTCTGCTAAGGCCATGCCATGACGAAAGCTGAAAGATACAGCAGACGAAACGTGTAGTAAACCGATGCTGTAAAATGAACAAGGGAACACAGCTTCCTGTGCTAGGGCTAGCCAGACCTATACGCAAACTGAAGCCCCACAGTCGGCGTTCCCGAAAGCAGGAACTCCCGAGAGCTTATCCCCAAGCCACTGACACAAGGACTAGTGAGCAGCCGATTGACACCCGTCAGGACGACAAGGTGCCACCCCTTTAACTGAAGCAGAGGCCAAAGCAGTGTGTTGGGGACAGTACTTCGCCCCTCAACTACCAGGACCCTCCTTTCCAGCGACACGGGTCTCCTCGCACGGCAAACACGTGGGCAGTTTTCTCGCCACTTCAGAACCAGAGACAAGGGCTGTTCCAGTCTGTCATAGCAAGCAACAAACTCCGAAGAGGAAAACCACAAGGGAGAAAGGAAGGAAGAAAGCTTCAGCTCAGAGGAGAGGAGACGGAAAAGAGGATAGACCACTGGGGCTCCAGGATCGTGACACCCGTCTCATCAAGAAGATGATCCCCTGAAG
The DNA here is from genome assembly GCA_000611955.2 of Stegodyphus mimosarum. Lineage (NCBI taxonomy): Eukaryota > Metazoa > Arthropoda > Arachnida > Araneae > Eresidae > Stegodyphus > Stegodyphus mimosarum. Next base: position 64,900 of record KK120504.1, on the reverse strand, counting down.
GGCTAGGGTACCTCGGGATTGCCACACCCGTACTCACAAGAGTGAGCCCCTGAGGGGTGATCCAATAGGGTGGCTGCTACTTCATATGTATAATATTCTACTGTTTTATATATTTTCTGTGTTTTTCTGACAGTGATTTCCTTGTTGAATTTACTGTATTATCATTGTGATCAATACTTAAAATGTGAAAGAACTCTTTTGACAATGATTTTGCCGTTTTAAAAGACTTTGCATCTCACTACCACGTGATCATCGCTGACCACTATAAACTCTTGTTACAAACGCACTCTGATTGGACTTCGCAATTCACGTGACTGGTAAATAAGCAAGACACTTTCTGTAACTTTTAATAGTAGTATTGTTTTTTAATACTTCTTTTTTCTCTACTGCAAAGAATTAGGACTTTGTTTTATTAGTATTTACTTGCTTATATAGCTTAAAACTTCATTTTTTACGCTTCAATACATATTGCAAAGCACTTTTCTTCAGGAAGGATCAAGGATCAAGGAAGTGCAATTTACGGAGTTCATAGGCAATTACGCCTTTACTTCCACATCATCACAGAAAATTTAGATCATCAAAAAGAGAGAATTGTCAAATACGGTAAAAATTTTGATAAGCCGAATGACTTGGATAAATGCCTTCCCATTGAGAAAAAAGGTAAAAACTCATGAAGGTCTTAATTTTGCGCCTAAATAAGGGCCAAAATTATTTAGAATAGGGGCAGTCATCATATACTTTAGACCAGATAAATAAAAGGTGAAGTTTCCTTGAACCTTGATAATCGTGTTTTGCAAACGTCAGCGAGAAGAATACGTAGGGGAGAGATCTTAAAGACCTTTTCCGCTACGCGTTCTTCAGAGGAGGGAGGGAGGGGGATCTGGTTACAGGTCGAAAAAGTAGTTCTGCCAGTGATCAGCTGGGAGGGAGAAGTTTCGTTTTTGACCGCTATTCAATGCCGTATTTTAAGGCCGAAAATGCCAAATTGCCAAATTAAATGCAAAATATGCCAAATTAATTTGAAAGCTCAACATAGCTTTCATACAAGTAAAATGCCCTCATTAAAGCATCTGCTTGCCTGAGTTTAGGCATCGCTTTTTTGAAGGCGAGTAGCAGAATATGCTTGTCTACCGCGGGGTCGCGGGAGATTTCAATTAAGCATTTTAGTGTAGATGTGAAGGTATCTTCAGAATCATTGCTACTCTGCTGTGGCTGGTGGTGGTGGTGGTGGGTGAGATTTTTGGCGCAAAACCAAAATAGTAAAATATATTACGATTGACCTCTCTTCCAATTAAATGGTCGAGAGGTAAGTCACAGCTGTTAAAGTATTTTTGGCGAATACTATTAAAAGATGGACATTCAATTAAAAGGTGACGGACTGTTAAAACTACACCACATTTTGAGCACAGAGGCTCATTATCAGCACTTAAAAGATACTTATGTGTCATTCTGGTGTGACCGATTCTAAGTCTAGTCAAAAGAACTTCCTCCTTACGTCTTCCAGTAAAATGCCAAAGTTCGATTCTAGGTTTCACGCTCTTTAATTTATTAAAAGACTGAACATCCCAAAACTGCTGCCATTTTTCTAATATCTTTTGCTGGATAAAACTACTAATGTCTGTGATAGGGATGAGGCGACTGGATATTTCAACAGCTGATTTTGCGACGACGTCTGCCCGCTCATTACCTTCTATACCGGTATGCCCGGGAACCCAGCAATAGAGAATTTTAAATCCGAGCCTTTTTAATTTCAAGTTCAGCTTCAGGATATCAAAGATTACCGGATTATGGGTATTCGAAAAAGCTTCTAAAACTTTTAGCGCGCTGTAGGAATCGGAATATATTATAAACTTTTTCTGCCGTCGCTTTGATATGTACAAAAGTGAATGATATATTGCAGTAAGTTCAGCTGTTAAGACTGAGGAAGCGTGGTGCAAGCTTCTGCCTTCTGAATGGTCACCAATTACAAATGCCGTCCCGACATGACAAGTTGACTTTGAACCATCTGTGTATATTGGAACATATTCTTGATATTTATATCTGTGATCAGCAAAAAGTTGGACATAGATGACATTGTTAGTGTTTTTTTTCATCTGATGGGAAAAAATTTCAAGAATCTGGATTCCTGCCTGTTCCCAAGGAGGAATTTCAAAGTATTGCATGGCTTGGGGGGATATATCAGACAGGGAGAGTTCCTCGATCAGAGGGCGAACTCTCAAAGAAAACGGAGGCACACAGGATGGCCGTGCATCAAATAAAGTGTCACAGCTGTTATCAGTCAAAGCTAGCCTATTAGGATTGTCAGGTTGTGATAAAATGCTAAAATAATGCAAGAGAGACAACTGCTCACGCCTAAAACGAAGTGATGGTTCATGGCAATCAACGTAAAGACTCTGAACAGGAGATGTCCTGAAAGCTCCAGAACAAATCCTCAGAGCTTGATGATGCACAGGATCTAGTTTTAGCAACACAGAAGACCGAGCTGATCCGTAGATAACTGAGCCGTAGTCCAGTCTAGAGCGGACAAGCGCTCTATAGATGCGAAGCATGGAGCATCGATCAGCACCCCAGGAGGTATTCGACAGGACTTTTAGTATATTAAGTACTTTTATACACTTCTTTCTCAGCTGTGAAACATGAGAAAGGAAAGTCAGTTTCTGATCGAATATCACTCCTAAAAATTTTGCTTCAGGTGCGACTGGAATGACAGAATCATTAAGGTGTAATTCAGGCTCAGGATGGAGACCTCTCTTTCTACAAAAATGCACGCAGACGGTCTTCTGTTCAGAAAACGTAAATCCTTGGTTGACTGACCATTCGTGGATCTTATTCAGTGTGATCTGCAGCTGCCTCTCTATATGTCTCATATCTGCCCCTCGACAACTAATCTGGAGGTCGTCAACATATAAAGATCCTAAAACAGTTGGTGGAAGTTCTTTCAATACAGAGTTAATTTTCAGACTAAATAAAGTGACACTAAGAACAGAGCCTTGAGGCACACCCTCTTCTTGTTCAAAGATTTCTGACAAAACAGAGCCAATCTTAACTTGGAAGGTCCTAGAACTTAAAAAATTCTGAATGAAAAGTGGTAGGTTGCCACGCAAGCCACTATCATGGAGATCACGAAGGATCCCATACCTCCATGCCTTATCATAAGCTTTTTCAATGTCAAAAAAAATAGACACAAGATGGTTTCTTCTAAGGAAAGCTTTACGAATAGATGTTTCCAAAAGGAGCATATTATCTAGAGTGGTCCTTCCCTTTCGGAAACCGCTTTGATAAGGTGACAATATATTATTCTTTTCTAAGAAATACACTAGGCGGCTGTTTACCATCTTTTCAAACAGTTTGCATATGCAGCTAGTAAGGGCTATTGGCCGATAATTCGAGGGATTCCGCGGGTCTTTTCCTGGCTTAGCGATAGGAATGACAACAGCTCTCCTCCATGCACTGGGGAAAGTATGCTCCTTCCACACCCTATTGTAAAGAGTTAGAAGGGCATTCAGTGACTTACAGGATAGATGCTTCAGCATATCGTAGCTCACGCCGTCAAGACCCGGACAAGATTTGTGTGTCTGGAACAAAGCTCTCTTTAACTCAATCATAGTAAAATCCCTATTGTAGGGCTCGGAGTTGGGGGAATTGAAAGCAATGGGATTTTTTTCGGAGCGCTGCTTAATAGAGAGAAATGCGGGAGAGTAATTTCTGCTGGAAGATACGGCAGAAAACGTCTCACCAATAGCATTTGCAATTTCTTCTATGGAGCTAATCACTCGGCCATCTTTTTCCAAAAAGGAAAGTGAGTGGTCTTTATAAATTCCGCATGCTTTTTTAACTCTTTCCCAAACTCGCTTACTAGGCGTAGACGATGTTATTGAAGACACATATGAAATCCAGGAATCCCTCTGGCTCTGCCTTCTTACTTTTCGTGCATTTGCTTTGGCTCTTTTAAACGCTATAAGGTTTTGCAAAGTAGGATACCTACGAAAAATTCCCCATGCTTTTCTCTGTTTTTTAAGCGCTTCATGACAGTCACGATTCCACCATGGTTTTGAATATTTCAGCATTTTTCCTGATGTTCTAGGAATGGAGAGCATAGCTGCCTGTATAACAGTATTAGTAATTGCTTCAACTGCGTCATCGACATGCACATCTTCTACCATGTTCCCCGTCAGCTCTGCAATGAAAGAGAAGAGTTCCCAGTCTGCCCTATCAAGTATGAACCGTGGGCTTCTGGACATGGGGTTTGCTCCTCTTCGTGCAAGAGATACAAAAATGGGGTAATGATCGCTGTTGTAAAGATCATTTCCCACACTAAAAGTGCAAAATGGCAACAGAGATGGTGAACAGATGGCAAGGTCGAGAGCGTGGAATGTCCTTGAAGGCTCATGGAAGTACGTACTCTGCCCATTATTCAGGAGACAAAGGCTATGATCTTCGATCATCTGCTCAATTTGTCTTCCTCGGGAATTTGTGTCTTTACTTCCCCAGAGCGGACTATGGCCATTAAAATCTCCTATTATGATAAATGGCGCAGGCAGCTGCTCTATAAGATTATTTAAATCCTGCTGATCAATGTGCTCATTTGGAGGCAAATACAGGGAAACAACTGAAACAACAATGTTCAAATTTATTTGGGTAGCGACAACTTGGAGGGATATCGTCAATGGAAGTGCATTTGATGGATAGTCCAGTGAGGTGAGGAGGCCTACACCCCCACTGGCACGTTCACCTGCAAGATTTTCTTTCCTAAGCAATGAGAACCTCCGAAGTTTTGCTTGCTGTTCTGGTTTTAGATTAGTTTCTTGTATTGCTAAGCACACAGGATCATGGGTATTGATTATTGCTTTGATGTCTAGCAAATTTCGGTGGAAACCGCGACAGTTCCATGAGACGAGGGTGGCCATTATGATTTCTCTTTGTTCTTTCTGTGCTGCTTTTTAGTTTTTCGTGGGAGAAGATGCCTGGGAACTTCTAGACCCTCTTCTATTTCCATACTGTCTGAATCCACAGATTCAGAAATCATCCCATCAAAAGAGCTGTTGCTGGGGCTTCTATTTTTATTGACTGTTTTCTGAGTGAGATTTTTGGGTTTCCTTTCAATTACTGTTTCTTTTCTTTGCACTATATGTGTTGGGTTTTCTTTTTTCTTGCTGCTAATAATCGGTTGGGTTTTATTTGGTTGAGTCTGTATACCAACTGAAGTTTGGGTGGCAACTGTACGAGATGATTTAAGAGCACTGGCGTAAGATGTATTTGGTCGAACCTGTGTGCTTTGGACTAACCTTCTGGCTTCAGCATATGAGATGTTCCTTGTAACTTTTGTAGTCTGCACTTCTTTTTCAGATTTCCATTTCGGGCAGAGGCGAGAAAATGCTGGGTGTTCACCCTTGCAATTTACACATAAAGGCGCGGCGGTGCATTTCTCACTATCATGACCAATCTGTGAGCATCGGGCGCATGTGATGCTGCCACGACAAGACATATTAGAATGGCCGAAGCGCTGGCATTGGAAGCATCGCACGGGGTTTGGAATATATGGTCTTACTGGACAATTTAGATATCCGGCCTTAATATTCTTAGGCTGATCAGGCGAGTTGAAGGTCAGGATCACGTGTTTCGTGTCGATCAACTGACCTTCCTTACGCATCTTGATCCGCTTAGCACCACAGACGTTTTGGTCAGATAGCTCGGATGCGATCTCTTCTTCAGGAACATACAGAAGGTCGAATTTCGAGATTACACCGCGACAAACATTCAATGTCTTGTGTGATGTAACAGTGACATTTGCTTGGCCTAGTTTGGTCACTTGAAGTAAAGATGCAGACTGGGTAGCCGAAATTGTATCAATAAGCAAGTCTCCAGAGCGGAGACGCTTTATATTTCTAGGCTCACCAATACAAGAGTGGATGTATTTGTTTATTACGAAAGGAGACATCTTTTGCAGCTCGCCAGAAGGACTAGAGACAACAAGGAAGCGGGGACAGTTCTTTCCACTACTCGCATTTCCATCCGTACGTATTTTCTTTGCAGTTGAAGTTTCAGAATTTGCGCTTTGAGCGTCGTGACTGACATTGAAGTCTTTAGTAAAATAGATTTGTGGTTTTGCCATATTGTAGAGAAAAAAGATTCGGGTCCGACCGCCCCACCCACCACGGAGCCCAACAAGGGAACACAGAATCCTGTGTTAGGGCTAGCCAGACCTATACGCAAACTGAAGCCCCACAGTCGGCTTTCCCGAAAGCAGGTACTCCCGAGAGCTTATCCCCAAGCCACTGACACAAGGACTAGTGACCAGCCGATTGACACCCGTGAGGACAACAAGGCGCCTCCCGTTTAGCTGAAGCGGAGGCCAAAGCAGTGTGTTGGGGACAGTACCTCGCCCCTCAACTACCAGGACCCTCCTTTCCAGCGACACGGGTCTCCACGCACGGCAAACACGTGGGCAGTTTTCTCGCCATTTCAGAACCAGTGACAAGGGCTGTTCCAGTCTGTCATAGCGAGCCCCAACCTCCGAAGAGGAGAACCACAAGGGAGAAAGGAAGGACGAAAGTTTCAGCTCAGAGTAGAGGAGACGGAAAAGAGGATAGATCACTGGGGCTCCAGGATCGTGACACCCGTCTCATCAAGAAGATGATCCCCTGAAGGGCTAGAGTACCTCGGGATTGCCACACCCGTACTCACAAAAGTGAGCCCCTGAGGGGCTGCTGTGGCTGAAACTGCTGGGGCTCCAGGGGCTTCTGCAACCAGCAGTCTTGGATTCGTGGATTTGAATCCGTGCTCGGTGGTGTTCTTCACCATCTGTGCATAAGATAGTGAACTGACGTTGCTTGAGGGAGCAGGCATGGGACGTCTTGTCTCAGCGGTTGCTGTGGGCTTAGAAGAACCCTGCGGGGGGCTGTCTGAGCAGCTGCCCTAGTCTTTAGCGTGGAATTTTTGCCACGAGCCCGTTTATTACCTGGGTATCGAGGACATGATTTATACAATGCAGGATGATCTCCACCGCAGTTGCAGCAAGTTGCTGGTACATCTAATCCTTTGGTACACTCACGTGCCCAATGGGGTCCAGAGCATCTGACACAACGAATTGGAAGGGTGCAGAGTTCCGATGAATGGGAAAAGCCCTGGCACCGAAAGCATTGAGCATGGCCCTTGCGGCCACGATAACGTTCAATGCTGATTTCTGTGCCTCGCACGTCAGTGACGGCAAATAGATGATAGAGGAAGGGGTGTGGGATAACTTGTAAATAAACAAGTGGCATTGGATGTCTGGAGCCAGGCCGAGTCAGCCGAACGATGCGATGCACTTTAAATCCCATCGTCTCAACTTCCTCTTTGATGTCCCCGATGTCAGTTTCCACAGGGAGGCCTCTGATAACAATTTCGACTGGCCGGTCTTGTTTTAGATCAAAAGTCTTGAACTAGATGCCGGCTGCTTCATCCAGCGGGTGACCTCCCTGAACTCCAGCTCTGTTTGAACAAATAATTTCAGATAGGGACCAGTCAGAATGCTCCGTAAATTTGGGGCAATTTCTCTCAAGAGAGACACTTGTGTCTTCCAATTCTGGCTGCTCTTGAGATGTATGGCCGGAATCTGGCTGCGGTGTGGGGGGGACGTTTCGTGCCTGCTCGGAATTTTCTCTCTCAGTAGTACTCTCATTGACCATTTGACATTCATTAACAGTATTATTATCATTTGAAGTATCATTAACATTAGAATTATCATTAATAATTGAATATTTAATTCTTTCATATTTGTTTAAGTTCCTCTCCTTTTTAGGAGTAGAATTTTTTAAATTGCCTGTCAATTTTGAATAGTATTATTCACATTTACGTTAGCGTTGAAGCCAATTCATTCATAGTTAGATCTACAATAGGAGCTTTCCCTTGCTTTCGAGCTGCGGGGATTATGAACCCGTCCGAGTCTATTGTCTGCGTCTTTCGCTTGCGCGATGACGTAGACTGTGCAGGTTTCCCCCGCACCGCACCTCGTGGGTGGGTTTTGATCGCCTCGTGGCTTTTGGGATCATCTTCAGATTGAGCGGCCGCCATCTTGGCCAAACGCTCAGATTCTAATACTTTTAAAAATTCTTCCCTGGTCGCGGGAAGGTGGAAAATAGGGATATCAAGAGTATTTGCAATATCATTAATCTTCAAAAACAAATCTTTACCAGCATTATCCATTTTTTCATAACAGTTCATATCCAACGGCGTTGGCGATTTCTTCAGAAAGTTCTTTTGACGCTGAATTTGCTCAAACTGCTGCTTCAGCTCATAAAATTGAATAATTAATCCAGTGCGGTCATCAGTCGGCGTAGAATTAGAAGATTGCACAGGGGGAGCATCATCCTGTATTTCGTTAGTAGTTTGCATATCCATAATTGCTGAATTTGCACAAAAATTCCCATTATTCGGCTGCGTTGCCGGGAGCTTGTCAGACGAGTGACCTACACACACGGCGTCCATGCTGGGAATCTTTCTTCAGGAAGATCACGTGTTCACTCATGGCCAATAGGGCTATGTCTGTCACGCTATCTCCGATTGGACATTCATGTTCACGTGACATTACCTACTTGCTAGGTAACTCCTACTAAGGACTTCATTCACCATCATTAGTCACTCATCACTCATTACAGACTCATCATTCGACCGCTGAGCTCCTAGAGACGAGGTCGGATTTTTGTAACTCGTAGCCTAGTCTGGGATTACCAGCGCCTGTGGACTTGGAGTACTTCTCTCGGGAGATTTGGTAAGTTCTTTCTTCTTGTTCATCTCTCAGTATGCATTACCGAGCCTAAGGTTAGGTTAGCAGCCTGAATTATGAGCATAGAAAAGGAATTAGCGCAATTTACTGAGCAGATACGTGAGAGTCACGAGACTAATCTTAGCCTCCAATTCCAGGTGGTGGTGGTGAGTGAAATTTTTCTTTTTTTTTTGGCACAAAACCAGGGATGGTTATAATGCGCCAAACACAAGGTAATGGGACATAAGGTGATACAAAAGACAGTGAAATTAAAATAGGTTATGAATTAAACAAGTAGATAAAGGAATGTACAAAATCCAGGAGATGAGGTCATATAAAATCAGCTAAAATCACAAGTGTTGAAACTAATATACAAAATTAAAATCAGTTCAGATGAGGTGATAAACACCAATATCTTTTAAATAGTAAAAAAAATTACGATTGACCTCTCTTCCAATTAAATGGTCGAGAGGCGGTGGTGGTGGTGGTGAGTGAAATTTTTTGGCGCAAAACCAGGAATGGTTATAATGCGCCAAGCACAAGGTAATGGGACATAAGGTGATACAAAAGACAGTGAAATTAAAATAGCTTATGAATTAAACAAGTAGATAAAGGAATGTACAAAATCCAGGGGATGAGGTCATATAAAATCAACTAAAATCACAAGTGTTGAAACTAATATACAAAATTAAAATCAGTTCAGATAAGGTGATAAACACCAATGTCTTTTAAATAGTAAAATAAATTACGATTGACCTCTCTTCCAATTAAATGGTCGAGAGGTAAGTCACAGCTGTTAAAATATTTCTGACGAGTACTATTAAAAGATGGACATTCAATTAAAAGTGACGGACTGTTAAACATACACCACATTTTGAGCACAGACGCTCAATGTCAGCATTTAAAAGATAGTCATGTGTTATTCTGGTGTGACCGATTCTAAGTCTAGTCAAAAGAACTTCCTCCTTACGTCTTGCAGTAAAATGCCAAAGTTCGATTCTAGGTTTCACGTTCTTTAATTTATTACAAGAATGAACATCCCAAAACTGCTGCCATTTTCCCAATATCTTTTGCTTTATAAAACTACTAATGTCTGACAGAGGGATGAGGCGACTGGATATTTCAACAGCTGAATTTGCGACGACATCTGCCCGCTCATTACCTTTTATACCGGTATGCCTGGAACCCAGCAATAGAGAATTTCAAATCCGAGCCTTTTTGATTTCAAGTTCAATTTCAGGACATCAGAAATTACCGGATTATGGGTGTTCGAAAAAGCTTCTAAAACTTTTAGCGCGCTGTAGGAATCTGAATAAATTATAAACTTTTTCTGCCGTCGCTTTGATACGTACAAAAGTGAATGATATGTTGCAGTAAGTTCAGCTGTTAAGACTGAGGAAGCGTGGTGCAAGCTTCTGCCTTCTGAATGGTCACCAATTACAAATGCCGTCCCGACATGACAAGTTGACTTTGAACCATCTGTGTATATTGGAACATATTCTTGATATTTATATCTGTGATCAGCAAAAAGTTGGACATAGATGACATTGTTAGTGTTTTTTTTCATCTGATGGGAAAAAATTTCAAGAATCTGGATTCCTGCCTGTTCCCAAGGAGGAATTTCAAAGTATTGCATGGCTTGGGGGGATATATCAGACAGGGAGAGTTCCTCGATCAGAGGGCGAACTCTCAAAGAAAACGGAGGCACACAGGATGGCCGTGCATCAAATAAAGTGTCACAGCTGTTATCAGTCAAAGCTAGCCTATTAGGATTGTCAGGTTGTGATAAAATGCTAAAATAATGCAAGAGAGACAACTGCTCACGCCTAAAACGAAGTGATGGTTCATGGCAATCAACGTAAAGACTCTGAACAGGAGATGTCCTGAAAGCTCCAGAACAAATCCTCAGAGCTTGATGATGCACAGGATCTAGTTTTAGCAACACAGAAGACCGAGCTGATCCGTAGATAACTGAGCCGTAGTCCAGTCTAGAGCGGACAAGCGCTCTATAGATGCGAAGCATGGAGCATCGATCAGAACCCCAGGAGGTATTCGACAGGACTTTTAGTATATTAAGTACTTTTATACACTTCTTTCTCAGCTATAAAACATGAGAAAGGAAAGTTAGTTTCTGATCGAATATCACTCCTAAAAATTTTGCTTCAGGTGCAACTGGAATGATAGAATCATTAAGGTGTAATTCAGGCTCAGGATGGAGACCTCTCTTTCTACAAAAATGCACGCAGGCGGTCTTCTGTTCAGAAAACGTAAATCCTTGGTTGACTGACCATTCGTGAATCTTATTCAGTGCGATCTGCAGTTGCCTCTCTATATGTCTCGTATCTGCCCCTCGACAACTAATCTGGAGGTCGTCAACATACAAAGATCCTAAAATAGTTGGAGGAAGTTCTTTTAATACAGAGTTAATTTTCAGACTCAATAAAGGGACACTAAGATCAGAGCCTTGAGGCACACCCTCTTCTTGTTCAAAGATTTCTGACAAGATCCTAACTTGGAAGGTCCAAGAACTCAAAAAATTCTGAACGAAAAATGGTAGGTTGCCACGCAAGCCACTATCATGCAGATGACGAAGGATCCCATACCTCCATGCCCTATCATAAGCTTTTTCAATGTCAAAAAAAAATAGAGACAAGATGGTTTCTTCTAAGGAAAGCTTTACGAATAGATGTTTCCAAAAGGAGCATATTATCTACAGTTGTCCTTCCCTTTCGGAAACCGCTTTGATAAGGTGACAATACATTATTCTTTTCTAAGAAATACACTAGGCGGCTGTTTACCATCTTTTCAAACAGTTTGCATATGCAGCTTGTAAGTGCTATTGGCCGATAATTCGAGGGATTCCGCAGGTCTTTTCCTGGCTTAGCGATAGGAATAGCAACAGCTCTCCTCCATGCACTGGGGAAAGTATGCTCCTTCCTTCCCCTATTGTAAAGAGTCAGAAGGGCATTCAGTGACTTACAGGATAGATGCTTCAGCATATCGTAGCTCACGCCGTCTAGACCCGGACAAGATTTGTGTGTCTAGAACAAAGCTCTCTTTAACTCAATAATAGTAAAATCCCTATTGTAGGGCTCAGAGTTGGAGCAATTGAAAGCAATGGGATTTTTTTCGGAGCACTGCTTAATAGAAAGAAATGCGGGAGAATGATTTCTGCTGGAAGAAACGGCAGAAAACGTCTCACCAATAGCATTTGCAATTTCTTCTATGGAGCTAATCACTTGGCCATCTTTTTCCAAAAAGGAAAGTGGTCTTTATCAATCCCGCATGCTTTTTTAACTCTTTTTCAAACCTGCTTATTAGGCGTAGAGGATGTTATTGAAGACACATATGAAATCCAGGAATCCCTCTGGCTCTGCCTTCTTACTTTTCGTGCATTTGTTTTGGCTCTTTTAATCGCTATAAGGTTTTGCAAAGTAGGATACCTACGAAAAATTCCCCACGCTATTTTCTGCTTTTCAGCGCAGTCATGACAGTCGCTATAAGGTTTTGCAAAGTAGGAAACTACGAAAAATTCCCAATGCTTCTTTCTGTTTTTCAGCGCAGCTTCATGACAGTCAAGATTCCACCATGGTTTTGAATACTTCCGCATTTTTCCTGATGTTCAGGGATTGGAAAGCATAGCTGCCTGTATAACAATATTAGTAATTGCTTCAACTTCGTCATCGATATGCACATCTTCTACCATGTTCCCCGTCAGCTCTGCAGTGGAAGAGAAGAGTTCCCAGTCTGCCCTATGAAGTATGAACCGTGGGGTTCTGGATATGGGGTTTGCTCCTCTTCGTGCAAGAGATACAAAAATGGGGTAATGATCGCAATTGTAAAGGTCATTTCCAACACTAAAAGTGCAAAATGGCAACAGAGATGGTGAACAGATGGCAAGGTCGAGAGCGTGGAATGTCCTTGAAGGTTTATGGAAGTATGTACTCTGCCCATTATTCAGGAGACAAAGGCTATGATCTTGGATCATGTGCTCAATTTGTCTTCCTCGGGAGTTTGTATCTTTACTTCCCCAGAGCGGACTATGGCCATTAAAATCCCCTAATATAATAAATGGCACAGGCAGCTGCTCTATAAGATCATTTAAATCCTGCTGATCAATGTGTTCATTTGGAGGCAAATACAGAGAAACGACTGAAACAAGAATGTGAAAATTTGCTTGGATACCAACAACTTGGAGGGATGTCGTCAGAGAAAGCGCATTTGAGGGATAGTCCAGTGAGGTGAGGTGGCCTACAACCCCACTGGCACGTTCACCTGCAAGATTTTCTTTTCTGAGGAAAGTGAACCTCTGAAGTTTTGCTTGTTGTTCTGGTTTCAGATTTGTTTCTTGTCGTGGAAATTGATTCTTGTCGTTTCTTGTCGTGATTTCATGTCGAGCAAATTTCGGTGAAAACCGCGACAGTTCCATGAGACGAGGGTGGCCATTATGATTCATGTTTGTTCTTTCTGTGCTGCTTTTTAGTGTTTCGTGGGAGGAGATGACTAGGAACTTCTAGACCCTCTTCTATATCCATATTATCTGAATCAACAGATTCAGAAATAATCCCATCCAGAGAGCTATTGCTGGGGCTTCTATTTTTATTAACTTTTTTCTGATTGAGATTTTTGGGCTTGCTTTCAATTACAGTTTCTTTTCTTTGTACTATATGTGTTGGATTTTCTTTTTTCTTGCTGTTAATAACCGGTTGGATTTTATTTGGTAGAGTCTGTATACCAACTGAAGTTTGGGTGGCAACTGTACAAGATGATTTAAGAGCACTGGCGTAAGATGTATTTGGTTGAACCTGTGTGCTTTGAACTAATCTTCTGGCTTCAGCATACGAGATGTTCCTTGTAAATTTTGCAGTCTGCACTTCCTTTTCAGATTTCCATTTCGGGCAGAGGCGAGAAAATGTTGGGTGTTCACCCTTGCAAATTACACATAAAGGCGCGGCGGTGCAGTTCTCACAATCATGACCAATCTGTGAGCATCGGGCGCATGTCATGCTGCCACGACAAGACATCTTAGAATGGCCGAAGCGCTGGCATTGGAAGCATCGCATGGGGTTTGGAATATAAGGTCTTACTGGACAATTTAGGTATCCGGCCTTAATATTCTTAGGCAGATCAGGCGAGTTGAAGGTCAGGATCACGTGTTTCGTGTCGATCAACTGTCCTTCCTTACGCATCTTGATCCGCTTAGCACCACAGACGTTTTGGTCAGATAGCTCGAATGCGATCTCTTCTTCAGGAACATACAGAAGGTCGACTTCCGAGATTACACCGCGACAAACATTCAATGTCTTATGTGATGTTCCAGTGACATTTGCTTGGCCAAGTTTGGTTACTTGAAGTAAAGATGCAGACTGGGTCGCCGAAATTGTATCAATAAGCAAGTCTCCAGAGCGGAGACGCTTTATATTTCTAGGTTCACCAATACAAGAATGGATGTATTTGTTTATTACAAAAGGAGACATCTTTTGCAGCTCGCCAGAAGGACTAGAGACAACAAGGAAGCGGGGACAATTCTTTCCATTATTCGCATTTCCATCGGAACGTATTTTTTTTTGCAGTTGATGTTTCAGAATTTGCGCTTTGAGCATCGTGACTGACGTCGAAGTCTTTAATTAAGTAAATTTGTGGTTTCGCCATATTGAAGAGAATAAAGATTAGGGTCCGACCGCCTCACCCACCACGGAGCCCAACAAGGGAGCATAGCTTCCTGTGCTAGGGCTAGCCAGACCTATACGCAAACTGAAGCCCCACAGTCGGCTTTCCCGAAAGCAGGTACTCCCGAGAGCTTATCCCCAAGCCACTGACACAAGGACTAGTGACCAGCCGATTGACACCCGTGAGGACAACAAGGCGCCTCCCGTTTAGCTGAAGCAGAGGCCAAAGCAGTGTGTTGGGGACAGTACCTCGCCCCTCGACTACCAGAAGCCTCTTTTCCAGCGACAGGGGTCTCCACGCACGGCAAACACGTGGGCAGTTTTCTCGCCACTTCAGAACCAGAGACAAGGGCTGTTCCAGTCTGTCATAGCGAGCCCCAACCTCCGAAGAGGAGAACCACAAGGGAGAAAGGAAGGACGAGAGTTTCAGCTCAGAGCAGAGGAGACGGAAAAGAGGATAGATCACTGGGGCTCCAGGATCGTGACACCCGTCTCATCAAGAAGATGACCCCTGAAGGGCTAGGGTACCTCGGGATTGCCACACCCGTACTCACAAAAGTGAGCCTCTGAGGGGGGTCGAGAGGCAAGTCACAGCTGTTAAAATATTTCTAACGAACACTATTAAAAGATGGACATTCAATTAAAACGTGACGGACCGTCAAACATACACCACATTTTGAGCACAGGGGCTCATTGTCAGCTTTTAGCAGATAGCTATGTGTCAGTCTAGTGTGACCAAGTCTGAGCCGTGTCAAAAGAATTTCCTCCTTACGATTTCTAATAGAATTCCAAATCTCTATTTTTGGCTTCACGCTTCTTAATTTGTTATACGGTTGAGAGTCCCAAACTTGCTGCCATTTTATTAACAACTTATGTTTGATGACATGACCAATATCTTTCAAAGGGATGAGGCGATCGGACACGCCAGCAGCAGATTTTGCTGTGATGTCCGCCAGCTCATTACCCTTTATTCCTGTATGTCCGGGAATCCAGCAGTACGGAATTTCGTATCCACGACTTGTTAATTTTATATTCAGCTTGAGTACATCCACTACCACAGGATTTTCGGTGCTGGAAAAAGATTCTAAGGCTTTCAATGCACTGTAGGAGTCTGTATATATAAGGAATGTTTTATGGTCTACCGTAGAGATGTACAAAAGCGCATAATATATGGCAGTCAGTTCAGAGGTTAGGACTGAGGAAGCGTCCTGTAGACGTCTGCCCTCCACGTGGTGACCAGATATAACCGACATTCCAACACGACAAGTTGATTTGGATCCATCTGTATATACGGAAAGGTAATTTCTATACTTATACCTGTGCTCAGCAAAAATTTGTCTGTAGATGGTGTCATTAGTGGTTGTTTTCTTGTAATTATTGAAAATATCAAGAAGCTGGATTTGAGCATTTTCCCAAGGTGGAATTTCAAAATGCTGTACTGCTTGTGGGGCCATATCAGACAGGGAGAGTTCCTCGATCAGAGGGCGAACTCTTAAAGAAAAGGTAGGCACACAGGATGGACGTGCTTCAAATAAAGTTTCATAACTGCTATCTAGTAAAGCTAGCCTATTAGGATTGTCAGGTTGAGATAAAATGTTAAAATATTGCAAAAGAGACAACTGCTCACGCCTCAAATGGAGAGATGGTTCGTAAGAATCAACATAAAGACTCTGGATAAAAGATGCCCTGAATGCTCCAGAACAAATCCGCAGAGCTTGATAATGAACAGGATCTAACTTAATCAACACTGATGACCGGGCGGATCCATATATAACTGAGCAATAATCCAGTCTAGAACGAACGAGTGCTCTGTATATACGAAGCATAGAACATCGGTCAGCGCCCCAGGACGTGTTCGCCAAGACTTTCAAAATGTTTAGTATTTTAATACATTTCTTCCTCAAATTTAAAACGTGAGGAAGGAAAGTCACTTTACGGTCGAATGTCAGCCCTAGAAATTTTGCTTCAGGCGTAACCGGGATCGCTGATCCATTCAGATATAGTTCTGGTTCAGGGTGGAGACCTCTTTTCCTACAAAAGTGCACGCACACGGTCTTCTGTTCGGAAAAAGTAAACCCTTGTTTGTTTGACCACTCTTGAATCCTGTTCAAAGCGATCTGCAATTGTCTCTCTATATGTCTCATATCTGCTCCTCGACAGCTAATCTGAAGGTCGTCAACATATAAAGATCCTAAAATAGTTGGAGGAAGTTCTTTCAATATAGAGTTTATTTTTAAGCTGAATAGAGTTACACTTAGTACACAGCCTTGAGGCACACCCTCTTCCTGTTCGAAAATCTCAGACATCACAGAGCCAATCCTTACCTGAAACGTTCTGTCCGTCAGAAAGTTCTGAATTAGAAAAGGTAAGTTGCCGCGTAAGCCGCTGTCATGAAGATCACGAAGGATCCCATATCGCCATGCCTTATCGTAAGCTTTTTCAATATCGAAAAAAATAGAGACAAGATGGTTCCTTCTAAGGAAAGCTTTTCGAATTGATGTCTCCAAAAGGAGCATGTTATCTAGAGTTGTCCTTCCCTTCCGGAAACCGCTTTGATAAGGCGATATTATGTTATTCTTTTCCAAGTAATAGACTAGGCGGCTGTTTACCATTTTTCAAACAGTTTGCATACGCAACTGGTCAGGGCAATTGGCCGATAATTCGAGGGATTCCGAGGGTCTTTTCCTGGCTTCGCGATCGGAATGACAACAGCTTTCTTCCATGCACTGGGGAATGTATGCTCATTCCCCAGTGTAAGATCCTAGTTTAACGCTTTGCGGTGCAGTGCCATGCTACAAGATGATATAAGCGGACCCATAGATTCAGTTATATATATTAGTTATATATATATTAGTCACGCAGTAATCATTGGATTTATAAGTATTATGTACATGGTACATATATTTACCTATACAGATGACACATAATACAATGCTATAGAAGCTAGTTCATGCAATGATTTTTTTTAAAATTAAGATTCTAGATTAACACTATGCAATAAAGTGCTGTGTTGCGTCATGTTATATTCAGATACATGGTTACATTATCATATATACGAGGATATATATACACAGTATTAGGCACATAGTAATCGTTAGGCTCACAATCCTAATGCACATAGTACCTAAATCTCGTAAGCATTAGGCACATACTGCATAAATTTACTTAGACTAAAAGTACTTAATAAGGTGCTAAAGCTAGCATTTGGTGCTGTTAATTTGATGATGCTAAATATTATTAATGTAATAATACAGCAATGATTAATACAGTTAATGATCAAGACAGTAACATTTGTATTAGAACATATACATACAAATGCAAGGTGCATAGTTACCATTGAGTATAGAATCATTGGGTGAATTATACATATACATACATAAAACATACCTACATGGTGATGGTATTTAAAATACATTTATAAACAGGTACAGATGGTCCTTATTTACATATTGCGCTACAGGTAATAGACATAGTTCGGTTGTTTGGCATAATGCAAATTGATTAAATAGTAGATTCTTGCTATATTACTAGGAGTGTTGTATACACCTTACGTAGTTGGTGCTAGGCACTTAATTACTATTCGTCTATATGGCTGACTAAGTATGGCACAGGTCTGTGTCAAGGTGGGCCAGTTTATCTATAAAAAGCCCTATTTTTCTAACCAAGTGCCTCTGTTTTATTAAAAACTTACAGAAGGCTTATCGATTGGTCGAGGGAAGGTGATGTGTAACCCTTTTGTAAGGGGACAGGAGGTCAGGTAATACTCCGGTCCACAGGCGCACTGGTTACCGTGACTTATTCCGCGGTTGTTGAAGTACTCGGGAAATGGTCCGTGATCCGTAATATATCTAACCAATTGCATGTTTGCAAAATTGTTGCTTGTGTCCACGCAGCTGACATGGTAATAAGTCCGTCAGCCCGCATCGCTGTTATCCCATGGCTGCTGCCATTTTCCGATTGCCTTTAAGCGTAGTGTTCTTCTCCGGTAAGATACTAGCTATGGGATGTTGATTTGTTGAGTTGTTGGCTCTTTGGTAGCTTCTGTGGCCAGATGATCAGCCAACTCATTGCCATGGTAAACGGCATGCGCTTTGATCCATTCAAGTCTTGTATGGAGTTGGGAAGTCTTTCGCATATCTTCCTGGATTCCCTGAATAATAATGGATGGGTGGTCAGGGTTTCCTTTTGCGTATAGTGAAGAAAGACTGTCTGTCTTTATTGTAGCGTTGCGGGAGTGGTGGGATTGCAGGGAGCGGATAGCTACTGCTTCTCCCTGAAAAACGCTATTAAATTGCCTTAGTTGACCCTTCCATTAATCTATGACTATATCTTGCTGCGTGACCACATAGGCACTTTCCATCTTTTCATCTATCTTCGACCCGTCCGTGAAGATGGTAAGCTATGCTGGACGGTGAGCCGTTGTGGAATTAGTTATTATGCTTATTCCGGTGCCTTTGACTGCTGGATGGATGTTCAGCGAGTAGCATTTAGCTTCATAGTCCTCTGGATTCAAATATTCTTCGTGAAAGATGACAGGCCTTTTAAGCTGCAGGACGATTTGTCTTGCTGCCTCCTCTTCGACACGGATGTGTAGGAGAAAGAGGCCAGCGAGCACGTTGATCGCGTCTGAAGAGGTCGTGCGGTAGGCTCTGGTAATACCCAATGCAAAGGGTCTTTGAACGGTAGAAAGGTGTTTAACTTTCCTACTTTGCATTGGGTGAGCCCATACCGCTGCTGCATAGGTGACTATCTTTTCCACTACTGTGGTGAAGAGGTCCTTCTGAATATGGGGATTGAGGTCCCATTTGTGGCCATGAAAGAGTCGCATTTGCTTCGCTATTGACACTGTTCTAATTTTGATGTCCTGGATGTTTGGAATGGGTACGACTGCTGCAATTTTCCAACAGTCAGGGAAATAGCCTCTCCTAAGCATAAAATTAATAAGGACCGTAATCCAAATAATAAACATTACAGGGAAGTTTTTGATCATGCGATTCGAAATTGAATCTAAGCCGGGAGCCTTGTTTGGCTTTAGTCTTTCAATATAGGTCATCAGCTCTGCAGGATCAGTGGGCCTGAGTTCAGGAGGGTAAGGTTGTGATAAAAATTCTTCAACCCGTGCATGGATGCGCCCCTGTGTAACCGGGCGGTTACAGTAGGCGTCGTTATTGGGTGTGAATTGAGTAGCAAGACTGTTAGCTAAGATTTCAGCCTTTTCAGTGTCTGTGTATGGCATCTGTGCACCATCGGCCGTTTGAAGGGGCGGAATGTGTCTAGATTGTTTGCGTAATCGGGCGGCTGCGCGCCAAACCGATCCGTCATCAGTCGTTTGGGACTCAATGCAATGTTTCCACTCCGTCTGTTTAATTAGACGGGTTTCAGTCCTTATCTCGTTCTGTATTTTGCGAAATTTGTTCCGGATACTGGGATCTCGTGACCTTTGCCAAAGTTTTCGCAAAAAGTTCCGCTGCTTAATTTTGGATTTAGTCTCGGGCGGGAGTCGAACACCCGGATACATAATTGGTTTTGAAGCCACAGTTCTCGCTACTTTGAGTATAGACTCCAAATTTTGTTAAACACCTGTCAAAGTCCGAATTGCTGGAAATTTTGAAAGGGGGGTAGCTGTACGTTCCGAAATAAATCTAAAATCGTCCCGATTTGTAGAGACTTGCTCCTGTAATTTTGAGTAACGATTTTGAACATCTAAGGTAATCATAACAGGGTAGTGATCAGAGTCCAAGTCTTGAATCACTTTAATTTCATGCCGAAAATGAACATTATGAAAAGCAGTCAGATCAAGAACTGCGGGGAACCCTCTAACAGGGTAAAAAGTCGGGAGGGTAGGAGCTATGATCTGTACATGGTTACTCTGGCACCATGAATTTAGACTAATGCCATACCTGTTCCTATTAGGACAAAACCAGGCGGTATGACGTGAATTTAGATCACCAGCAATAATTAGGTGATTTGATATTGATAATAATTTATCAAAATCATTGACAGGAAAAGTACTTCTTCCACGTGCAGCTGAAAGTGGAGGATTTTGAGTAACGATTTTGAACATCTAAGGTAATCATAACAGGGTAGTGATCAGAGTCCAAGTCTTGAATCCTTAAGCCGAAATGACTGTTAGTGGGGGAGAATTTTGGAGGAAAATTTTGATAATTGTTGCATCCAAAACGTTTAATTCAGGGGTAGGTATCAAGTGATGTTTAACCGAATTTCTCACATAGATACAGGTGCCACCACTTGCATTTCTTGCATATGACACCCTGTCAGTCGAGTACATGTCATAATTCCCAATTTTGGGAGATCTCCCTGGGGTTAAATGAGTCTCTTGGTCTAAAAGCACGTCAAGATCGTACTCTGCAATAAAGTCTTTTACCTCATCGATCTTATTGATGAGGCCGTTTGCATTCCATGTATAAATGGAAAGCTCTCTGTTGGTAATTGAGCTTTGTTTGAAGTTATTGAATTTTTGCCCGTAAATTAATTATCAGCTCTGAAAAACCTAAGACACGGGTCTAAAATAGCCAAATGCTCCTAGTTTGAAAGCATAACATAGCTTTCTACAGGAGAAATGCCCTTGTAAGAGGGTCTGCCTGCCTAAGCTTAGGCAGAGCCCTTTTAAAGGCTTGCAGTAAAATGTGTCTATCTAACGCAGGGTAGCGGGATATTTCGATGAGACACTTTAAAGTGGATGAGAGCACATCATCAGAGTCTCCACTTTCTGCTGAAGTAACCAGGGAAGCTACGGGAAGCACATTCTCCGTAACCGTAGGACTGGGAACGCCCTGTGGATGTTCATCAACTTCGGAGCTTCCTGGGACCCTGCACTTATTACAGAAGATTTGTAAAGGGGTTCTCCAACATCGCAAGACCTCTGCATAGATTAACGGAAAATAAACAGAAATTCGTGTGGACTGAGGAATGCGAAAAATCTTTTAATGAGCTGAAGACGGCATTAACATCCACGCCTGTGCTCGCATATCCCCAGATCGACAAACAATTCATACTTGATACGGATGCAAGCAACGAAAGTGTTGGAGCTGTCCTTTCCCAGATGATTGACGGTGAAGAGCGAGTGATAGCCTATTGGAGTAAGTGCTTGTCAAAACCGGAAAGGAATTATTGCGTCACTCGGAAAGAATTGCTCGCTATCGTAAAAGCCATAGAGCATTTCCATCATTATCTCTATGGCAGAAAATTCTTGCTCCGCACCGATCATGCTTCCCTAACTTGGCTATTGAATTTCAAAAATCCTGAAGGACAGATAGCCAGATGGATTCAAAGACTCCAGGAATATGACTTTGAAATAAAACATCGTAAAGGCTCCTCCCATGGAAATGCGGATGCTTTATCTAGGAAGCCTTGTCCTGCGCATTGCGGGTATTGTTCAAGAGCACAAGCTAAGTATGGTTTGGCGAATCCTAGCATCCGACAAGTAACATCTTCAACAGCATCGGAGCCAGATCCGTGGAGTCATGAAAAAGTTAGAGAAGACCAGTTGGCGGATCCTAACATTAAGCCAATAATAGAGCTGAAGGAATCATCGGCTACGAAACCCAAGTGGCAGGACGTTTCCATCTTCAGTCCTATGACTAAAAGGTACTGGGCTCTCTGGGACTCACTTCACCTTCGAAATGGAGTCTTATATCGACTGTGGGAAAGCGACGATGGAACTAATAAAAGATGGCAGCTGCTGCTTCCTCAAAACCGAATACCTGATGTCCTGAAAGAAATACACAGCAGCCCAACAGGAGGGCATTTCGGCTATATGAAGACATTAAACAAAGTTCGAGAGCGCTTCTTTTGGAGTTCCGCAAGAAACGACGTTGAGAAATGGTGCCGGTCTTGCGATGCCTGTGCAGCCAAGAAAGGACCAAAGGAACGCTGTCGCGGAAGAATGCAGCGATACAACGTTGGAGCGCCTTTCGAGCGAATTGCCCTTGATATACTGGGACCTCTGCCATGGACTAAAGATGGCAACAGATACATTCTAGTTGTCATGGATTATTTTACGAAGTGGCCTGAAGCATATCCAATTCCAGACCAAGAGGCTGTCACTACGGCTGAAGTCCTGTTGCAGAATTGGGTATCTAGATTTGGAACTCCCCTCCAGATTCATACCGACCAAGGCAGGAACTTCACTTCGGCTGTGTTCAAAGGACTGTGCGACTTATTGGAAATAAAGAAAACACAGACCACCCCGTTACATCCGCAGTCTGACGGCATGGTGGAGAGATTTAACCGCACAATCTTGAACCACCTATCGCTTATGGTTTCCAAGAACCAAGAAGACTGGGATCGTAAGCTGCCCCTGTTCCTGCTTGCTTACCGTAGTGCCGTCCACGAGAGTACCGGCTATTCCCCTTCTCAAATGCTCTTCGGTCGTGATCTCCGTCTTCCGAGTGACCTGCTTTTCGGCCGTCCTCCGGATCTACAGTCCTCTCCTGAGGAGTACGTTCAAGATCTCCAAGCCCGGTTGGAAACGATGCACAGGTTTGCTCGAGAGCGAATTAACATCTCGACGGACAGGATGAAGAAGAGGTACGACGCAAGAGCGACCGAACATAAGTTCCAGGAAAACGACAAGGTTTGGCTGTGGAATCCGAGCCGTCGTAAGGGCATTTCTCCCAAACTGCAATCGCATTGGGAAGGTCCCTACACAGTCCTCAACAGACTGAATGACGTCGTAATACGGATCCGTAAGTCTCCCAATTCCAAACCTAAGATTGTACATTATGATAGGTTAGCTCCATACTATGGCCATAGTAATTAGTGATAGTTATTTTTGTTATGGGTACCCCGTATTTCGTAATGTTTTTATGTTTAATTGTATGATTTATGCATAGTTGCTTGTACATAGATCTTTGTAATTAGTGTAAATGTTTTTGTTATTTGTAAATACTGTAAATATTTGCAAATTTTGTTATTATTGTAATTTATTTGTTTTGTAGCTTTTTCGATTATTTCTTTTTGGCTCCCAGCCAGGGATTGTACTGCCCGGGACGTGCAGTCCTTGGGAGGGGGCAGTGTTACGAAAAATTCGGCGGTTGCGCCTGTATGTAAGCTTTCCGGCATAGCACTAGGGTTGCCATAAAATAGTGTATGGCAGGGTTGCCAGATTGGCGACTTTATCGCCCATTTGGCGACCAAATTGGCGATATCCCATGGTCCAATCGGGAAGCTTCTAGAATAATTTCCTGTCGAGATATTTCTCGAAACATGTGGAACTTTAAGAAAAGCTATTTAAACCCTTGCGTTTCTGAGAGCAGTTAGTTAGTTGCGAGTTAGTTGTTGCAAGTTGCGAGCAGTGTGATTAGTTGTGAGAATAGCTGCTACGCGAGAGTTCTGTGAACGGAAAGCAATCGAGATAGTGCTTTGCCGTGAAGCTATCTTTACAGTATAGCTTGAAAGTGGATTGGTGATTGTTCCACGGTGTTTTATTATAAGTTTAGTGTTGCCGTGAAGCTACCTGTACAGTTACAGCCTGAAGCTGTGTTGCTGATTGTTTCAGCGTATTTATTGTAGATTTTCGACGATTTTAAAGGTAATTTTGGAACTGTGTTGTAAATAGTGATTCTTGTAAATAAATTGGGCTTTTTACTGTTCTGCATCGTGTTTTCATCGGATACTCTCAAATCCACGAACCCGTAATAACGCAACAATACACAGATACTATATCCAACTTTCTAATATATGTAATTCTAACTTCCATTCATTAATGTAATTTTTTTAAAAAAATATTGTTCAACAGTATGCCCTTAGTGAAACTTCAGGATATGTCCAAATACTGCACATTTTACTTACACTAATATGCTAACTACAGATTTTGAAGACACACTATTTAAATGTCTGTTGTTTTCAGCTTGCTTATTTGAATCTTGAAAAATTTAAAATATTGCCACTTTAAAATGATATTTTTAAATACCGCATTAGGTACATTTGCTGCAAGCCATATGAGCTAGAAATAAATGCACAGCTATGTTTTGAATAACAAAGAAACACTAATTTATAATGAAATAATTTCATAGCAAAGTTTTTCCTATTTTTTAATTTACCATTTTGAGCAAGTCATTTTAAATATAAGATTTTATATTTTATATATAATTTCTGAAATATTTTATTCTTACGGTTAGCAGCTTGTAGTAACTAATTACCTTAAAATTACTTTAGGTATAAAATTGAAATTTACAGATCAGGTCACAATTTCTTTTATGTTTAAAGAAAAATTCTTTCACTTTTTGAATTTTTAATGGTAAATGTTGAAGGTGTTAGACTATGATCTGATGTTTTCAATTTACCTTTGCTTTACTTACAATGGTCTCCTTGTTTGATAATCTGATATTTCCTTTGTGTAGCTTACATTCAATTACTTGACTGATATATTGCTTGATTGGTTTCTATTCTACATAGTCAAATTTGTATCAATACCTGATGTAAAACAAAATAAGAATAATTCATAAACAAATTAAATCTTTCTTTTTTTGATCGTCAACTTAGATTTAAGAAATATCTTCTTTATAGTACACAATTTTTTTAATAAACTGAGAGAATGAATATATCCCAAAGGTTCAACAGTGTTAAGTTTTTGTATCTAAAATTAATATGTACAATAGTGGTGAGGTGAGGAATTATGAAAATTTTAAGAAAAAGCTCTCAATTTATCCTACGAAAACAAAATTCTAAAGTAAGATGAAATGTGTTATTTTTATCAAAAACAGAAAATACTGAGAACTACGCATGAATGAGAAAACATTTTGAAATAAAAAAGAAATCGTGAAAAGTTTTTTAAAAGAAAAAAAATCATAATATATTTGATAAGATAAACTCTTCAGGATGTCGGATCATCAAAACTAGGTCTTTTAAAAATTCTAAATGCAGGAGTTTGTTTTAAAAGTCTTTATGTACTATCATTTCACTAAAATTCTTACATAAAGCTAAAAAGTTCTTAAAAGCTTTTAAATTGCATGCTGCGATCATGATCCAAGCACATGGTTGATTATTAATATTTCAACATATATAGCTTTACTAATATAACTTGATTCTTGCTGATTTGGAGTAAAATGAATGATTTAAAATGATTTATTTCATTAATGTTTCCTATTTAATCTTCTAATTGTAACATTGAATAAAAACAATTAGCTGGGGAATGCGAAATTAAATGTAAAAAAGAAAAATTTAGAAGTTTAATTGCAACTTCCAGTTTTCTTCCCAACACTTCAATTCAGAGCAAATTGCAGTTAAATTTTTTAAATAATAGTTTTCCATATGATTTCGAACTATTATATAATTATATAGCCATGTAGACATTCAGCAGCAGTACTTTTTAAGCCACAAACAAAAAGAAGAAAGGGTTTAGTTTGGTTTATTTAACTACACCAAAGAATGGGCCTGAAAAGGCACCAAAGAACCTGAAAATTGAACACAAATTTAACAAAGGAGTCACTCCAGCCTCCTATAGCTCACCCCTGTGTGTAACAATATAAAACAATACTGTTAAGATTGTTTCAGGATTATTTATATAATTACTGTTACATTTTTATTAAATTTTTGTGATTTAATTGAACTTGTGTCTTTTACTGCGAGTCCTTAATCGTTGAAAAAGATATATTAGATTGAAAATAAAAAAGTAAATAATTATTGCAGGAGAAAATGGACTTAAGTTTTACATAGGTAATAATGATATTTTTAAATACCACATCAGGTATTTTGATATTAAACTGGTAGTTTTGCAACAAATGTAATTAGACTCTATTGATAAATAATCAGTTCAATAAATGAAAATAAAAAATAAACATCTGTTCCAGTAAAAGATAACACATGCAACACATTTGTTTCCAAAAAAACTACATTTACCAATTTGAAACTTTATAGCGAGAAAATATCATCTCATTATAACTATGCTAAAATTTTTCTAAACATAAGAAATTCATCTTTTAAGCTATTGAATTAGATAGAATGATTTACTTTGAAAACTTATTAACTACACTAAATTTCGAAAAAAAAAAAAACTTAACTTGTGGGTAATGAAAGTAATATATAATTTAACCATGGCCAACAGCTCAATGTCTGCATGCATATCTTTTGAAGGAAAAGAGTTTGGCACATGTATTTTTAAAATACAAAAGATCGGAATTATTTCTTTAGTTAAAATACTGCATTTATTGGTTAGAACTTATTTCAAGCAAGACAAATTAAAGATAGATTGAATTAGTTTGAATATATTTTTTACTCTTTATATTTAATTATGAATAATGTAAAGAGAGTTTAGAATACTTAACTGAATTCTATTTTAAAATCTTGTCAAATCAATTTGAAACATAATTCAGTTGTTCTCAAATAACAAAAGATATTGAAATTTTTAACAAAAAACGATAAAAATATCAAAATCAAAATTGATGTCTGATTCACAAAAAAGAATAAATCAATATCACATTTTTAACAAATGTCATAATGAGTTATTCTTTTAAAATGACAAAATTTACTGACTGAAGCAGAAAATTCTACCAGCTTTATTAAAATTCCGCCACAGTTCATATTAAGCTGGTATCTAAGCATTTTAAAAAATGGGAGATGGGAAGAACCTATTCTAATTAAATTTAACATATATACAGTAAGTATTATTACTAGTAATATGATTATTTTTCTAAAGGGGGGCTGAAAAATATCTTCAAATTAATCATTCATAAAAAGTACTACAAGCCTTACAGCATGAAAGCTATAATTAATTTTATAATAGTAAAAAGCTTTCAAATTGCATGCTGCATTTTTCGGCATTCTTTATTTGAGGAATAAATTACAATCATTAGTGAATAGAATATTATCCGACGAACTTAAAAATGTGTACTTCAGTAACAACTTCTTATCGAAAGTCTCTTGGGCAATATCCCTATGCCTGTCTAATGCAGAAAATGGTTAAAGTTTACAATTGGGTGCCCCTTGTTTTTTGGCGATTCTGTTTTGATGCCAAGATCGGCGGCAATATGACACAGTTTCAAGATGGCCGCTACAAAAAACCAAAACAAGAAGTCAAAGAATTTCACAAACTCCATGTCCGTGTACACATCGACCTATTTTTCACTTAAAAAAAACATGAGATAATTGCACAAACTTAGTCATTGCACATTTTGACTTTGTCCATGAGCAACATCGATTTATTTTCAATTAAATACACAGTCCAGTCACATTAATGTGACCACCACGTACTTTCCATGTCAGAGTTAAATAACCAATCACAGAAGGCAGGTGGCAGCACAGTGCAGTTGAGCGTATATAAAGGGTGTGTGAGGGCTTCGGAAAACATTTCAATCGTTGGCGTAATGCAGAAACGAAGCGATTTATCCGACTTCCAAAAGGGCATGATCATTGGCTTTCGGGCCAAGGGTGGAAGCATTTCCGAAACGGCTGAGTTTGTGAACTGTTCGCGTGCCGCCGTGGTAAAAGTGTACCGTGCATGGCAAAATGGGACTGTCCAAAATCAGCGACGTGGCAAATGTGGTGCACCACGGGCCATAGATGACAGAGGCGAACGACGGTTGCGGAGATGCGTTCGGGCAGATAGACGGGCTACCGTTGAGCAACTGACCACCAAAATGAACCAAGGGGCTACCAAAAGTGTCTCCCAAAGTACTATTCAGCGAACATTGCTGCGTCTGGGCCTCCGAAGCAGACGCCTGGTTCGTGCACCTATGCTGACTGCTGTTCATCGACGGCGAAGGCTAGAATTTGCACGCCAGTACAGCAGCTGGACGTCCACTGAGTGGCGACAGGTTGCGTTTTCGGATGAATCGCGTTTTATGCTCCATCGGACAGATGGACGTTGGCGTATAAGGCGTGAAACCTCTGAAAGGAACCACCCTGCAACCATTGCCGGAACGGTCCAAGCTGGAGGCGGGAGCATTATGGTCTGGGGAATGTTTTCCTGGCATTCTCTAGGTTCACTGATCATTGTGGAAGGCACAATGGATCAATACAAGTACGCATCTGTCCTTGCGGACCATGTTCACCCCTACATGCGCATTGTTTTTCCTCAGGATGATGGCATCTTCCAGCAGGACAATGCGAGGTGCCATACAGCTGCCAGTGTACGTGCGTGGTTCGAAGAGCACCAGGATGAGTTTACCGTCCTCCCCTGGCCAGCAAACTCATCTGACTTAAACCCAATCGAGCATCTGTGGGACCATCTCGATCGAGTTGTTCGCGCCATGGATCCTCAACCGCGTAATCTAGCGCAGCTGGCCACGGCATTAGAGTCGGCACGGCTCAACATCCCAGAGAACACCTTCAGGGACCTATGTGACTCTCTTCCTGCACGTCTCGCAGCAGTCCGCTCTGCGAAAGGTGGTTATTCTGGCTTTTGACAGATGGTCACATTAATGTGACTGGACTGTGTAAATCAAGAAGCTAAAGCCATGTTAAAACTCTCATGGTAAACAGAAATGGGGTTTCATCGCCAAAATTGAACAAAATTTTTCGCCAAAAAACAAGGGGCACACAATTCTACACTAGAGCCCAGAAAATTATTTTTCGAACGTTGATAATAAAGCAATCCATCGCATAAAATCAAAAACATTTCTTCGTAATTAGGAAGTTTAGCCGACTGGCGGCTCAATAAATGTTTACATTTCAAATGGCACAGATGCAACAGCAGCGCCATCTAGTGATCGTGACATTTTTGGATCCGTTTTTCTACTAGGCAATTTCACCTCCTTCATTATACTCCGTGGTTTATATAAACCTTGGGCTGTCGGGAAAGAATTCAGGCGACAGCGAACCACGATCGTCTGATCACATGATCACTGAAAACAGCAGGATGTGTGCAAAAAGAATTTACTACCATTTGACATGATTTTACATACTCATGCTTGCAGTCAAAACTACACGTTATTTTTTATGGGCACATTTATATATTCCAAAAAAGTTTCAAATCTTTTAAGTTTCCTGCTATACAGCTTCATTTACTAGCAAATGGGCTGGGTATATAACTGTTAATGCCGTTTGTCCAATGTTTAAAGTAAATATGACACAGTTAACCTTAGGATGTGCTCTGTGAACCGATTCTTCCTTTAATGTATGTAGCTGTTCTGTGTTCTGCTATATTCAATTTTAGAAACATTCTTTGCCTTGCTTTTTTTTTGCTGAAACCGTGAGACATTTGACTTCTGACTAAATATAGAGAGTTATTCACATACATATTCAAGTACACAAGCAAAAATCCAATGAAAAAATTTAATAAAAAAAAAGACCAAAATAAACAGTTATGATCTGGATTTTGCTCATGGGCTGTCATTTTGGCATTACTAATTTATACATGTGACTTACCAAGGCCACAGTAAAGATGAAACACATCTAGGTAGATAAATAGTTACAGTACTTAAATAGTAGTTTACGAGATATTACTCATATTTTAGAAAATGCAGGTTGTCTATACCTCAATTAGATTCCTCAATGTTTTTACAAATATTTAACAATTTTTAGTGTAATGAATTTCATCATTCAACAACAGGTATTGAATTAGTACAAGCTGTCTTAATAGCTTTTGTTTTTAATTTTAGTTTCGGACTAGTTTCTCTCTTGCTCTCTAGTCAGAAAATCATTAAACCAAGGTACATGGGCATTATCTAATAGAAGTAATGTCTTTATGGATGAATTTATGAGGAAAATTTACTCACATTTATGTTATACATGGAGAAAATCATAAACACATTTATGTACTAACTCTTTGCTAGACAAACTGCCACTAGTAAGCAATTGCCGTGTGCACAGAAAAATGCCATGTGCACAGCGTTCCTTTTAAACTTAAAAAAAACTTCAGCGAATTGCACAATGTAGGCAACGTACAAACAGTCAGCCATGTTGGCGGATATACGGAGTTACCCATGTTGGCGCGTTTATTGCTCATTCAAAAACAACCGCCGCCAAGCTGTGGGCTAAAGCGCATTTCAACCGCATTTGCATCACCACATGAGCAAGAAAAAATGTTATGATACATTAAAGAAATAACCTTAGCACAATTTTTTTGTTTTTCACAGATGAAAAGTTAAACGTTACTTATCAGGTGCAAATTGGTGGTTTTCACACCTTTTATATTGTAAAAGATTCCCAAACTGTCCATATTTATTACAAACTTGTAAAAATTAATCAACATATCAAAAGAAAATATACTTGAAATTACAGATTTGAATTATAAAATAAGGATTATGTGACGAATTTAAAAAAAAATATTCTTCTCTAAATCTTTGTTATTATTTTGCAATTTTCTCCTCCCCAAGTACACATCGATCTGATTTTGCCTAAAAAAAATTAGGAGAATTGCTCAGAATTGGGTTCATGCAGGGCTCAGCTATTGAGGAAAAGCATTTCTTCCTTGTTTCACTTAAAAAATTTTCAGCAAAATTTTGTGTTCTTGCAGAAATTTTATCACAGTACTTTCCATTGCTCACAATTTTCCGCAAGGCCATATTTTAAAGCTAAGTTTAAAGCAAAAAATGCCACAATTTGTTTATAAAAACTATTGGACTTCAGAGTATAACAAAAAAGGAGCATGCACAAAATGGCAAAATTGCTTGACTGAAGGATTCTTATACGCATCACTGCTGGAAGAATGGTTATGCACATTGTTGCCAAAGTTTGGCATATATTGAAAATATAGCAACTTCTATTAAAGTGGTTGCATTAACATGTAAGTACACACACACACACACACACACCAAAAAAAAAACTTACTTTCACAAGAAATTTCTACTTTGTTCAAAGACATTACAAGCTGCACAGTGGCAT
Source organism: Stegodyphus mimosarum (assembly GCA_000611955.2). NCBI lineage: Eukaryota > Metazoa > Arthropoda > Arachnida > Araneae > Eresidae > Stegodyphus > Stegodyphus mimosarum. The sequence continues at coordinate 33,703 of KK120504.1, read as the reverse complement.
CAAAAACACACTCTAAAATTACTGTTTTAAATGTAGGATATTGAACACATATAAGCCTGCAAAAATCTAAATTCTAAGTATTCTCAACGTTAAAAAGGGAGTTTCAAAAGCTAATGAGAAAGCGAGAACTATTTAAATTCTACCGTACTAAACAATGTATAAATTCACAGAACAATGTATTTCACATTCCGTACATTTTACAAAAGTGCAGTGAAAAATGGATTAGAGTGCAAAATGTAAATGAAATTTCCATTCAAATGAAAACATTCAACATTTCATGGTATTACCTCAATGGGAGATAATGCCACATCAATACAACCTCATGATTCAGGTCATTATAATCAGTCTCTAACATTTCACTGTTCAAATATGCTATTTTAACATCTCACAGACGTGAGCTTTCTCACCTGTGTGAATAGGTATATGGTCCTTTAAAGAACTCCTTTGAACAAATGATTTGCTACATACCTCACATACATGAGGTTTCTCTCCTGTGTGAATACGCATATGCCGATTTAAAGAACCCTTTTCAGAAAATGACTTATTACATATCACACAGACATGATGTTTCTCTCCTGTGTGAATAAGTATATGTTTCTTTAAACTATGTTTGTAAGCAAATGACTTATTACACATCTCACAGACGTGAGCTTTCTCACCTGTGTGAATAAGTATATGGTCCTTTAAAGAACTCCAATGAAGAAATGATTTGTTACATACCTCACATACATGAGGTTTCTCTCCTGTGTGAATACGCATATGCCGATTTAAATGACCCTTTTCAAAAAATGATTTATTACATATCACACATACATGAGGTTTCTCTCCTGTGTGAATAAGTACATGTGTCTTTAAATTATGTTTGTAAGCAAATGACTTACTACATATCTCACACACATGAGGCCTCTCTCCTGTATGATTAAGCATATGTCTGTTTAAAATACCTTTTTCAGTAAATGACTTATTACATACATCACACACATGAAGTTTCTTTCCCGTGTGAATAAGCATGTCTTTTAAAATGAAGATTTCGAATAAATGACTTGTTACATATCTCACACACATATGGTTTCTCTCCTGTGTGAATAAGCATATGGCTTTTTAAATAGCTTTTTTCTGTAAATGATTTATTACATATCTCACATAGATGAGGTTTCTCTCCTGCGTGAAGAAGCATATTCATCTTTAAAGTGCTGTTTCATCCAAATGAATTCTTAAATACCTTAAACACACGAGTTCGTTCTGCTGTATGTATATGCACATGTTTGTCTAAAGAACCATACTGTTTAAATGACTTTCTAAATATGCCACACAAAAGGTTTCTTTTCTGTGTCAATACATATACGATTGTTTAAATAACTCTTTAGTCTAAATGACTTGTTGTACACAGCATACATAAGGTTTCTCTTTTGTGTGAATAAGCATACATCACATAACGCATTTAAAAGTAAAGGTAGGTTTAATTCACGCTTTTGTCCAAATGACTTTTACCTACCTCACACATATGAGGTGTTTCCGTTACGTGAGTAAGTATGAGTTTGTTGGCAACAATTATTATTGGTCATAACAAGTACAACTACTTCTATTAGTTAACACTTCTACTTTCAGTTTACCCATCTCTCAGCTGATGTGTTGTTATGAGAAAGAATAATAAAATGTTGTAATACTAAAAACTGATTCTTGCTTTTGTTTTTGCCGTTTAAATTATAATAGAAAAAGAACGTTGCAAGCGACTACTTATTGGTGACCTCGGAATTATTCACAAAGATGTTATAAACCGAAGAATCAGCGACAAAAGAAAAAAACAGCGACGTTTACAGAATTATGCAACCACAAACGTGAAAAGTTTACGGAAGTAAGCAGACCTCACATGACGGATGGCAACACTAGGAGGTTACTGTAATTTGCGCCAAAATTGAAAAATAAAGCGAAATGTAATTGAAATGTATGCAATACGGCATTGTACCATTTTGCTTGTACGTGCTTCCGTCGGAGCGAGTTATGTAGTATTAGCGCTGATATTTTGTGTTTTAATCATCTTACTATAGTTATGTCTTTGTGTAGGCAATCTGAAAAGATGAAAATACTGATAATCGGAGTTTCTGCGGTTAAATATTTAAAAGACAATTTATCTACGAATTTACGTGATTATGAAGTTGAGTTTCCTTTTTTCTGGTCTAAGATCGAAAGGTTGACACCTGAGATTGCCTTTATGGACATCTTGAGAATCCTATGCCCTGAGCCTTTTCATATAATATTTCATTGTAGTAACTTGTAAACTCAAAGACTGCATTTTGTATAAATTTCCCTTTTTTCATGCTTGAAGCCTTAAACTGAATGTTTATAAAATTTAATTCCAAAATGTATTTCATTTATAAAATTGGTCTTAATTGTCTCATTATTTTTAGTAACACTTTATGGTAATTAGCTTCAAAACTGGCTGGTTAATGCCTTGTAAAATAGTTATTATATAGGCCTTAAATTTTCATTTTTTATTTCAACTAGCTGATATAATTGTCTTTTCATGTTTAAAAGATGACATTATCAAAAGAGTAGCTATGTAAAAATGTTAATTTTGGGAAACCAACATGTTAAGCAGGTCGCTCACTACCTCTTGGATAGCACGGAAACCTGTATATTCTTATAGTGTCACAATGTATTTGAAATGGAAGTATTTTTAAATATTATTTATAGTTAATGCTTAATTTAGATTTTCAAAACTATCTGCTGTGTAAATGTGTTAAAATACTGATTTATGCTTCTAGTATACTATTTTAACAGTGATCAGATAAAAGCACCAAAAATAAACCCATTGTGATAATTGCACACGCAACAAATACCCACATCGATAAAAGTGCATGCTGATAAAAGTCCACACAGATATATATGTTTCATAGAAGATAATTTTCCTATTATTTTCAGTTTATATGAAACAAATTTAGGAAAACCTACACATAGAAATTCAATTAATAACAGATAATTAAATAGTAAATTAATGGAACATCTTTTATTTTGAGCTCTAGCTGCAGTGCAGCTGAAGCGGCAGTTTTCGGATAACCGGTTCTTGGCGATTTACTGACTTCTCGGAAGAGAGTGCATATGCGAGAGATTATGGTAACCCTAACAAACGTTGCAACCTTGCAGGCCATACAGGAAAATTTCCTGAAGGTCGAAAAGAGATATTTTTTGTTTACATAGATTTACGGAACGATACGGTAAAAGAAAATAAAAAGTTGGAAAATCGTAAGTCATAATTAGTTCATATTTTCGCAAATCGGTGCTAGAATAGATTTTAAGGTGCCCCTTGTATTATGGCGTAGTTGTTGTTTCATTTATCGTCAAGTTGTTTCGTTTATCGCCAACGTGTTGTTTCATTTACGGTAACCGAACTAGTTCAATGTTATGGAAACCCTAGTATGACGTAATCGTTTGCATTATTCCGGGAAATATCGAATGATGGGATGTTTTGTATGGGTTTTGCGGTGTGTTTTGGTTGAGAAGTACACTGGTGTGCAAAAATTAAGGACGAAGTCCAAAAATTAGCATATCAGCTGAACGAAGCGGCAGAGCGGACAGAAAGACCAATCAGGAGATTAAGTAAGGTGACGTACGGTAGCAAATGCGGAGATATGCTGGTAGACGTAATGGGGGAGTGTCTGAGTAGTATAAAGCATGTTGTCGGTGTAAGATCAGTATTTCTGGCAAAGAGATTGCACGCCGTATAGCAATTAAAATCACACCGAGTTGCTGTCTCAGCAAGAAATGGCAAATAATCAATCTGTTAGACGACATCTGGATGCTTTTACCCGAGGTCGAATCATTGGGAAGTTGGAGGAAGGCCGCAGTGTGACAAGTGTGGCTGCAAAGTTCGGAATTGCTCACAGCATCGTTTCACGACTTTGGAGACAATTTCAAACCACAGGAACAGCTATCCCGGGGTTTAGTAGTGGTCGTCCACGAGGAATCACACCCGCAGATGACCGGTATATTGCCTTACAGGCCAGAAGAAACAGGCGGCAGACAGCAGGAGAAATCGCTAGACACACGACACAGGCGACTGGAGGACCGATATCGCGTTTTACCGTGGCCAGAAGACTGCACGGTGGCGGTCTGTTTGCACGACACCCTGTACGGTGTGTACCTCTAACGCCTGCCCATCGGAGAAGGCGTTCTCTGTGGTGCCGGGAACACCGGAATTGGAGAGACAATGAATGGGGAAGAGAACTCTTTACAGATGAGAGCAGATTTAGTCTGAGTTGGGATTCTAGACACACACACATCTGGACAGAGCGGGGAACACGCAATAACCCCTTCAACATCATCAAAAGGGACTGTTTTGGAGGTCGCGGAGTTCTCGTTGGAGCAGACATAATGCTTGGTAGCCGGACCGACCTTCACATCTCCCAAGAAGGTTCGTCCCCTGGGACTGCTATTGTAACGAGGTTCTTCTTCCTTACATGCTTCTTTTCACAAGGGCTATGGGTCCTCAGTCCTCTTCGTGGACGACAACGCTCCACCTCATTGCACAGTTACTGTCGAAGTGAGAGTGAAGATATTGAACATATGCATTGGTCGGCAAGGTCTCTGGACCTAAATCCCGTCAAGCATGTACGGAACTTGCTAGGGAGACCCGTGGCAGCACGTAACTTATCGCCAGTAACGATTCCGAAATTGCAATTGGTGCTACAAGAGGAACGAGCAGCAGTGTCTGAACAGCTCATTAACAACCACATATCCAGCATGCACAAATGATGTGAAACCTGCCTAGCAGTCAGCGGAAATCATATACCCTATTAAAGACCGGATGTTTCTTGCTGGACACCCATCACAGGGATGTTTCGGCCTTCAGTCGGATTGCGCTCCATGCTACTTTTTCAATAAAGCTTCTTTTTATCCCTCTGATTTCTCTTTTAGTAAGTGTTGCTTACATTACTCATGTCCTTACGTATTGGGGATCTTATGGTATTAAATGTGTTGATTTGGAAAGCTTTTGTACAAAGTTATATTGAAAAAACCGTCTCGTCCTTAATTTTTGCACACCAGTGTATATTGCTTGTTTCATTGTTTAGACGGAAGAATGGCTCAATGTAGCAAGATTAATTTGAAGTTTCTGTACGATTCGGAACGAAAAGGGAAAGCATACATACAGGACTGGTGTGTAAATGAAGGTTTACTTAGTAACCATTATGCTTAGTCCTGTATGTAGGTTTACTTAGTCCTGTATGTAAGAACGATATGTATTTAGTTGAACGTAAAAATCGTTTAGATGGATTTTAATGGGTTTGTAGAAACAAAGGTTCAGATGGTCGCTATGTGAAGCGTTCGATCAGAAAGGGTACCTGGTTTGAAAAGCGTCATTTGAGTAGTATTGATATTTTGATTTTTACTTGGCTTTGGGTATACAAAGCGAATTCGAAAATTATCAAGACGGAATTGAATATTAATAATGATAAGACGGTAACGGATTGGAAAAGGTTTTGTAGGGATATGTGCGTCTTCGGAAAGGTGAAAAGATTGGGGAAGCGGGAATTGTTGTTGAAATAGATGAAAGCAAATTTGGGAAACGGAGGTATAATAGAGGTAAACGAGTGGTGGGAAAGTCGGTGTTTGGTGGAATAGAACGAGGGACGAGAAGGTGTTTTTTCGAAGTGGTTGACGATAGAAGGAAAGAAACTTTATTGGATTTAATTGAGCGAAATATTTTACCAGGTACAACTATTATATCTGACTGTTGGAAGTCCTACAATTGGCTTTCGGACAGTGGCGCGTTTTGAGCGTATTTGAGCGTTTCTGGGGATTCTTTGTTCCAGAAAATCCAACTGCAGATGGCATATCAAAATGTATTTTAGAACAATTGGACATAATTCTTCAAGGAAATGAACAAAAATTCATAGCTCAGACATTTGATGGTGCAAATGTCATGAAAGGCAAAAAAGCTGAAGTTCAAGCAAAAATAAAAGCAGTTTATACTAATGCACATTTCACTCACTGTTATGCACATCAACTTAATTTAATAATGAGAAATGCAGCAAGTATTTCAAGAAACGCAAAAATATTTTTTCTAACATTCTGGTTATTCCAATATTCTTTTCAAGATCACCGCAACGTGTGTCCATTCTAAAGAAGCATATGGATGTTAACATTGCAAATCCTTCCTCCACAATGCGGAACTTCAACACACGGACCATAAACAGAGTTCATGAAAATTTGCAACCTTTAAAAAATTGCCTTACTGAAATTCAGTCAACATCAAATGCAAATCAAACTATTGCAGAGGCAACAGAAATTTTAAAATGTCTAAATGATGATAATTTCAAGTTTGGGTTAGAGCTTTTTTACAAGATTATGCCTCATGTTAAAAGAGAAATTAGTGCGTTTAAAGTTAATGAATATATAACAAATTTCAAAACTGCTATTTTAGAATTAAGAAACTCAAAGTACTGTGAGAATTCTTCAAAGACTCTGATGGCAGAAGCTAAGGAAATATGTGACTTTATATGTATTGATATAATGGGCAGATATTCTTCCACTAAACACTTAGCAGCTGCTAAATTATTCAACAAGAAATGCTTCGCTGGTTTTAGGAATGAACATCCTGCAGAAGAAATAGTACTGACCACTGAAGCATATCCAATGATTGACAAAGAAAAGCTTGAAACTGAACTAAGAGTATTCTGCTGTAGGTCTGATATTCATGAAAACTGCAAATTAATTGAGCTATTGAAATTTATCTTGGAAAATAATCTAGATGATGTTCTTAATGAAACTACGAAACTGATAAAAATTCTCTTGATAGTTCCCATGACTACATCAAAGGCAGAACGCTGCTTTTCAACATTAAAAAAAAGAGAGAACTTTTCTAATGAGCACTATAATTTCGGAAAAACTAAATGCGCTTGCAGTGCTTTCAGTAGAGAAAAATTTCTTCAGTTGTCATCCAGAGATTAAGGAAAAAATTATTGAGATTTTCGCGCAAACTAAAACAAGAAGAATGGATTTCATTTTTAAATGAATAGATAAAGATTGAACTGTAACAATTTAGGTTAAAGTAATTAAGAAATGTTTAATTTTTGTCTTCTAAGATTTCATGGAAGCTTCAAAATAAATTTTCTTTTTATACATGTTTCTTTCCTTTTACGCAATTTTAAAACAAAGGTTAAAATTTTTTAAACAGCACCAACACTAATTTTAGCTACGAGCCGCTACTGCTTTCTGATAACGGGTTTGTTTACCTTTCCTTGAATCACTTTTAAAGATCCAGAAACGGGAGTCCATATAAATAATATTGAAGGCATTGTGAAAAGAGATTCCCGGAAAAAATGTCACCGACAGTCGGGAACCACGCAGGATATTTTTGACTCATAGTTTCGTGAATTTATGTGGCGACGCCGATATACGGATTCGAGTTCAGATAATTTTAAGAAGTTTTTGGATGCTGTTAAGGAATTTTATGTGCCACAGACTGAAGACGAAGTAACTTTTCAATAGGGTAAGTGCATATTTGCTTTTTGTAGTGCTTAAATGTATAACATGTTTTTCCTTTTTTTATGTTACTTTATTGTTTGGTTTAAAATGTACTTTATTGAAATTATGTATTTTTTGTTTGCCTGTACTGTAGAATTGTGTGCTTCTTTGACTTCTTAAGTGAAAATATATCGATGGACAAACTGAAGGGACTGCGTAAATCGTACTTTGTGCACTTCTGTGATGTTTTTTTAAGTGAAAATAGCTCGATGTGTAAATGGATAAAGTCAAAGGAGTGCGTAATGCCATTTTTGTGTAATTCTCTGATGTTTTTAAGGGAAAATAGGCCCATGTGTACACGAATAAAGCCAAAAGAGTGCGCAATGCCATTTTTGTGCAATTCTCTCATGTTTTTTAAGTGAAAATAGGTGGATGTGTTATGGATACCGAATTTGTGCAATTCTTTGTCTTACTATTTTGTCCTTGTAGCGGCGATTTAGTGTAGTTTGTGCAGATCTCTGATTTTTTTTAAGTGAAAATAGGTCAATGTCTACATGGATATGGTAAAGAGATTGTGCAATACCATTTTTGTGCGCCTCTCTGATTTTTTTAAGTGAAAATAGGTCGATGTGTACACGGATACCGAGTTTGCGCAATTCTTTGTCTTGTTATTTTGGCTTTGTGTAGCAGCGATTTTTGGCGCGAAGATTGCCGCTACGCAAGCCAAAATAAGAAGTCAAAGAATTGCATAAACTCGGTATCCATGTGCCGCCAAAAATCTCCACGTTTCGTCAAGGGGTACCCTAAAGTATATTTTTACCCAAATCGGTATCGGGAGTTAATAGCAAGTGAAAAAATGAAGCTTGATTCTATTTATTTCTACCTTTTGCAAAATAAAATATGTGTTATCATTACTATTTATATGAACCAAGAAGGAAGAAAAACTTGCAGTTTTTAAAATAATTTTTAATACCACTACTATTTATATCAATCAGTGGGGAGGGGGGTTATTGATATTTAGTATTTTCATTTAATGTGTAAAACTTTCCAATTAATGTTATTTGAAGCTCTTATGTTATGCTTTGAAGAATATGTTAAACGATGAATATATGCTCATCTTTTTCCTAGAAAGACTTAAATGGTTATTACTTCATTTTCTTTTTACAGAAATAAATTACCTACCTAAATCTAATGTCATGGCAATTAACTTTTTCTGAAAAGGGAGGATTATTTATAACCAGGTGTTAAACTTCTATATTTTTACTTTGGTCATGATTTTTTAAATGGGGGTTTAATTTCTGTTTTTAGGTTGAATGGCCATTCACTGAAAGCTTATGTTCGATGTGTAGCCTGTAGTAGCAATTTGTGGGATTTTCATGAACAGAAATTTGTTAAGTTCCCCAAAATCCAGAAGGGTAAAATACAATTTTTTATTTAAGCCTAATGCTCCTAAAATATATTAGAATATATACTAGTGCCCTTAAGCTGCGAGCAGCCAAGTTCACCATCTTCAGAGCAAGTGGGTGAACCAAGCAAACCAAACAAACAAAATTCCAAAACAAGAATGGCATTGCAAAAAGGAACATCAGTCAAATCTAAATCTTGGGAAATGAGACAATTAAGCCACAAACTTTCGTGAAAATTTTCCAGTTGCTAAGTGCTATAAAGTTAGATGCCAATAAACTGAAAACTGTGACATCATATCCTTCAATGAAATCATTTTAAGGCCAGCTTATCAGATAATAAGCAAATTGATTGCATCATTGGATATGATGCGAGCAGTAATGATGATAATGATTCCATTGCTGGATAGGAAGGCCGTGGTTCTTACAATCAGCCAACTGCAATGTATCAGTGTGCTGTCACTATTCGCCGTTTGAAACTGCTAGTGTCATCTCGTTGTATGAGACGTGTAGTAACACATATTAAACGATCTGCATCAAGTTGAGGATATAGGTATTTCAAAACGGGATTAATTATTGAGCCAAAAGTTTCTCGCTGTATGCTTTTTAGTAATATCAGTTCAGCTAGTTCTATTTCCTTGATAGCCAATTCTTGATAGAACCGTTCTAACTTAGGGTACTTTGCATTTGCTGTGAAACGTTTCATCCACGCAAACGTTCTAACTACCTTCAAGTAGGCAAAAAATTTATTGTGGTACCAAGGTATATCCTTTTTAGTGTTGATCATGGCAGTCTTCCCTTTCTCTTGATTTAAACTTTCTTCGTCAGCTTTGATTTGAGATTTTGGACATTCCTCTGTTGGAGATTTTAACCATTTTGGCCCTTGTAGCCATCTTGCTTCAATAAGGTATCTAACAGAACTTTCTCCAGATGGAATATCTGTTGGATTAAGATTTCCCGAAACATGACAACAGTCATCAGGGTGAGACAGTTTTCTTATTTCCCGTGTCCTATTGGCGACAAAAGTTGTCCAATGCTCAGCTCTTATATCCAACTTAAGGCATTGCTAGAATCCGTCCAGTAATGTGTTTCAAAATCTGGTCTTTCGAAATCTGTTATCAACTAAACTAGCAGCAATCAAACATTCTAGGAGTTCATTCTTGCATTCTAAGCATTCTTGCTGGCATCAGCAAACATGTGTAAACTATACTGCTTCTCCGAAGAAGTTCTTTTCGTAATACATCTAGGAATAAAGATATTTTTCAGATGTGTTATTTGATTTTGCCAGTTTAAAAATTTCTTCGTGATATCTTCAGGTAATTCTATTTTCCATGCTATTTTCTGTTTCCAACATTCTTATAGCAGCAATTTTGGCAACAGTGTAAAGGGGCATAAAATTCTCAAAGGATCATATATTTGTTGCGCTACGACTAAAATCTTCCTTTTTGTAACGGGAGGATCTGCAGTTTGATGGTAAGTGAATCGCAAAACAATGTATAAGATGTCAGATCCTACTTTAATCCTAAAACCGACACTAAATTTTCTTCGTTTGGATTCTTGAGTCCATTAACATTGTAAACTTAACAGCTCTAACATAGAGTAATTGTCTCGTCAAGGTCAAAGCTGTGTCTTTAAACTGAGGAGGAGCATTTTCTACATGATATTTTAACGTGGCACTCAACAAAAAGGGACTGGACGTAAGTTGAAAAACGACACCACAGTGTCTGTAGATTTTCAACGTATTTGGATCACGGTCTTCCATCCAGAGAAATTTAAGATAGTTTCTATCACTTTTAGAGACACTAATTTGCAAGAACGCTTGTTTTATATCTGCTGTAACAGCAAATTCTTTCATGCGGGAACGAGTTGTTATCGCTAGAATGAGTTCCATGAGATTTGGATCTTTCGCTAAACATTCACTCAGAGATACCGAATTTTTAGTATGTGCAGAGGCATCAAAAACAGGCCTAATTTTCGTAATTGCTGAATTCTTAACTAGCGCCCAGTGAGACAGAACATGGCCAGGCGTTATTACATCATATTCTTTCAATTCTTCAATTATTCCATCCTTTACCCACGTTTCTAAGACCTCTTCATAGGCTTCTAAGATGTTAGCTGTTTTCAGTCTCTTAATTATAGTGCGCAATCTTCTTTCGGCTAAGTCTTTACCCTCAGAAAGTGTGGGATGCAATTTGAGACAAGATAGCGTTACTTCCTATCTTCCCTCATCATTAACTTTTGGACTACGCTGAAACTGTACAAGTTGAGTTTGTTGCAATTCCGCAGCAGTTTGGCTTTCAACTGGATCTACAATTTCTACACACTCAAAACTAGCCATATCTGGAAGGTTAAAGTCGTTGGTAAGTAGAGATATGATAGGCAAATAAGATTCAGATACTTTGGATACATGTCGAGTCTTTCCCATGAGTGTCTAGGTTAAATGAGTACCAACTGCAACAGGTCCATCAGCCAAAACTTGTACTTTCCCATTTAAAATTTACCAGCCACATCCGCTCCGATAAATAGATGAAGGTCAAAATCAGTTTCCTGTAAGGCGTTACTGGCACTAACAGTCAAAGTTATTTTCCTCTTGCGAAGATCTGTCATCCACGGTTCTTGCGGAGTTTTCATTACATTACAGCAAATCTTTTCCTGTTTTAATACTTCAAAATTACAACTTTAATTCTCATCTAAATTAGTGAAATACACTCTAAAACGACGATGTTTCTGTTGAGGAGATTCAAGACCACCAAATAAACTGTGAACTACTGGTATCTCTCATAAGCACTCATAGTTCAATAGCTTAACTGCGTTCGCACTAATATACGAATGTTGACTTCCTGTGTCATAAAGGGCTCTTACGATGTGTCTACCATTTTTAACCCTAAGATAAACTTGCAACGTTTGTAACAGTACCCCTGTTGCGTTAGACTGACTTGTAAGGGCCTGATCCTTTAGCTGGGTACAGTTCGGTTTTTCAACCGATGTTTTAATTTCTGCTTTCGATTCAAATAAAAGATTTGGACACATAACAGTACAATGAAGTTTACTGCATATAAGACATTTTATTCTACTATGGCAGTGCTTCGACACATTGCCTTTTTAACCCTCTTAGCTATATCCCTTTTTTAATCCAGACTCATTTTTTTCGCTTTATTGCAATCTTGAGAATCGTGTTTTTCCTCACAAAAAATACACCTCTTTTTGTTATAACCATTCGTATTTAAAAGACTAGCAGCGGTCGGAATATCACATTTATTACCGTTAAGCTTCTGCTTAGATAATCTTTTGAGAGGTTCTCTTTTATTATCAAACGAATTACAAGCAATCTCAAGTCTTTGTTCCCCTTCCACTTCGGATTTCAAAAATTCCATTAGAACAGCTCATTTATTTGCATGTCATTTTCCCTTTTCATTAACTAAAAGAGGATTGATATGCCGTTGCCATATTTTCAAAACATCCTCTGATAAACAACTCTCGACTAGAGGATAGAGCATAGCTGCATATTTATTGGAGTTAACACCTAAGGCTCTCAAAATATGCTTCGATCTTATCATAAAGTTTCGTTAGATTATATTGATTATGGCTCATTACTAAAGTCAACAATTCGCGCACATACACTTCGATTACTAATTTGTATTTTACCCAAACGCGACTTCATATATTCAATCACCAACGGATAATTTATCTGACGTGGGTGGAAAACTTTTCACAAGGTCACGAGCGCGCACTTCTCTGTGGTGCTTTGAATGAGATATATAAATTGTCTTCATTCGATAAACATGCGTCATCATAAATTTTCTTAAACAAACTCCAAAACCCAAGCCACCCTTTAACTGAACCATCATATTTTTGTAACTCGATTTTAGGTAATTTAACACTTCGTTTATTTACCACTTCAACAGAAGAATCATTACTAGATAAGTTATTACACAGATAATTTCGAAATCGTTCCACTTTTGTTTTGAAAGATATGTATCTGTCAGAATAAGAATTTATCTTTTCATATTCTTGATCAAATACATTTTGATCCGTATTCAGATCATTTGATAAATGATCTAAAATATCTCGATCAATAGTATCTAATTTTGTAAACTTATCGCTTAATAGAGAAACTGCTACATTAATTTCTTCTGAATCTATCGTTTTAGCTTTTAAAGCTTCATCTAGCCTATTCGCGGCTTTTGTAAAATTTGTTCCGAGAGGTGTTCTCACTTGTAATAATGTATCCATTATTATCTATTTCTCTTCATTAAAAAACAGCCTTTTACTAAAAACCAGCATCCCCGTTCGGGTGCCAGGATTTCACGAGCAATCTAAATTCTAATTTTAAACAGTTGGAACATGGCCGACTAAACTCAAGGCCTGCCAGTGTGAAAAGATTCTTTTGTGTTTTCGGTAGCCTCCGTGAAACTCCTACTGACCGGAAGATGGCGCTACTATTCTGCTGCACTTTTGCAATGTTTACAATGAGCAGAAATCTATCCGAAACGAATTCTGTGTTGTTATATGCAAAATTTAAAAACGATTAATCCGTTAAAGTCAGAAATTGTACCTTTCTATTCAACAAAAATGTTTTTATTGAGAAAGAAAGTATGAAATTTCAAGTTATCTCACTTTTGTTTCATATATAAAGACTAGCTACTTTACTTCCTGCTTGCATCTAAAAAATAAACGCTATTCTGAATTATACTTATTACAGCTATTTAATATAATTTAAAGTTGATTTAGAGCATATGTTTTATTTTTCAATTATTTATATAGTAAGAAATAAGCGAATAGCTTCAGAACATATAACATATTTCTATTAGTTGTCCTGTGCCTAAAAATTTTCTAGCATCTATTACATATGTAATTAACCTATTAATGCATCATGATCTAAAACTGTATATCTGTTTCTAATACATAAGAGATAAAACATTACTAAAAGAGATTTAATTTTAGGAACTTAAGTTTTCTTTTTTAAATTTATTATCAAATTAACTGTTTCTAGGAAATCTTGAGCAATAAAAGTTTAAACAATT